>CM052315.1:9920749-9957506 GCA_028455605.1 Lasioglossum malachurum
AATAGAGGATAATATCGAGCTAATAGCTGCACATTCGACATTTACAATTTTCCATTACATATTGCGTAATAGAATTTATGACTTGTAAAGTGTAAAAACATATTTCACTAAATTATATACGAATTTACTTTCAGGTAGGTTGCTGTCTGCCAACGGTACATCAATTATTTCTTCGTTTACCCTTGGCCCACCTTCAGTTCGTTGTTCCGAAGTACTTATTCGGTGAGTGAACACGACAATAATTATTTCTGGATTTATAATTGTACACATCGGAACTTTCACAGGTCGACTCTTTTAAAAATTTGCATATCTTGTTTAAAATTGGTATTCCTCCGATCGGAGGTCCCTCAGGGGCTCACTCACGGTTGGGGCCGTGAATTTTTTTATAGGCACTCTCACAAACAATGATAATGAATTATATTCAAAACAGTTATGGTATCTCAATGTTATAGTGAATAAGGTAGAAATTAAGTGTGTATTGGATTCACGTGTGTATTAGGTGTGGGATGTGTGCAAGAGAGCCACCTGGTGGCGGGACGAGGAGTGGTAGCGTAGTCGTAATCCTAGAATGTTGCTCGTGCTAAGAGCAACAGTCCGTCTGTAATTGTAAACCCATATTCATAATATAACTATGATAAATATATAGTCGGATTTTAAAATCACGTTTAATTGTTTTTCTCTTCAAATATTGTATACATATATAAACAATAATGCATAATTATATATACGTATAAAAACGTAGATCAAACAAAATTGTCATAAAAGCTCCCGTTCAACAACGCCAGTACAGTTAATATTGCTTCCAATCTAATACTCAGCTACGAGTACTCTCGTAGAAAAATATACTCCGTATCGTTGTAAAATTACAAAACCCTAAATGTAAACTTTGATCATCTGCGTTTTGAGTATTTTTAAATAACAAAATAATTGCGTCATTCGAGGCACGCGAAATTCATGATCACATCGTTTCTGGACTACTCCTTGGATTCGTTCTGTAAAGCTTAGCAATTTTTAATATCATATTTGTAGTAATATCATGCTCGCATCTTGAACAATTCGACACAACTAGATAATTTTAATTTTAATCTGAAAACTGAATAAAATGTAAATTAAACAAATTTCTGCTTTCATATATGTACATTCTGCATGGATTATACATATATTTAAATAGATGTACTTCAAAATATTTAACTTTCAAATATACGTAAATATTAAATTGTACTTGACCAAAAAGTATTGTTTAACTGAATAGTATTTTATACTTCTTGTATACATAAAAGTTGCTGTGTCTCACACATTAGTTTTACTAGCCATTATTTTTCAGACAGAAATGAAGCACAAAAATTGTGGCAGATTTCTTATTTTTTTATATCAACAATTTTTTCCTGTAAAATTCTTTTGAGACTATGAACAAATGTGTGATTCACTGTAAATACTTCGAGGTATATTTTGAATATAGTGTAATTTATCTGCATGATTGCCACAATTCAATTAGATTCACAATGTTTCCAAATCTTTACACTAGTAACTTACTTAAATTACGACAGTCAGCTTCGAAATGCTCACGACAACTACAAATTTATAACTCCATTGTTAAAGCTTGTAGAATGTGCTTTCTAGACAGCGTTGTGAAATGTGCGATCTTTATTCTGGCAGGTTCTGCAAATCATTTCGTTGTTCATTGAACTGGCGCAAAGTTGTAGACCGGATATCTCGGAGCGAAACGATTCGAAATGCCGAAGACGTGTTCGGATTCACCACGTTCCCAGAGACTCCTAGCGCCATTTGCCGACTCCTCGTACATTGGCGGAGCTAAAAATTAATTATTGTTACTTTCTAATATATCATATTCATCCAAAACATTATATGGATGCATAGGTACTGATTCCTAAACATTATACGTCATTTTGAAAAAATTAATCTAACCAATGAAACCATTTTGTCAAAAAATCATTATTTTTTAATCTCGACTCTCTGTATCTATATGCTTACGTAAGTTCGGATATAAATGCGATGTTGGAAGTCCTTCTGGAGCTACCCAGCCAATTTCTGGTTTCGTTGGATCCGGTGGCGGCGCGCTAGGAGTTTGATAGTTCACTAATGGTATGGTGCCCACGAAGACGAGAGAGTTGTTTGATAAATTCCTGTGATACCTGAAACCGAATAATTCTTTTGAACAGTGTCAATTATATGTACAAGAAATAACTATTATAGTATACGAACCATCCTGACACACATGCAACGACCTTCAGACTGTATTCCAGGTCAATGATCCCGCAATTCGCGAGGTTCGATGGCGGCAGCGGGGGAATATCAAGATTCTGTTCATACTCAGCTGTTCCTCCTCCTTCGACAGGGCCCTTGCCAACTTCCGCTACTACGATCTCTTCCGTTCTCGTATCAGTGCTCGGCGTGGTTGCACGGAAAGTTACGATCTAGACTTCACCATTCGACGTTATCGTCAAACACTTTGCGCAAAATATCTGTTGTCATCGTTCGTTTTTCGAAAGAAGAGCTCTGAGGTACCACTGGTGTGCAAAGTTAGCTCTTTGCAGTCTGGATACATTTTTCACACTGTTAGCAATTCTTTTGGAGCACCCTCTAATTTGGAGTCCTTAATTTTTCAATATCTATCAACGAACTGGAAATGTCACAAAGTTTATGGTATTTTGTAAATTTGAGAATATTACAAGTGCATAAAAATTCGTAGTCACAATAGATGTCCATACTATTTCTATAAACTAACTACGAGTCTGAAGTGATCAAGGTGGGGAGCACAGCTATTATGATAGTTGCAGTGAAGGCATTTTGAGTCTCTTCTTTTGAAAAGAAAACTATAATAGCACTGTGGTGCATACCTTACACAGAACAAGTTTCACAGAGTCCACTGTTACTCCCGATGCGTTTTCAACATTGATCCTTACCGGCATCGATTGTCCCGGTACGTAGCCCCTAACCGGTAAAGAATAATTAACGGTTAAAGGTGCACTCGCGCAACATAGACAGCAGAACGTTTTGCTCATCTCTTCTTGAATCCTTTCCTGAAAATGATAAATTCTCAATGAAAATCACGTATACAATGTACATCATAAATGTATATCAGCTCATCAATATTTCAATATTTCGATAGTTTAAACAAAAATTATGACAATAAGACGTTGTAGACTTATACATGTAGGGTGTCGCACCCGATTACGACATCTCTGAAAAATATTTCAGGGGAATGGTATTTCGCTAGTAGACGCGTAAAGGTCATCTTCGTTTTCTTAAGTTTCTTATTTTTAGCTCGATGTTAGTTATAAAAAGGGATTAATCTACTACTGCTAATGAATAGTCGCTAAACGAATACTTTTGCGTTGCACTGTACAACTTTCAAAGTTAGTGTTGATCAATATTGTTGTCGCATGGTATCGGCGTCGGCCAAACCTGATTATGATGAACTCCTGCCGGGGGAAACAGTGTCAGTGAAACCTGTGTCGTTAACTTCATCATCACTTCGAAATACAAATTAGCCATTAACATATTAAATACAGTCGCCTACAAAAACATTCTCCTACCAACTTATACAATTTAAACCTTTGATCTTTGCGTTTTTAATGACCGTACAATGGCCAGCAAACGGTCAGTCACAAAAAGGTCCACGTACATCTAGCAAGTTCCGAAAAAGTACTCGGGACAGAAAAGCGGAGCTTTTGTTGTTTTATGAACAGTAATTAATTTATTAGTTAAAATTAGACTGCTGTTGAAAAGTGAAAACATTTTCGTTCGTGTTTCCAAGAAAATACAAATGAACCAGAAACATATAAAAATGTGAATATGTTAAGAGGAATAAAATTTGTTATTACTAATAATGGTAATATATATGATAGCCAACTTTGTAAATATGAATATACTTCAAAATGTCAGGAATATGATAGTAATAATTTCATAATTAAATAATGTTTCGCAGAAATATTGTACTTCTTTGAAAAGGGTGATTCTTGAGGTCATTTGAAGTAGCTTTTCTTTTGTAGACCAATCAGAGCACTACAACGGACATTGGCGCTGACATCGACCGAGCTGCACTCCGTCCGGTGTAGCTGTGCTCTGATTGGCCCGCGTTTTCGTTAATAACTCCTTAATAAAGCGGCAGAGAACTTTTTCATTTGCGAAAAAGTTATGTTAAATGACGTCAGGTATCACCTCTATCAAACAAGTACAAAATTTTTGTGATAACCAATATTATATTACCATACAAAATAAAATCTGAAAGGAACATACGGAAGCCCGCTGCTCTTGATTAAGGTCGAACGGCTGTACCACCGTGAAAGGGCTCTTCACGTCTTGGTCGAACTTCCATGGACGATCCAAAGTTGCTTTCGCGATGTACCGAACGTATCCAAAGTCGGATTCAAAGCTGCTCGGTATGTTCGTCGGTAAAACACACTGGAAGGGGAACTTGTGTTCTCCACTTTGCACTTCGATCTCACTGCCTAAATGAAGAACATATCGGTCCTTAAGAGAAAATATTTTTTATACCTTTATAATATATTTACAATTATAGTTTTGAAAGAGGTAAGATACAAAAACGTTTCAACTATTTTTTCGAATGCCAAATAATTTACATGCAATTTAGGTGGGACATTTAACTGAATCGCCCTGTATTAGATCGAACTATAACCATATAATTTTTTATTTTGTTTCCATATTTCATATTGCTAAAGTATGAAAGGACATTTGAGAAGAATCTCACCCGAAGCTGATCCAACTAGGTAATACTTCGTTTCAAAATACTGCTCGTGGGCTGTCACCGTCTCTGTCCCCTCTCTGTACTGTCCTCTTTCGTCCATTTCCTGCTTATCCGTTGTCCAACAGGTGTCCGCGAAACCCTTTACCTTCACACTAATGCCTGTAAAAATGTTGTTTATTAAATGGCGAATGACACACCGAGAATAAATCAACAAAGAGAGAGATATTGTGACGAGATAAAGGGAGCACGATGAAGTTACGAATTGAGGGGAGAACGTTACCCCCTCTCTGCCAGTATCGGACCGCGGCGGATACGTGGGGAGCAGCGTCGTAGATGGGGAACGTAGAGTGGGGACACTAAGTGAACTATTATATATGGTGACAATTGTAAAGATTGTAAACAATGGAAATATTAACGACGGGATGGGATAACTGAATCAACCAAAAGGTTGCAAATCAACAGGATTGTATTAACGAACATACAATACAACAAATGAATATCACAGATTTAAAGGATTAATTCGTACTTACTCTACAAAGTATGTTGAGTACACAACTCTACATAATAGGTATACAGTTAATGGATTTGTGTCTATAAATTGTCATATACTCAATTTAATTTTATTTATTTAATTCACTGTTGTTTACACAATTTAGAGATGAATTTCATTTAATTTTAGTCATTCATATGACTGCACTTTTGTCCGGCAGTGTACATTCTTTAAATAAATAAAAATCAATTTTTGTGGCGTCGGACACATGGTCAAACAATTCTGAGCAGCATCGTGTGAAAATAAAAGTGAAAGTGTTGCTAACGATAAACGAGAAGTAATTAATTTTAGAAGTAGTTAATTATTTAGTAAACAGAAACTTTTAGTTACTTTAATTCCTGCATATCTTCGATTTTGTTTCGTAATCTTCTAATGCTAATATTAATAAAACGGAACTAATACATTTACGACAAGACTACGTTTTTATCAACACCAATAGCATTAATTGACGAGCAAAACTGTGATAGAAATTAATAGTAGTTATGAACTGTATTTCTCTTGAGATTTAGGAAATATTATCTGTATCATGGTCTCGTAATCTTGTCTTTAAAGATCGTAACAATTACAAATTAAATATACAGTTGTAATATCTTGAACGTTTTTCATTAATATTAGTTACATATATGTACTTAAATCTGGTTCAATATTGTTCAGAGCATATATTCTCAGACTTAACCTAAGTACAAACTTCTAATTATAGTGTTTAACACTTCATTCTTATTGTTAGTACCGCACGCACTACATGCTGCATACCAACGTGAAGCAGATGCCTTAAATATTGTAGCTGGTATACGTGTGTTAGAATTATTAGTGGAAGCGTTCCATTGGGTAACCAAAAAGAGGGTTGATATTACATATTATGTTAACAATATTAACACTAACAATATCAAATTAATGTAAATATATATCTGTAAATTATAATTCGCATTTAATAATATCAATATTAACAAAAAAAGCACAGTAGGAATAGTCAAATATTTAAACTTGTTAACACGCAACGAGATTGCTGCCTAGAATATTTATTATTAAAGGTAATACATAATAATTTTATAGCGAAAGGTTTACTTTAAATATTGTTAAGACTTGGCGTATTATTAAGGAAAACGAACACACGTTATCAAAATAAATAGAGCATTTAATAAAATGCATATTTATTAGTGGCATAAAGGTTCATTTAATGTTAAAAGGTAACGGAAACATGTTTCCGAAAACGAAAAAGCTTTATAATAGAGTACGTATACATTTTGTTATATGTAAAAATGGCACATTAGAAAATAAGGACGTACATTCAAGTGGACCAGTTATATCTGAAATATTTTTCAAGGCTTGTAGATATAAAGCCAATATACAAATACATCATTGTTATTTTTTGATTATTAGAAGTGTGATGTAATTGAGCAAACAAACGTGATAGTAGACAAGTATTTGCAAAAATTCCAAACACATCAGTGTAAAAAATTATTATGAGTAGTATATCGTAGCGTAACTTGTGTAAAATATTTTTCAAAACTTAACAAAATGGCTGTTCAAGTTGTGCATCATCTATCATTCAAAGAAAACAAAAACATGTTTCAAAAAACAATAGTGCACAACACGAGTGTAACATTTGATATAGGCAAAACAAAAAAATTCCATTACAAAAATACAATGGCGGATACAACAAACGAGACAATAACAATATAGAAATAGACAACGCATTGTAAGAATAATGTGGCGTGGCACAAACAAATATTCCACGGTTGATCGTCACTGTCCATTTCCACTATGCGGGCGTGCATGGTCGTGCTATAATTAAACTATACCTTGCGGGAAAAAAAATCTCCGCGGTATTGCGGTGACAACAGTTTCGAGATATGCATCATGTGTCACTTACAAATTAGAACGAAACTCAAAATAGAACATTCATAAATCCTGCCGCTCGTCAATCCGTGCATTCCATCTTCAAATAAAGAAACACACGTGATTAATCACTGTGCTTGCCTTCTCAATTATGTTATGAGATTTTCCACTAACATTCTTAATTTACTATTGCCAATTAACAAGCTAAAAAATACGTTTACACAGATTCAAATAACAACTACAAAAAAAATTCATTATCACCCATTCCTAAAACATTAAATGATTTTGATTTTAAATTTTATAAACGAGATTTCGTATTCCTGTATACTCCTGTACATGATTAATAAGATCCTGTAGAAATTATTATCCCTCCCATAGAAGAGATTAGTCAATAGTTAGTTAAAAAAGTCCATTACCATCCTTTGAAGATGAAAACAATCTCGACTTCATTGTAAAAGTAGCTCACATAAATGTTACAATTGTACTAAAAATAGCAGTCTTCAATGCCCACACAATTTGAAACTCCTGATCGAACAAAAATGTCCATATCAATCATTTTTCTGTAAGAATGAAAATAATTCGAGTTTACTATAAATTCAACTGTTGAAAGTTCTACTAAAAAATGGCAGCCTTCAATATCCACGGTACCTAATCAATCACTAATAGAAAGATCCACAGTTACCATTCATTTTCAAAAACAAGATTAATTTTGCTTTCAAAATATCTAGCTAGTATAAATTTGATAAATACACTAAAAATGGTAATCAATTAATTATTCATTGAAACAGGAATCACCTTCTTGTAAAAATAAACCACTGTAATCGCAATTGTTACAAATTGTACAATTATACACGTGTAATTGTAAAATATCTGTGCGATCGGTAAACTAATTACTCAACATGAAAAGTCCATCCCTCTTCCAAAAATGAGAATAATTTATCACAAATTCGTCTCTCGTAAATTTCAAAGTCGCACTTACAATGGCAGCGTGGAACTTCCAGTGTAACCGATGGATTAATTATCGATTACGAAGATCCATAGTTACTTTAATGTCGTCAAGTGTCGTTTTGACAATTGTAGAAAGGACAGCAGTGTTCTAGGTGACGTTCGATGTATTATTAGGAAGATTCGAGGATCCCCGAGGGGACAATAGGTGAATTATTAAGAAAAATCCAAACCAGGGCCACCTGTCACGTTGCACATCAGCAAGCAGCGTGCGCACTCACAGTCACGGAGCATTACGAATAGGTGAAAATAACTTTGTCCACGGTTTAGCCGATTCATTCCATTATGCGTACAGTTTAACCACAATGATTCCAATTCAACGTACCGCGGACCTTCTTCGTGCTATCTAGAACGACGATGATATTTCCGCTGACCGTCTGTCCCGGGTAATAGGTGTTCCAAGGATTGTCAAAGATTATCCGGAAGTCCTTGAGCCCCATGTCGTCTGCCGGCACGGAGAAGCGTTCTTCTCGGTGTTCGATCTGTTCCCTTGCACCGCGAGACCGTCTTCTTCTCCAGTTATTTATCAATTATTCCGCTAGCGGCGGCCGTATTCGTAGCCACCGCAGAATAAAGGCGGAACGTTTAGGAACGCGTGCTGTCTCGTCGCACCAACGGCCTTCCCGTCCCGTTTCGTTTCGTTTCGTTTCACGCGAAACACAACGCCGCGAGGCTATATCGAGCCGCTCGTAAACGCCGGCCTACGATCGTGCTTACGAGTCCACGTTATACTACTCAATATTTGTCTTCTGCGCAGACACCAGCTGACGACGCAGTGCACGGGGGAACGCTCTCTACAGGACGACTCAGAATCCCGTTGCCGCCCGCCCCCGCCATTCCTCGAGATTCTACATTCTACACCTTCTACAGGAACGTTACCACGTAAAGATGTTGCATAGATTTACGGTTTTTATTCAGTCTTTTATGTTCTATATAATGTTCCAGGATACGTTCGATATTATCGGTAAAATCAAAATGGACTCTACCAACCTGTTCAGTTCTATATAATATTTTTGATAAATCTAGCCGTATAAAATGCTAGCACAGAGGTGTATAGAAATGTTTATAATATTACGAATTTCATAGTCAATATTTCGGTGTACCTTCTTTCTTCTGGTTGTTCATAAAGTTTTAAAACTTCTCTGAGACAATTTCTCCAACTTCTCCTAAACACGCTGTTTAAAATCATTCAACGGTTTCCAATTGTCTGTTATTTTTGTATATACTGACAAGAGTCTTCCAAGTAATTTTCAATAATGTTCACTACCTTTGCAGTCTGAATAAATATACAGAGTGTGCCAACTAAAGTGCTACAAGCTGTTTGCTCAGAATCTAATGAAGACTTCATTTGTTTTTTAATAAAATGTTCGAGGGGGGCTAATATTTTAGCATCTGGGAAGGAGAGAGGGGACAACATTTTTTTTAATGGGAAGTAGTATTGCATAGTAGTAAAAATTTGAAAATCAATTGAGAGGAAAGTATCACAAAATTGGAGTTGTTGGAAAATTTGTATTTCCAGAAAGCTAATAACCTCGAGCATACAGCCGAAATTGTAAAATAATGGCTCTTGCATAATTCATTGTATGTGTTACAGATACCTTCACAAAGGCTAGATATTAGGTCCATCAAACATGTATGGAATCGGCAGTGGATTGAAAAATGGCGACACAATTTCGGAAGCTGTACTACAACAGAAGATTTTATAAATGTGGAATCAAGATAACGTTTCATAGACACTTATAAAAAATTTATATGAAATCAGATTGCTCGACATGATATTAATTTATGAATATCGCGTCAGATTTGAATAGTTTGAAATTCTATTGACTGAGAGATAATTGAAACTGTTGAAATAACTAAACAGCTGTTTGAAAGCGGTGAGAACCACATATGAAACGACCTATACGCTCATATTCTACGCTGCCGATGACGTAACAACTCTGAGCGACCTCATTGGTTAAGCATAGGTAAACATGCGCTTAGAAAAGCCACGTTTTCGCATATCGTGGCAATATTCACGGTAGCAACACGCGCAAGCGCCTTTTTTGCCACGCATGACGTCACCGTGGATAACGGGCGGATTCCGATGATGCAATTGATGAAGATGCCTGATACTATCAAGTGTAAACTGTCAGCCAAGATGTCACATCTCTGCGAGAGCAGAGTCACTAACATCTCAATCGATGAATAATCAATGCATTCTATGTATATTTATTTAAAACTCGAATATCACTGGTTTAATTTGTATTTGTTACACAGTGTTCCCATGCATATAGCACACGCCACAAATACTTTAATACTGTTTCCAGCCATTTTAACAAATTCAAGTATTACGTAGATTAATTATACATACAATTATACAGAATTTGTACACAATTCAACAGAGGAAGATATCAATAATTTAATAATTGTAATAATCACTGTAATTATAAATCGTTAAAATTCTTGGTAACTCTAAATTGGTCATATTTGAACCATCCAAACAGAGTGAATTATTTATTTCAAAAATTAATTTATACATTTATACAAAATTCAATACAAAAATTTAACGAAGTTAATGATGTTTTATTTGTTCCTGTTTGAGTCAGAATCCATAAAAAGAAACACATCTTTTATTCAGTTATTGTTTTCCGAAACGAGTACAATTTTTAGTGATGCCATTCAATGTGCCTATCATTTTCTATTCGATGTTTGTCAGCAAGAGACTTCACAATGGAATTTATTTGAACGGGGTGTGCCTGTTGCCGACGCAAGTTGATATATTCCAAGCTTCGATAACACGTGCTACGATATCCGGCAGTGGTATAAATTTTGGTAAAATACTGCACACTCAACTGTGACGTTTGTCGTGCGCGTTTTTGCATTTTTTATGCGAATTGGTATTACGAGTGCAATATAAAGTCAACTATTGCCGCGTCTTTTCAGAAGCGACGATGATCATCAAACGGATACATGATAAAATAAGTAGGAATATATTACATTATTTGTTTATTTAAACTTAGTTGACTGTTTATAATATTACACGAAATATGCTGTTATACCATAGTCACCAGATAAGTAGAGAGAGCACTAATTGAGGGGTGAAAGTTACTCTCTCGAGACGAAACGCGTCACGTGACCGGGCCGCGACGGAAGCGTGGGGGATAGCGTCGTGGAAGGGGAAGTTAGAGTGGGGACACAAGTCTTGATTCTGGGTATACCTCTCATTCAAAGCTCGATAAAACGACTAAAAAAATCTACATCAATATTTAAGGTGTCGTTGTAAAGAGAAAGTTTCGACCAATAAATCGGATTAAGCTTAGGGGTTATATCGATTTCTTCAGAGGGCAATTCGAAAACTATCGATTTGTTTAACTATGTGCCCCCACTTCGAAAACTCTGAAGAAATTAGATATTAACAACCACAACGAGATGCTAAGACTGTAAAAATAAATTTAATATTCGATAACGTCTACAAAAAAATCGGAATTTCTAAATTTGTTTTATTTCTTAAACCTCGGTTTCGGAGCTAAAAATTCTGAAAAAATTAATAGATGTGCATTCTAATAGCTGCAACATGCTTGAATTTTTTCCGAATTTTCAATTGGACAGGATAAGAGAAAACCCTGATTTTCTTCGTCATCGCAATACTACCCCCATGTCGACATAACACCCGGCTACTCACGGCTACTCACGGCATGTTTTGCCACCCGGAAGTCTGAATTTTCTCAAAAACGTCACTTAGAATGTCCACCCAGCTCTTCAATTATTTGCGGTGTCGAAGGTTTTGGCACGACAGCCAGCAGAGTTGTGTCCGGAATCTGAAAGCAGGATTCGATATCGCGTCGATTGGTGGATGCACCTAGGAGCTGAAGTGCATCGTCACCTGTCCTGAGACCCCTATTACTCGTGGGTAGAGCTATCCTCTGGCCCACGCGGCCTCCGAGAAGAGGATTGTTCTCGGTGTCGCCGTCGTCGACGTCGTCGTCGTCGTCTCCGTGGTCGTCGGCTCGTTCCTCGACACGAGCGGAGCATATTCCGCGCAAGCTCGGCCCGTTACTATTGATCGAGCATTTCGCCCGATGGTCGCCTCAGAATACCACGAACGGTCCGCACACCGTAAATATTCGTTCAGTGCGCCGTGGCCGAGTGACTTACGCGACTAAAAACGTTCGAATACAAGGAAAAACGTGGCCGAACATGGTCGGAGGTGTGACAGAGGATGGACCTCTTATTCAACCTGTCGATTCCGGTGAGTGGACTTCCCGATTAAGCCTGACCTGCCAGCCTAATTCGGGAACACATCCCCTAGACGACACCCGGAGGCTTTCTTTCCTCTCCTGGTCCCACAATGCAATCGTTTTCGAATCGTTTCACCAACGAAAGGTTCAATCTTCCTGGAGAATGCGTTAGTTTGATAGAGCAAATTGGTAGACTCCTTGCGATATGTCTGTTCACAGCTGTTAGGGGTGGCAGACTTTTAGTATGATCATTTCGATTGAGTTTTATATATTAAATTGTTCGTTTATTCTTATACCATGATGAAGTCTCTGATGAAGTCTCTGATGAAGTCTCTGATAAGATTGTTGATGTGTAGTCTTCGTAGGCATTGTTTGATAGGGACTCTAGCGGATGAGTCAACCTTAGGGTATGTGAATCATGGCTGCTTCTCCTCGGTGCATCGGGACTGATGACCATGTGGTTTTTAGCTTCTGTCGATTTGGGGTAGGTTCTACAGTGTCTGTTTTCTCCTTTTCCAGGAGCTTGTTTGGTTTTTATTCGTTGACAGCTTGGTCTATGTGTTACTCGTGGCAGGAAGTGCTAAATATGGTAGCGTCGGTAGATGATGGAACAATTATGTGGATTTGCCCGTTTGTGCAATTCTATTTTTATTATTGGTTAGTTGATATTTTACCATATTATGTTACTTATGGTGAAGATTATAGGGACTCAATGCGGTATCAGAAGGCAATAATGATAGGGCAGTGCTATTGACTTAGGTCGTTCGTGTAATCCTGTTTTGATAAGAGTTTCATTGAATCAGCTTCTTGTAAATTTTTTCGTGAAGTTGAGTCTCAACTCTGATTGTAAAAAATGTGTTATCAAAAATTGTAAAAAAACCCTTGTAGAATTCAACTGTAGAATTCAACGAGTATTTACGTTATTAATTTTCATTAAGGAAAAAAATTCTGTTTTGTTGTTGTCTGTGTACAGACTTAGGAGAATATACAGCCGTACAATAAACATAAGCAATCATTTTCTTCTCTAGAACATTAAGAATAAAATAAATCGTAGAATAAGGGGTTCATTATTATAATTCCAAAACTTGTTACACAAATTTTTGTAAAGCAGTAACATCTATTTTCTGCAAAGTTATAGCATCAATAACGTTTGGAAAAAAGTTTAACAATGGCGAACATGATCTTTACTACAGTAAAGGTTCGTCACAAAAAAATGCAAGACGTTTCTTAATTCAAATAGATATGTAAGTATCACCTAAACTAATAAGATATTAAATTTAATTTAATGAAAATAATAAAATTCAAAAGAATTGACTGAATTCCAAATTTTACGATGGCAGGACACACTGAATACGCCTGTCAAGTTTCATTCGGTTGATTGGTTCTTGACATGTCACGTTCGCCAGATCGAAAAAGCTATTTCGAGAAGAACGCGTTTAAAGTTTCAAGCACCGTTTCCGAATCATAAATAATGAGATATGCTACATAATGCATGTGGGGAGATCTCTGAACTTTCGAATTCAGCTGGAGTAGTTTGAGAATATGTTTTTAAGGCTGTCAGAAAATATTCAATAGAAAAGAAGATGATTATTGGCATTGCTTGTACCTGTTACTTAGTTTTTCCAAATTGTAGTCGTTATTATTGCATAAAAAATTTCAAACCAGAAAATGATTCTCCAATATTCGAAAGTCCTAATGCGAGTAAACCCTTTCGTATTTATTCGAGCTGATCGCAATTCGCAGAGAGCATGAAAAGGAAGCTGGAGAGGTGTGCTCGAAATATTGAAAAACATAGACGAATGAAAGATATGCAATATTCAAATAGAAGTCAACATGCTGTGCCTGCAACCGAGTTCCGGAATACACTATGTTAATTTAAAAAGAATCTATAGATATACTACATCCGTTCATTTATGACAAGCATAATTAATGACAAAAATGAGCAAGTGCAAATTAAAAGATTTATTCGTTCCAGCAGATTAAAATCATTAAAGAAAGAATGATATTTATGTACAATTTATGCAAACAATTTTTATTTTGCATTATTGTTCGACTAAAATTTTAACAGAAATAATGAAGCTATCACAAAAATAATATTTGTATTAAATAGAAACGATCAATTTCAAATCAGTCTGAAATAAAATGTTCATCAAGTGTATTCAACTGTGATGAAGTAACAAAAACAACCAATGCCGCAGTTGACTGAATACCTACGCGATAAAATACTGAATCGAGTCATAAATAACTTCCTCCGCAAGCATTGAATAATTATTGAATGAATATGAACTGACAATAACAACGGGGAGGGCTAAATAGAATAACGGTTGTTGAATCGAATAATATAATATTGAGAATATCAATCCAACAATTGTTGATTACTAAATGCGCTAAAATAAATTTGGAAAATGAAAATTGATTTAGGAGCATAGTAATGAAATACTAAAATTAATAAATAAATAATGAATCACTAAACTATATAGAATATATAGAGATTTATATAATATAATTTCTCATCCGTATTTCGCCATTTTCGAATAACAAGGCAGTTTGCCCTATGCGGTAGATATTTATAGCAAAAGTGATTAAATATGGCATAGTTACTAGAAGATAGGGAAGATTGTGGTAGATCGTTTCTAAAATCCTACACCGACATGGAGAGCATCGTATTACTTACTTTAAGATGAACTTCCACTTGACAGTGTCACATTGTGTAATCTTACTCCATGTCTGCTAAGAGTAGATCGATTTGCTATCATTTGCTATTAATCCTCAGGAAACAAAGGCTTCTTATTACCAAAGAGATAGCGAATTTCGCGTCCCTTATAAAATTTAATTTGTCATTTTTTTTTTTTAAGATGAATAAATTTGAATTCATTTTTATAAGAATAGATTTAACAATTTCTTGAGGTGAATTTATATTAACAAATTCTGTTGTTTAGGAACACGTTCAGGAAATATGATATTTGTTATATTACTGTGATAAATAAATCAATTTTGTATTATATTAAAAATTATTTTTATACAGCTTCCTTATATTGGCATCTATTGTATAATAAATGTAGCATCACAATAACTCAAAAATTGAAGATGTATTATGCGTTCAACTTGTGAAGGTGTTGATTACGATTAAATGGATCTGCGTCGCATACGATGTTGATTAATTAAATGCAGGGTGGGTCACGTAACCGTATCAGTGAAGTCGCTCGTAAATTACTTGCCGTGTATATACAAAAAATGTTTGAACTTGTTTGATATCGAGTGAAGTATACAAAGCGATAATTATCTATTTTTCACTATTTTATCGAGATAGAAGATGACCTTGAGGTTTTCTATCATAACATAAAACACTAATAATTATTAACCACACAATTAATAACTAGACAGCGAACCTTTATTATTATTTTCTCTCTTAATATGTTCAACAGGCAGAAAATAATATAAAAGTATTTCACGCATTTTTCACATAAACACATAAAATCCTCTATTAATAAGTCACATATTGTAAGTACAAGTTTCGCATTTCGTGTGCTCCATTTCTTAATCGGGTAAAATAGTTTTAATTGTTGACTAACAAAAGTTCGATTATAAGAACGATAGCAAGTTGTCCAAGGTCCCATGACTCACCCAGGGTGAGTCACCCTGCACAACATGAAGCACTGATTCCAGTAATTCTTGGGGTGTCTTATGCTTTCGGTTGCCAGCTTGTTCACGGAGTAGCAAGCGTGAATAAGTCGACTGGGGTGACCTGTCCAGTGAACGAACATAATTCGCATTAAACGAAAAACTAACATTCATGATGCCCTCTTCACGTTGAAATTTAATAATATAAAATATTGTTCGAATTGTGTTCTGAAATGTACGAACTTAACGATTACACAGTCTCCCCATAGAAATGTTATTCAGCAAATTAAATGACAATTTCCAGATAATAATTTCAACAGGCATGCTTAATTGTCCATTCATTGGACAGGTCAGCCTAATAGCTGTATATTTAAACAATATCTAAACACTAAGTGAAACTAAACAGAAACCCATGTAATTCCAGTGTCGACGACAACGGTAGTCGCGCTATGCATCGGCGCCGTTTTTCTACTTTGCGCCGTCGCGATGACCTGGTGGCTTTGTCGGCGGCGTCGCGAGCACACCAAGCTCAACTCCGACAAGTCTCTGGCTTTCAGACCACCACATAGAAAACCGAGGGCGGTCAAGAGTCCTGGCAGCACCAGCCACTACTTAAAGAAGAGTCCGAGCCCCACGGAGCCGTCCAAGAGTCCTCCTGGCTCCGGAGGGCAGACGCCGAGCCCCACTGGCTCCCAAGCCTCGAACCCCTACTCGCAGCCCAGAACGCCCCAGGGTAACAATTAGTTCCTATACCGGGTGTCCCAACAACGGTGCCGCATTTAACACTTTACCTATCGAAAGCCGATAATATTAATATTCTATGAATTTACAGTCGAAATATTCTTAAATTACTCTCGAGATTACCTTAGTTATTTAATTAGAAATATTTTTTTGGGAATTTTCAACAAATTCTTCATATACCTGCCACCATTTTGTCGCGCCGATATTTTATCCATTTTTCATAGCTACAAGTTGTATTTTACAATTAAAGTATTACATATGCCACTACATTACGTGCAAATTATGAAAACCTTGAATAAATCAGTTACGCCATTTTTTTGTCGGGGATGATCAAGAGAAAAACTATTAGAATTGGTAACGAGTGTATCGATGAAGCAACAGATGAAAATGATTTAGATGATTGCTTTTGACCATAGGCACGCCACCCCAAACACCTTCGGGTGACGTGACCCTAAGCATCGAGAATGAGCGCGACAAGGCGGAGATCGAGAACAATGAGAAGACGGACCGCGACAAGAACCACACGACGAAGAATAACAAGGACAATCTGGGACAGCTGATGTTCAAGTTGCGGTACATCAGCGAGCAGAACGCGCTTCGCGTGACCGTCGTCAATTGCAAAGGGTTGCCCGCAAGGGAGCAGAATGCGACCACCAGCGACCCTTATGTCAAATTGAAGCTGTTGCCTGATAAGCAGCACCAGGTGAAGACGAGGGTGCTCAGAAACACCAGAGACCCGGTTTATGACGAAGACTTCACCTTCTTCGGAATATCGAAGGATCAGCTGCAGGTACGCGCAAGCATTAATATGGTAGAGGTTAGTGCAGCAATATCTCTGTAACTGTGGCACCTTCGGGTCTGTCAAAAAGACAGAAGGATTGAGGCTTGGGCATCCGGCAAACATCAAAGTGCCTTTTTGGTTTGTTGTCGATGAAACTTTTACCATCTTATTAGTCCTGTTTTTCTGATTAAAATAACACCAAACACGATATAATTACGATCATAATTATTATGTAACACGCGATCGAAGTTTCGCACATTTACAATAGAGGTACACGAATTCTTAATTTCGTTTGTTACACAAGTAACTATGATCGTAACCATACCGTGTTTGATTTCATTTTAATTAGGAAAATGAGGCGAATGCAATGGTGTAAGTTTCATGAAAAAAGAATTTTAAAATGGTGGGGATAAAGTTTTGACAGTTACGGAGATAATATTGTAGCTTATCGTGCGAGTTTTACATATTTGGGCCGTTTAAAATCTATGCAAAAGGGGGGTCCGTAAATGTTATAATTATTTACAGCATTATTTTTTATTTGTATATACAAAAAAAAATTCGGTAATATTATTTTCTTTTTCTTGATCAGCTTTTATTTGTGACTAAACAAGTTTCTTCATTACGGTTCACAGAAAATCAGCCTGCACTTCATAGTGCTCAGCTTCGATAGATACTCCCGAGACGATATTATCGGCGAATTGACGTGTGCACTTTCGTCGGTGTCCGGTTTGGAGAACGCTGATAACCAGGAGATATCATTGTGTCGAAAAATTTGCCCCAGAAGCCTGAAGGTGAGGAACAAACGACGCGACGAATGGGAGCACGCTATTGATTCGGAAAGCGTCTAAAAAAGAGTCCACTAATATTTAATCATCCAAGCACGCCGAAAATACTAGGAGCAGTGTGGCAAATCGTCAGAAGTCGAGACGCGCGAATTACAACATTCGCGATTCATTAGAAATACACAGAGTTTTCCAATAAAATGTATTAGGGTGGAACAAAAATAATTTTTGTTAAATGAAAAACTAATTTTCACTTTTCATATTGGTATGGAAAATGGATTTGATGAATTTGAAATTCAACTAATGATATCATTTTTAAATAATGAAATGGCTGTTCAAGTAAACTGTGATTATTTCAAATAACGTGTAACCAAGTAGGATAATAGATTATCTTAACAATTATTTGTAAAATAATTTATTTCGACAATGTGTCGCCACTTTACCTTCCCCTTCTACAACGCGGGAGGGGGTAACTTTTCCCCTCAATTCCTAGGAATTATCACTGATACCCGTGTTACAGATTCAATCACAAGGCAGAGGAGAGCTGCTCGTGTCTCTTTGCTGGCAACCGATCAACAGCCGACTAACGGTTGTCGTGCTGAAGGCGCAGAATTTACCAAAGATGGACGTGACCGGCTTGGCGGACCCGTACGTAAAAATCTATCTTCTGTACAACAATCAACGCATCGCCAAGAAGAAGACGTGCGTGAAGAGACGCACCCTCAGCCCGGTATTCAACGAATCCTTCGTTTTCGACATTCCAAACGGCGCGGACGGACTCAAAAATGTTAGCCTTGAATTCATGCTGCTCGACTGGGATCGTGTTACAAAGAACGAGGTATGTTAACGCATTTCATGCAGTATAAACTACCTACCGGGTACCTGGACACCCATTTACTGAATTTCTTTCAACAATTTGTTAATGTTCCTCTAAAAAATATTACGAAATTTCTCTGAATGTCCATTCTTTACTCGCTAATATATTAATTTATTGTCTTATAATGAGAATTTGTGCAAACATGTTAAATACGGAAAGGTTTTAAATAATCAATACATTTTGGTTGACTACAAAAGAGTTAAGCAAGCAAACATGATCCAAACTGCGTCGTGTTTGGACTCATTTCAATCAGCAAAATTCGAGCAAAACATTTCGGCAAAACATAAACAACTTCAAACACAAATTGACCGTCGGTTATCGAGGTAAATGAACTTTTGCAAAGGAAAAGGTATATTGATGAACGTGAT
Source organism: Lasioglossum malachurum (assembly GCA_028455605.1). Taxonomy (NCBI): domain Eukaryota; kingdom Metazoa; phylum Arthropoda; class Insecta; order Hymenoptera; family Halictidae; genus Lasioglossum; species Lasioglossum malachurum. The sequence goes on from CM052315.1 coordinate 9,940,263, forward strand.
TGGATGTTTCAGGTGATCGGACGACTCGAATTCGGCGGGCCGGACTGCCAAGATTCAGCTCTGAACCATTGGAGGGAGGTTTGCAGCTCGCCGCAAAGGCAGATCGCTGATTGGCACAAATTAAGGGAGTAGTTAGTATCTCCCAGCCCCATCGATTTTCCTGGAATCCCATCTCCAACTATCCGAAAGCCCCACATCCTTCTCCATTATGAAACCACCGATCCAACCCCCCGAAACCCTACGATGAAGTAGGGTATCTGTTTTGTAAACCTAATACTCGATGTATATTAGGCTTGAAGCGAGTGGCGGCACGTCCACCCGCGATCGATGCAACTGCGAATGCACTCCGTGAGACGTGTCACGTTTCGAACCAGCGATTTTCATTTTTTGCAAACGACAAGCGTACACCGGGCGCTATCTTTTATCATTTTTGCTAGGCACAAAGCATTCAACTTGGAACTTTGAACAGACGTTTCTATAAGATTTTCGTGCGCTGATTTAAAAGAACATCGGGAAACGCGGCCATTTTTGCCGGATATTTTGATCGAATTATTTGCGGAACACTAAACGTGTAAGAGGAAATCGAATTACCTCGTGCGATAGAGCGAACCTATTACCCATAGGTGGCATTCGTGAAAGTTACAAATCACGTCCGGTTTTTAAAATACGAACAAAATGGTTTCCCAAGGCGCGGTCGCAGCGGTTCTCAACGCTGACGGGCATCTTGTGGGAGGGAAATATGACTGTATGTTCGAAGATGTTGCATTCTAATTTGTTCTGTTAGTGAAAAATACATTTTTTAAACGAAATGTGATTTGTAACCTCCAACCGCAAATCGAAAGTTCTATTTTTGACCGTAATAAGACGTTCTCTTACATATTTACTTTCCTGAATACATTAAAAGATATCCGAGAAAATTGTCGCATAATTTTATCCATAATGTGCGACGAAAAGAAATTGGTGGATTCAAAATCAGCACATGAAAGATGACGTCGTCGAATAGAAAATGTCTGCGAAAGGTCACCGCTTCAAAAATAATTTGAAACGCTGCTTCAAGTGTCAAGACACGCATGATTCGCTCGAGGAATAGTGAAACGTCAATGATCGATGGAAGCTATGCTGAGATCAAGAGATTCGAAAGAGAAAGAAAAGCATCTCGACGAAACGCAGAGGCAGCCGATCGCGAGTGCAACGCATACAAAATGCTTTACGGTATAAATATAGTAATTAAGATTTCCGACCAGATGGCAACGCGAGAGGGAGGACGAAGCAGTTAACTATTAAACAATCGAGTATCTGTCGATTTTATCGGACATCGCTGCGGCGAGTCTGTGTATTCCCCCAAGGATCATTGTTTTCTCGACGGGAAGTTGATTTGGCATCCGTGTCGCGAGTCCAGAACAGGATTTTCGGTTTTTCTCATGTTAGATCGTCGAAGAAGCATCCGCCATCGAAACAATTTTAAACTATACGTACCTACGCGCGAGTCGGATGAGTTTGTCATGTTTCGCCGGGGAAACTATAATTCTATGAATTAGCAACAAATACAATAGAATAAAGGTCTGTTGCGTTTCCGTCATCGAGTCCGATGCTAGCGATTGAACAGATCAGGCCCGGGCGCTTTCTGACCAGCTGTCGCTTCACGACTCCCCCCACCAGTGTATCGGTTCCCCCACCATCAAATATTTCATATTGCCGCTACCTTCCCCTACACTCCGTAGGAGTTTGGTGGGGACGACCCAGGAGCAGGGTTACCATATTTTTCTCTCGCCAGGCCCCTTACCCTTCCGCCTCTCGCCCAGCTATGCAACGTAGCTCGTCTTTGCACTCTTCCCACTAACGCTGGCGACAGTGGCGACACGTTGGCGTACGGGCGCGTCAGCGACTAGTGGAAAGAGTGGGAGTGAGGCGGAAGGGTAAGGGGCCCGGCGAGAGAAAAGTATGGTAACCCTGCCCAGGAGTAGGGAAAGGAGTTGTCTGCGGCTCGCCAGCTGGTTGTTGCCCAGGCCTGGATAAATAGATGTACGCGGTCAGTGATCCTCATTGTCAGCGCGGACGTCGCAAATGATCAAGTAAAAACGTCTTTCACAGACGGATCGCGCATCCGAGACTGAGAGTTCATTTCGTTTGGCCGAGTCAATTTTTCCTCGATTCCGAATGGGGCTGACGCTCTCCAGAGGCGTCTGTGCGACTCCGGAGTCCATCGTTTTTAGCAGGATCGACGTGAATTAATCGTGAAATCGTCTAGAGCCGAGCGACTCGCTCGCTAACTGTGTCTGTACCCTTCATTATGCGAAAGTGTCACTGTATAATCAATGTTCCGCGACTAGAAAAATCAGCGAGAAAGAGAGAGAGAGAGGCAGAGAGCGAGATAGAGAAATAGACAAGGACACGTTGAGAGATACTGTTTGCATAGCTGGCATACTATGTTCAGCGAGAACGCTAATTCTCGGATCGACACGAGGAAATTGCTGAATGACTTTTAGAGCGATTTTTGCATAAGTATGCATGAGACGATCCTGGAAAGGTCGCAAACCAATGACCAAGCTTACACGCCGTTGCGATTGCCCGTCCGGTTTTCAAAGATGAAGTGGAATCGTCGAAACAATCGTCGACGAGACTAAGTCCTGATCGAGCATGGGCGAATGAATTGTTGAAGAACCGATGACGGAGGAACGGGCCGAGCGATCGCAGCGTCGTCTTCGGGTGCTATTGAAGGCCGCTTCGCGATTTGTAAATATGTAATTTATGTTTAAATAGAGAAGGAAACGCGGACTCTTTGTTTGATTGAGAACCGCGCGTGGTTCTCGGTCGCTGTCGAAGGAGGTCGAGCGTGCGACTGCGATTCGCGGAGAGGAAATTTCACAACACGGTGTTCGAACGAGACTTGGATGTCGGAGAGAAGTGATAGTGTTCTCGTCGGTATGTCTGATTGTAACAATAAGATCGTAATCCGCTTGTAAAGTACCGTCGGAGTCGCCAGATCGGGGGAATTTAATCGAATCGAGGGGAAAAAGTTACCCCTTCTCTACCGGTTCAGTCACGTGACATTGTGACGGAACGCGTCACGTGACCGAGCCGTGGCGGAACGGTAGAGTGGGGACACAAGCCTCAATCTGACGACTCTGAGTACCGTTGATGATTATTACCCAATTCGATTCCGTTTGAAAAGTTTGTATTCTTATCTCGTCGAAATAAGAGAAATCCGCTTGCAAAATTATTTCGTAAAAATCCGTTTCGAGTTAGCCATCGTTACCGACGGAGCACTTCACATTCCTGTCGAATTATCAGTGTATTTGATCAATTACTTTATAATTCGTAAGAATACGAGATTGATATCACGCTCGTCGTTGTATTCTTGTCAAATTATTGTTACATTTGATCAGTTACTGAACTTAGAATCCATAACAGTTGTACTGCGGATTTTATGCGTTTATGACAAACATGATGGATTACAAAACAGTTAAAATATTGGACCGCATTCCCTGTGGTTTATGCAGCTGTTTCACACAATTGACAATTGGAAAATGTTTATATTTTGCTCAAAGATCCGCAGTCTGTAAAGCTTACATTCGTATTTCTTCGAATTGCTGTTACATTTGATCAGTTACTGAATTTATAATTTGTTGAAAGGCTTCGCAGAGCATTCTTATCGAATTATAGTTATATTTGATCAACTACTAAATTCACAATTGGTGAGAATGTGAGCTTGAAAATTGTGTTTGAAAATCGCCCCCGTCGTTACCGACCGCGCATCGCATTCTTAATTATTGTTACATTTCGTCAGTTGCCGGGTCTATAATTCGTAACAATAAGAGTTCGGTTTAAAATTCGCAAGTTGTTACCGGCGATCTCGCATTCTTGTCTGATTATTGTTGCACTTGATCAAATACTGAATTTATAAGTTGGTAAGGACAGAGAGAAAACGAGCGTCCTCGCGCCCAGAGTCTTCTCCGCTACCACTTTTGTCAGTATAGCCAGTATTTTGTCCATTCTAAAAGTGAACGTGCTCTGCCTCTGCCAATGCCGACAAAAGTGGTGACGAGCGTGAGCACTCTCATAATCTCTCTGGAAAGAATGATAGATGTAACTCGCATGTAAAATACCGAGAACGCTGATTTGCTCGATTAGATTTCCGTTCTTTGAAATTCGCCATCGGACAGCACGCCGATGCGTCCTTATATCGAAGTATTGTTACATTTGAGATCAGTTACTGAATTTAGATGCGCATATAAATATAATATTGACTAGAACTATGGAAGGTTGATAATATTTCTATCCGTTTCGCGGCGAAGTTGATCGACACACGCACCTAAATTATTATCGACACAACGTATTTAATTGTACGAGGGGAGTTTACGTTCGGAGGAGCCGCGTTTGCATGTATCACAAACACACCACTGCGATTAATAACGAGTACCGATTAATTATCTTAGAGACTCGGGTTCGCGGAGATGTTCAAGTTACTTTAAACTGGCCCCGGAAACGCGGGGCTATTAACAATATTAACTCGTTCGAAAGAAATTCGTGTGGCATTTGTCATTTGTTATGAGTCATAATTTTATTTAAATGGACACGGTGAGATTTAACAATATTTTGAAGGTATGAAGAAAATGTCACTGCGAATTTTTCGAACGGGCAATTCGAGTGTGAAGTAACTTCAGAACTCGGTGCGAACGTCCGCGTGCGTCTACGTGACGGAAGATTTTACTCGAGGCAGAGATGTTCCTAGAAAACGATTTTAATGTATCGAACACTCGAACGGAAAGTAGAACAGCGATTTTCGACGTAGACTTACCGAGACTTCAGATGATTTCAACGAGGTAATTAAGCACCAAGAAATAACATGGTTGGTAGATGTACGAAAAGAAGCAAAGGTAAACCTGAGTTTATGGACTCCAATCGATCTTTTCATTTCGAAATTCTACCAGATCTGAATCTTTTCACTTAACACGCTCATTGTTTCGATGAGATTGCAACGCTGTGCTGGAGGAATAGCGATTGTAACGTGACGTAGAGGTATTACCAATGAAAGTGTTAAGTCTTACCAAACAATTGTATATTTTGTTTAAGAGCGAATAAAAACGAAGATAGACCACAATCAGCAGCGTTTTCAAGAAAAACATTGCAATCTTAGCGGAAAAGGGAGATTCTAGGAAATAGGTACAGTTAGTGCTTCGAAAGATGCCATTCAAATCCACAGACGAGGGGAGGGAGCACGAATTGAGGGGAAAGAGTTACCCTATCTTCCAGCGGACGGGAAAGATAGAGTGAGGACACAAGTCTAGTACATAATTACCGATTTGATCTTAGTCGTGGTTCGCTAATTAGTCGAATTAATCATAGAATTTAAATATTCAAGAATATTAGTTGAACAATATATTACGATTTAATCATTCGGTTTTCGGTGACTAATTTGGCATTGTAGATATACCTTACAAAATATTGATAAATAAAATTGGAAAAGTTTTGTTTGGCAAAATCAGAATAATTCTCTCAATAAATCCCCAACCTTGTACATCTTTCGAAGCACTACTGTAGCGATTAGCGAGCATACATAAGTACGCCAAATCAATGAAAACATTAAAAACATAAACGTTGTTGGTTTCCGTTGCCCGTACATGAAAACCGCAGACGGTCGACACGACTCGCACGAAAAGCCGATTTGTTTCTCGTGTAGCACCAATGATCATTCTCCTAAAGCAAAACCAAAGGTCAAACGAAACTGTTTCACGATGAGAGGGGATCCATTCTTCGCAAGAAAACAAAGAAAAAGAAAAACGAAAAAGCAACGACGAACACGGTACGAGCTAACACCAAAGAACGAAAGTAAACAACAGACATCGCAAATATATATAAATATTAAATATATATATATATATCACATACAAAGACTCGACACCGAAACACATTAACATTTACATGCTAACGAATAAGTATAGTAAAGAGAAAGGAAGGAAAACTGAGATAAAAGACCGGAACGTCTCGTTGTGCGCGATGTTATGGAGACCGCAATGTCCGTCGCGCCGCTACGGGGACCCCGACTTTATGGCGACGCTATGGAGACGCCACAGAAACTGCGGCGTCATAAAAAATCTCGACATTAAGGAAACTGTAGCGACTGCGACGCTACGAAGACCCCGACTTTATGGCGAACGCGACGCTATGGGAACGGTGACGTAACGCGACCAGTGCGACGCTACGGGGACCGTGACGTAACGGCGATCGTGTACACTGCGACGTTATAGAAATCGCGAGATTAAGGGAACCGCAGCGACCGCGACGCTACAGGGGGCCGCGACGCAACGGAGACCGGACGGTGTTATGCGATCCACGAGAGTTTCCGGATATTTATTTAATTGCTATTTACAGATATAACTATGTAAGGAACGACTATAATAAGTAGCATGTAGCGAACTATCTCATAAAACGCCGTCGTCTGGCATTCTTGACGGTTTTGTTTCTCGCGCAAGATGGCGATTTTATCGACACAGAAGCAGGGGGCTCCGCAGAGACCAGCGTAGATGTGCTGGAAGCATAATCGATCGAAGGTCGACACGGAATGCTGGAAAACCACCGTTCTTATCGCATAATTTCCTTCCTTTCGTTTCCACGGAACTTTTGTGAACGAATACTTTTCCCCGCTGCAAAGACAACAATCTTTTGTACCGAAACATACAATGTAGTTGATACTTATTTATGGAATATAGAAGGATTCGCTTCGATCTCACGATTTTTCCCCACTTTTTACGACAACTACGATTTTGATTGTTTGTGCTGTACCTAAAATTTATTTTATATAATATTCTCAAATATCACTAAACTCCGGATGTTTATGCAAAATAAAAAGTTTGCGCATCAATTGTAGGATGAAAAATAATATATTTTGACTGTTTTAAATTATACCAACTCATTTTTGTCATAAATGCATGAAATCCGGAGTCAATCTATCACTTTGTGTTTATTATTTATATGTCAGTATAACATTTACACTTTAAACTGATCTAATATTTATAATTCCAATAATTTCAATGAGAACGTACCCCTTATTAAAAATGCCAAAGGATGTAAAAATGACGATCTGAACCATTTCAATGCGTGGATTGATATTTTCGTTTAACATTTCAGACTTAAATACACGTTCGTTTCTCGCTATGATCAGTGCACGTATACTTTTCATTTATACTCCAAATGTTGTAACCCATCCTCAGTTTCTTTCTCCCTCCCTAGTGGAAACAGACAACTCGCTGAGAAAAATGTTAACGAAGAAAGTAAGTCCTTACATATCAGTTTGTACAAATCTGTAAATTGTAAGTAGGTTGCACACACAAGACTAGTTAGGTGCAAACGAAACTTACGCAACCTTGCTACCGTGTGAGTATTTTAAGGAAAAATTATGTATTACTAAAAAATTACTATTTTTACATTTCCATACATTTCAAATGCATATTGAATTGAGTGGAAAATATTCTTTTCGTGTTGAACGATGATAATCTTACTTCTGAACGATATTGTGATTAACTCAATTTTATGAAAATTCATAAAAATATTATCTTTTCTCTATGGTTTATCAATTTCACAGATTTCTACTCCAACAGAGAACGGACTTTCATTGAACCCTATTCTTCAACACAGTGTCGCCAGATGAGAGGAGGGAGCACGAATTGAGGAGAAAAAGTTACTCTCTCTCTCTGCCAGTACCGGACACATGCACGACAGATTTTGAAGCGTGGGTGAATAGTGTCGTAGAAGGGGAAGGTAGAGTGCGGACACTTGATCTGGCGACACTGCTTCAACGCGACATAACAATAAAGCTCGTTTAGCAAATGAACAACATGCGCATTTCAAATTACACTCATTAACGTGGAATTTGTAATGTATTCAATTTAGAAATGATTTGTCCTAATGACAATTGCGTTGTCAGTCGATTTTATCATTCAATGTATCACCACGATGATGAAGTTTAATATAATGTTCGGAGAGAGGAATCGGTGCTTTTCACGCATTCTGAGGAATCGTGTGCGCGCGTGAACATGGCGTACGTCGGTATGTTGTGTACGGTCAGATTTTAAGGCTGTGTGGTCAATAAAATATTAGAATTAAATTCTCCAGCAGACATTATTCCCCAAATCATTTCCATAAATTATCCGTGTGATTTCATATTATAGTAAAGTCTTGATCTAAGCCGGACGGAGCTGTACGATCTTAGTAATTTCGCCTACCCTCTCCACAGGGGGCATACCCCGCCAGGAGCCGAGTGTGAACCGCTACGAATCCAATTGCAAAACTTCCTTATTTTTCATTATTCTTTATGAAAATTTCACCGAATTATGTGTGGCATTTTTCTGATTAAAATGACACTAAACACGATAGAATTTCAACGTTCGGCGTAATCGGTAAGGTCACAAAAAAAGATAGTAGCCCTACACTATCTATGTCGCAGCACGGACATATACACTGACAAATAAAATAAAAGCAACAATGTAGATAATTACTTAAACACGCAGTTGCTACATAACGCAAATGTATCATATATGGTTGTTAAATACACGCGATTAAGGACATAAGCGGGCATACATTAGCATGTATTTGCTCTTGTCTATAAATAAACCCTATTCATGATATGAACTTCCTCCTGAGCAAACCGGTACCCAGTTAGTTACTGCTCACTTCTCTTTGAAAACGGACGATCGTCGGCTCGCGTAATCGTGGTTTTTATGACACCGTGTGCTATGGAACGTTAACTGAGCAATTATCACGCCTACTAGTTATTCCGATTCACTTTGTCGTCGCATTAACTACATCAAATCAGAAATATAATTGACTTTGTTGAAACCAATGTGTACCGTCAAATATCGGTTCAAATGAGATAATCGCATGCTTGAACGGAGCAATTTTTCTATTCACAGATAAGTATGGAATATTCGAAATAACATTTTTCTTTTTCAACGTAGCGAGAGAAGTTAGTGGTAGTAACGTTTAAGAGAATAGAGACACGAGACAATTACATAAGATGAAACAGACTCGGATGTACTATAATGTAATCAACCAGTAGACTATATACGGCGCGTCTAAATATACAGCTCCGAATACAAAAGCGTAATTGTTCGAGCAAAAGTATAGCAAACTTTATAATTTTCCTCGTTTTCTTGAATATCGAGTTTGTGATCTGCTAACGTGATTGTCTGTAATTATACTTGTGTTAATTATCACCAGTTTGTATCTTCTGGATGCTCATGCGTGGTTTTCGAAACAATTGAATATCGAAATGACGAGGAAATGACAAATGAAAATGAAAAAACAAAACATGACAGAAAACTTGTAGACTGCATCCTTTCGGCGTCTATTCTCAAGAAAACAGGAAAATAAGCTTTTCGAAGACTCGATCAATGGAATCTCAAAATGTTTGTGACATTTGCGGGCAGTCTGCGACTCATAAGTGCAGTGCGTGTGAAAGTACTTATTACTGTAGCAAAGAACACCAGAAGAAGGGTTGGAAGAAGCACGCTCAGATCTGTAAATCTTACAAGGTAAGATTATTTAGGGGCTGCAACCCAGGACCCCGTCCGGTCAACGGGCCTCCTTCGCGGTCAAAATAATAGAAACAATTTAAATTAAAAGCTTAAGAAAAAATAAATTATACAAAAATTCTTTGTATACCTAAGTTAATGGTTAAATCTCCTACAGTGGGTGTACAAAGTATTCGTACACCTTTTTAAAACTAATAACTTTTTTATAATTGTACCAAACGACCTGATTCTTTATGATCAATTAGAAGCATTGGTTTACGAAATGATATGCAAAAAAGATTTTCCAAAAATTATAATTTACAAGGTTACATGCAAAAATAAAAATATATGTTTTGTAGATCTATGTTAGTTGTACACATGCTGAAAATTTCGTGAATAAGTCGTGTAAAACTACGATTTTCACCATTTTTAACCGCTTGTAGCTCGTGTGTATGAAAATCGATTTCGATGAAATTTTCAGCATGTGTATAATTAACATAGATCTACAAAACATATATTTTAAATTTTCGTTGAGAGCCCAAATAAAAAAAGTTCTAAAAATTTCCTTTTTTTATTTCTGCATGTAACCTTGTAAATTATAATTTTTGAAAAATCTTTCTTGCATATCACTACGTAAACCAATTCTTCTAATTGATTATAAAAAATCAGGTCGTTTGGTACAATTATAAAAAAGTTATTAGTTTTTAAAATGTGTACGAATACTTTGTACACCCACTGTAAATGCCTCCACGTATAAAGATCATCTGTAGAAATAATTTTTTTTCACCCTGTACATATAAAAGATTCTGATTCGATGTTACAGCGGACAAGGGTGTTAATTTTTAATTACTCTTGGTATTTGAAATTCACCAGAAAATTTGTTTTCAAAGTTAGCAGAGAACCCAATTTTGGGTCGTCACTATGTGGCCACGAGGAACATCAAGGTAGGAGAGATTATTCTCAAAGATAATCAACCTCTGTTAGCCGGTCCCATGCACAATTCCGTTCCCGTGTGTCTGGGGTGTTTCACGGCGCTATATAAAGATAGTGCTATGCCTTGCTCAAAATGCGGATGGCCTCTTTGTCCGAGCTGCAAACAGCATGGACTGGAATGTGATTTCACTTCTTCCCGCAGAAGTGAGAAGGTGACTATTACAGACAAATTCAGACTTTGCATTGAAATTTAAAAGCGGCACCATGTATATTTTTGTATTATCAGTGTACAGTGTACAGATATAGGTATTGTTCATGAATTAAAAAAATAATAAAAACCGCTTTTTTCCCCATGTTTTTCATTACTTTTCTCAAATGGTACAATCGAAGTTCAATTAATTTACATATGGATGTCATTATCCCATAATACAATTTTAAATAGTATCATTATCACATTGCAGGTATCGATCACCGAATTCGGTATTCCACACCCAAATTATCAATGCATAAACGTTATAAAAACATTGTCTATGAAACACGCCGATCCAGAAACTTATAACAAGTTATTATCTCTTGAAAGTCACACCGATGAAATTAATGAGAAGCAAAGCTTCACTTTCGAAGAGGCGCTGAAGATTGCGCGTTTCATCAAAAGATTTTTCAAAACGGACGATATAGCCGAAAACGAAATTACGAAAATCGTTGGTATCCTGCAGGTACGATTCTTAACAAAAATTTCATTGTTTCTATGTGATTGCTAATAAATTTTCAAATTAACAGTTTATTTATTGAAGGATTTGAAGAAATACTATAGCATTTCAAACAAATAAAAGTTCTTATTTGACTATCTAAAAAATTGCGAAAACGTAATTTGCACTAATTACTACATTACAGGTTAACGGACACGAAGTTCCTCTTACAGAACCACCGTACATTGCAGTTTACGAGCTAGCATCGTTAATCGAGCACAATTGCAAAGCAAATTGTTCGAAAAGCTTCACTGATGAAGGTGGAGTAATCATTCACGCCGCGACACCTATATCAAAAGGTACATTAACATTATCTGAAGTTATTGAAGTATCTTAAAATTTCGAGAACAAATGACGTTGAAATAAATTCTATGCATCATTTGAAATAAAATTTAACTCTATCGTACCTACTTGAATCCCACCCTGTATATGGGTACAGCTGACAAAAAATGTAAATAAGAAGTTCTACTCTTGGAAAACTATAAAATTCACAATAATAATGTAGATAAAACTAGCGCGATTTGTTTTTAATTTTGTTATCCTCTAAACAATTTTCTATATTGTTTCCATTGTGTGTTTTAGGAGACCATCTCTCCATCTGCTACACAGACGCATTATGGGGTGCTGCAAATAGGAAGCATCATCTCTTCCACACAAAATTCTTTTATTGCACCTGTGACAGATGCAGGGACCCTTCAGAGTTCGGCGTAATGTTTAACGCTCTGAAGTGCAAGTAAGATATTATAGGTTTTATAATTTATATTTATTTTTAATATTTATTCTACATATGTATTTATTACAAGGGAGGAAAGTTAAAATGTACATTAGATTTTTTTTTAAATTGATGGAAAATCTTCATAATTGTCAATTTATTTATAGGAGTTGTTATGGCTATGTCCTACCAAAAACTTTCCTCGGAACAGAACCCGAACCTTACATATGTGGGACATGTAATTTATCGATGAGCTGCGAAGAGGTAGAACAAATTTTAGAAAGGGTTGGCATAGACCTCTCAAAAATGAAGAAAAACGACATCACCGCATGTAAAGGATTTTTGAAACGTTACAAGGAAGTTCTACATCGAAATCACTATTACAATGTGGACATTATGGTTGCTTTGGCTCAATTGATTGGACAACAGGATGGACTAGATGCGGTCAATGACTATCTTTTGGCCGAGAAGCTTGATTTATGCAAGAAGCTTGATAATCTACTTCAAATTATTGCACCTGGTAATTTATTACTGCTAAAAATATATTCTTTTCTCCGAGAAGTATCATTGTTAATAATGTGTAAGCTAATACGTTATGTTTCAGCTGAAAATCGAATTCGAGGATTAATTCTTTTTGAAATGCACGCAGTCCTTGCAGAATTTAGTAAGAGACACGAGGAAGAGGACACTATATTTCTATTGACGGTAAACCTTTTATTATACTATACAAGAAGATTTTTATGAAATTAGACAGTCTTATAGAACTCAAGATAATGTTGTCTTTTCTGCAGGAATCAAAGAAGTGTTTACTTAGATCTTACGAGCTATTGAAATACGAACCTCAAGTTCTACCCGAAGGCAAAATAGCATACCAATCTAAGCACAATCTACAAAAGACGAATGAAATTTTGAAATATTTTAATATAAAATCCTGAAACCACGAGCAGTAGTCATCTGTAGATGACTGAACAAATTTTTGTGCTATTCTTAAACGTTTGTTTCACATTGTTCTAGACAAGGTAATATAAAACAAGTAATTACAATCTCAAACCTTTTTTATTTCGAAACAGCCAACAAAATAGCTAGTTGATAGAGCAGTTGAAATTTCATTTTTGTCAAATTGTCTTTCTACGTGTGTTTTACTATTTTATTAGTAAAAATAATGTTGCATAATTGACCGCTTGTGTCTAAAATATTCACATAACATTGCTTTCCAGGAGATTCATCGAAATTAGTGCGTGAGACACCGTATGTACATCCTATAATACATCCTGAGGATTAGAGTACTTTTCTACCTGACTCCAACTACCAACAATTGCCAGCAAAATTGAAGGCTTCTTTTTATGTGTGGAATTGAATAACATAAGGGCTGGCTAAGAAGTGTTTTGAATTTGTACCTCTGCGAACCTTGACTTCGTCATTGAAAGATGTAATACTTAAAAATTTAGAACATGTTAGAAAGCGTATACAATTTATCACAAGTTAATGTTCTGTTTCATTATGTACAGAGTGATTAGTACATTTTCCATGTTATCGTTTCAATCTACACACATTCTTAACAGCCATAACTTGACATAAGTAGTGTACACTTTTCTCAACCTCATCCTTGGAGGATAATTAGTATAAAATATTGTATTTTGAGCAATGAGCAGTGTATAAAATAAGTTATAAAATTTACAAAACACTTACTTAGACTTCTGAATTATATATAGCAGTAAATCATAACGTTCGACCCATTCTGCAAAGGTTGCATCATCCACAGAATTCTCAATAACATTCATTGCTTTTTCAACTGTGTGATGCACCCTGCAAATATAATACAAATATAATGTAAAAAATATATTTATCAGAAATACTATTGAAAAATATTCATTTCATTCGATTACTTACCAATCGTTTAATATTCTGTTAAATTCGTTAATTTCATCTTTCGTTCTTGTAGTTACAGTTTTTGATAGGCTTAACAGTTCAACTATATTACAATTATTTCCTGCGTGTTTCTCAGGCAATTGTGGTATATATACATTCTCTTCGTATTCGGAAAAATTAAATCTTTTATGAAAGAACATTAAAGAGAAGTTTTTGTAACATTCTATTAAAGAATATATTGGTGTGTGAACCATTGGAAAATAGTATACAATATTTGAAGTTTGAGAGTTAGCAACCACAACAGAAGCTTCGGTGATACACATACTTTTGTGTCTGAAAATATTTAATAATACGCAAATCAAATTTAGAAACATAAAATACGAATATCCGCGCTATCACTAGCTAACGTTTTTCCTGCAAATAATAAATATTAGAAAAAAATGAAATATTAAAAATCATTATTCAATTTTTGATCTTGTATGACCTTGAAGGTCATTGTGTCTTATGCGAATGAATTTGTCTTGACACACGCTCTTTCTCTCTCTCTCTCTCTTTCATATGATATAAAAAAGTAGATAGCATTCCATTTAAAAAATTGATAAGTTTTTTAAATTGCCAAATTACATACTCTTTTCCATTTTTTTTCTAATACTTAGTTTTTGCAAGAAAAATACTAACTAGTAGTAGACTGAACAGCCAGTAAAATAATAAAACGTTAATAATCGAACCTGTAAACTCCAACATCGCCTTTCAACTTAACTTTTCTCAAAGCATTAAGTTGCACATTATCATGGAATACATCCAATTCCGTCCTTAAACAATTTTTCAAGCAGAAGTAGTCATAATAACTATTTCTTAATGCTAATATTTTCTGCAGTATTAAATTCATCTCGTTCTTTACTTTCATAATGTACTCCGGTAAAGATTTCAAATGAATTAATGATTGTTGTATACATTCTGTATGTGTTACCTGCAATCGATTTGTAATTAGTTATATTAATATATGTAGATAAGACTTTTAAAATGTAAACATACTATTTCCTGATCGATGTCTTGTATTTCCGAAATCAGTTCGGCTAAGTCAAATGCGATGGTACTGTTCTCGTTTAGATATTCTCGAATTTTGCTAACTTCATCACCTAAATGTTTTTGTTCAATTTCTAGTTTACGTACTTCCAACGCTAATGCAAGCCATGTGATTACATCCGAACAATTGCCTGAACCTGTCTGAAATAATAATTGATTTATGTTTGCATTGATCATTAGAAGTTAAGTGGATAATCCTTTTTAAAGCATACCTCAATTTTCTCTGTAAGTTCAAGAATACTTTGCTGATGGTTACTTGCTTTTGCGTTATACCACAATTGCTTTCCGACCATAGAGATTTGTTGGCCATATATTATAGCAGTACCAAAATTTATATCCTTTACACCTGTATCCACAAATTTTGTAGTTTCCATCTTCATTAATATATCCACATTTTGCATTAAATTTTGATTCAAGTGACACCATAGTGTAGGGACTTCAAAACAATTAAGATTGGCTGATACAGCTTCTCGTACCTAAAATTGCATTGCAGTTATTTATTTTTATTTCATTTGAATTATATTTCATTCATATACATACCTGTTGTTTGCTCGTTCCATCCCAAAAGCTTGCCACCACATTTAACATTTCTGTAAGCAGTTTGGGATCTAAGTCTTTACGGGTACTTGGCATTAAATGTTGACAAACTAATTTCATTTTCTTGCAGTCTTCAATTTGCGTAACAGTTTGATCATATTTCATTTTGATTAAATTTTTTTTCGTTCTTACTTCTGAATGCTTGGATCTAATGTCTCGTAACTTTTGCACTGAAACAATGATACTTCATGTATTTATTTGTTCATGTATAGATTTGCAGTACTAACTGTACCTTTCTGTCTGACTGCAAAATCCAATTGCTTGTATTCTTCCTCTAATTTAGATATTTTGTTCTTGCTATCACTTTCCATAGACTTTATCTGCACCATGTTTCGCATGCACTGAACCAATTTATTAGGGGTTCCAGTTTTTAACTGATGCAGTAATACATTTTTCCTTATTGTTTTGACTTCGTCGGCAGTAAATATAACATCAGCTAAATCATCCCATAGGAACGAAGCAGTACCCGCACACAATCTGAAAAATAGTGGACATTATTTACTAGGTATGTCAACTTTCTTAACAATACTAAAAATCTATACAAACATTTTTTTGACAGAATCATTGATAATTGTTCGTGGACACTCCAATTTATGAGTCCACGCAAACGGGTCTGTCGATTTTTCCATACTTCTAAAGCATGTAAAAAATAAACTTATTCGTAAATAAATATAATTCAGCAATCGTACTTGAATATAAACAATTAACAAGTGTTTGGAAAGTACTTTGGTATAC
This sequence comes from Lasioglossum malachurum, assembly GCA_028455605.1. Taxonomy (NCBI): domain Eukaryota; kingdom Metazoa; phylum Arthropoda; class Insecta; order Hymenoptera; family Halictidae; genus Lasioglossum; species Lasioglossum malachurum. The sequence continues at coordinate 9,956,453 of CM052315.1, forward strand.
ACTACAACTAAGAGAAACTAATAAAACACAAACTACGGTCTAACTATTTTAAACTGTCAGAAATTCAAACAAGTTGATATGTATGTGTGGCGCTCACTGATATCCTGATATACATATATATCAGTGGTGGCGCTACAATCTTAACCATAGAATATTATAATACATATAATTGGCGACGATTTTCACCACGGTGCTTACACTGTGGACAACTGTGGACACCGCTTTAGAACCCCATAAAAATACGAAAAATACATATATATATATATAGGTCAGCAATCGCCCCATTCAAGGAAGTGCATCATTTTTGGGACGTCCTGTATAAGCATGACCAGTCTGAAGTCTGGAAGTCTGGACCAGTCTCCGGTATGACTGTGTTTTATGTCCCATCCACTCATCTCACAATTTTAATTCATAGCAGAGAGGATATGAGAGTGCTCACGCCCGGGTTTTCGATGCCTCCGGTATAGTGCTGCCCCCACACAAAATCTTAGCCTGGATCAGCGCCTATGCGTACGGTAGAGCGGATTTCCCCCTCCCACTTTTAGCCTGGATCAGCTCCTATGCGTACGGTAGAGCGGACGCTTAGCCTGGATTAGCTCCTATGCGCACGGTAGAGCGGATTTCCCCCTCCCGCATCCTTCCCGTTCGCCGGCATACTTAATTTTTTTTGACACTGTTCCACCAAACGGACACTTCTGAGATTTTTATACATAATAGATTAGCATCATAGCAATATTTTAGAATTTTTTGGTAGGTGTCAACCCAGGGGAAGATAGTTAAAAAAATTCTCAAAAAATTGATTTATTATTTCCAACTATAAATAATTAGCAAACAATTCTGAAAAAAATCTGATATATAGAGAGTATCTATATCTTTTGTTTGCCGTTTATCCCATGTCGATATCTTTTCTCGTTTTAGAGCAAATTGCATTTAAGTGCGGTATTATAATAAGTAAGATTATTTTGGTACATTCCCGCCAATATAACTGCTTCAGGGCCGAGTCCAGAGCCGCTCAGCTACCCAATAGTAGATACGTTAATGCTTTCTCAAAGTT
>CM052315.1:9957606-10153938 GCA_028455605.1 Lasioglossum malachurum
CAATACGTTCGGTGCAGAATGTAACAATTCACATCGATATGGTTCCGTGACGATTTTCCTTCTTACCGACGCGACGAGAATCTCCTTAGTGGCCTTCTGCACCGACGAGATCACGTCGATGGCCTTCTATTTCTTACTCCAGCTAGAATACATTTAAGAGGGCATATGAGAACACCGAAATATTCGGGTGACACCAACTCCCGTAAGGCTGGCTGTCCTTAATAGTATCTCGTCGGTGGCCCAGCTAAAGAAGTAGTAAAAATCAATTTTCACTATTTTTTTCGCATTTCTCATCATTTTTCCAACATTTTTTTATACGTCGTTTACTAAACTAATTCTTCTAGCCTTACAGGGAAATTGAAGTCATTTGGTCCATTCTTAAAAAAGTTATTCTGATTTAAAGTGTGTGTGTGTGTGTGTGTGATTCTATTTTTATTGTGATTTTAATTGTAATTGAAATTTTAATTTTTATTATGTTTATTGTGACTTTAATTACAATTGTTGTTTTTATTACACTTTTTATGTCAATTCCGCACGCGTTCTTCTAATAAAGATATTTATTAATATTAAATTTATTAGAATTATTACCGCATTTAGCAATTTCCGATACGTGGTTATATCGCACGAAGCATCGGTTGAAACTAGTTCTGATTTATGCCACAGGTTAGTAAAGGTTCTGTTTCATGCTAAAACAGTGTGGTCTCTGTTTCGTGGTAAAAGTGGACTCTACCGTACGCATAGGAGCTGTTCCGTGCTAAGCGTGAGCGTGCCAAAAAGTGGTGGCAACTCAGACCCGGGCGTGAGCACTCTCATATCCTCTCTGTTCATAGCATTCCCTTTAGGTGCGTGTCACTCGCAGGACTATTTTCATATAGTTTTCTTCTATAAATATTGATCTCAGTTTTGTTTCAGTTCCGGGTAGGAACTCAGTCATGTTTGCTGCAGTTTGATTGTGAATAAACAATTGACGAGGTTAAGAAATGGAAGTGACTCGATTGAGTGAGTAATCAGATAAATCAGTGCAATACAATTCATACTCTTAACCCTTTCAGCCATAGCTTCACAATGTGCTAATACCCTGTCTTTCTGTGATCAATTTCTGCGAAGTTTTATCCACACATTTGTCTTTTTTCGTATAAATATGTAACAAGTTCAATAACAAATATAAAAATAAATACTATACTGTCTATTCCACGTGTTTCATGAACCCTGTTTCCTTCAATTTTCAAATAACTTCATCTCCTTTGAATTATTATGAATAATTTTCTTATTTCTGAGAGTTCTAATTATAAAACAACTATCTTTACGAATAATTTCATATAAATGTATTATAACGTATATTTCAAAGATTTACTTCTATAGAGAAATAAGTTTTTATGTTATTTTCATTTCCTTTAAGGTTATGATCGTGTCATTGTGAATATTTGTAAATATCTGTTTGTTTATTTAGAGATTATTCTTGAAAGTCTAATTATTTTTATGAAAAATTTCGTATATAATTTGGTTACAATATATTTCAATGAATACCTCTTTAATAGCTTAGGAACGTGTGTTTTGGGTTCTACTTTCATGTCGTTTTAGGTTATGTTCGACACAACATAAACAAACATGTAAAACAATATTATTTATGTAGTATAACTCAGTTATTACAATGAACAAAGTGATTATATTGGATTCGTGAATACTTGTAGGCACTATATTATTGTTCAAGGCAGGTTGTAATAATTGTTAATATACATTTTATCACCGGAAGAGGTTATGGACAGTTTTTTCTTGATGTATAATCGTTTGTCACAATGTCTTTATTCAAATTTTCTATACCTATTGTAAAATCTTGTTCAGATTTTCAGGAGGTCCTCTCAGAATTGGACAATGTCATAAAAGATGCAGCGTTTCTTGCAATAGACGGGGAATTCACAGGACTTAATTCAGGTCCTGACGCTGGTGCCTTCGATGTACCTGCACAGTATTATGCAAAATTACGGGCAGGTTCAATGGACTTCCTTCTTGTACAATTTGGCCTATCTGTTTTTACATTTGATACAGATACACGCAAGTATGTTGTGTTCAGTTTAATCTTTCTTTCGTCGACTAAACATAGTATCATTATCACCATGTTACGTTATCTATTACTATTCGGATACAATATTTCTTTAAAGGTACAGTCAACGATCATATAACTTCTATGTTTTCCCACGGCCTCTGAATCTCACAGCTCCGAACTCAAGGTTCATGTGTCAAGCATCCTCTATAGCATTTTTGTCTGCTCAAGACTTTGACTTCAACAAGTTATTCAAACTGGGCATTCCTTATCTGACGACGAGCGACGAGGAGAAGTTAGTGAAACGGCTAGAAGAGAGGCAGAAAGCAAGAGACGAAGTTCCAGAGTTGATTTCCATTACGGACGAAGATAAACCTCAGATCACAGAAATTTGGTGAACCAATCAGCAGCATTGTTTACTCTGTTTTTTGGAATGATGTTTAACTGTGAATTATTCCAGCTCGAGGATAGACAAGTTCATAGCTTCTGATGCAGACGACCTGACGATAGACAAGTGCAATGCATATATAAGGAAACTAATACATCAAGAAGTGAGAGTGAGATGGCCAAACCAACTGAGAGTGGAGAATAGAATGGGCTGTTTGGGGCACAGTCTCTTAATACAAAGATCGGGGAATAAGAAAGAAGAGGAACAGAAGGAGGCGGAGAGGAGAGAGAGGGAGAAGTTGGATATCAAGGAAGCTGTTGGCTTGAGTGCGCTCATGAAGAAGATTGCTGACTCTGTACGTTGATCGTTGAGCATTTAGTTAATCAAAATAATGATGTACTCTTTCTTCTAGGGGAAATTGATAGTTGGGCATAACATGCTATTAGACATCTGTCATATTGTGCACAAGTTCTTTGGACCATTACCAGAAAGTTACTTGGAATTTAAGTCTCTCGTACATAGCTTGTTTCCTAGGTAACGTTTGAAAACATTAACACGTTAATTACCAAACGAGTAATTTATAATCGTACAATTTCTTTTGTTAGGATTTTAGACACAAAAGTGCTTTGTCAGTCGCAGCAGTTTAAAGAGAACGTATCATCGTCGAATTTGAATGTATTATTGGAAAGAGTTAGCAAATTTCCATTTGAAATTCCGGAAATAGAATCTATCGAGGGTAGAAGTTATTCCATGTTGGCTGAGAAATGCCACGAAGCTGGTTACGATGCTTATATCACTGGAATATGCTTTATTGCATTGTGTAATTACCTAGGTTAGTAATTATAGTTTCAGGAAGTATTGTAAACATTTTTTTTCGTGTATACAGTGAATGAACACGTTGCAGGTCGTTTACAGAAACCAGAAGTGCCCATAGTTCTTGCAGATTCACCTCTTCTCAATCCATTTTTGGACAAGTGAGTTTCATTTTGCAAAATGATTATCGATTGGACAATGTTACTTCTACTCACAATGTGCCATTTTTATTCTAGGCTTCTTATAGCAAGGTTAAAAGACTACCCTTATGTCAGCTTAATAGGAAAAGATCGTAAGTCTATTTTACATAATTCTCTCTGCTCTCAAATTAAATACATTGCCAATTTGTTAATAATGTTAAATTTCCCTTGCCTGTAGCAAATCCTAGCAGAGATCACGTATTCCATTTAACATTCCCAAAGGAGTGGAAGTATGGTGACATTTCACAACTGTTTAGCCCTTTTGGTAAGCTGTATTTTTAATATTGTTATCGCAGAGTTTCTTCTTATTTTTCAAGAATTCAATATTATATTTACTCAACCCTCATACGTTTCTCAAGGTAAAATTTCACCCGTTCTCTTTTTTTAGTGAAAGTTTTAGCATCTTTTATGCAATTGTAGAAGCCTATGAGGACATAATATGCAACGAATATAACGTACCTATAAAATATATTCTTGTTTTTGCTACAGGAGGTGTGTACGTGTCATGGTTGTCTGATACGACCGCATACGTAGCATTGAATCGTCGAGAGCAGCTCAAATCAGCGGTGAAAAGTCTATATAAAAAAGCTGGATTATATAAAATACAGAAGTATGCTGAGCACCAGGCATCGTTGGAGAACATCGAAAAGGCAGAACGTAAAAGGAAATTATCTACCACCGAGTGAGTAATTTTTATATTTTTACACTTCTAATCAAGTACAGATTCAAAGGGGCTAAAAATTCCCTCAAAAACAATTACACTGCTGATGTACCATTTAATATCGAGATCGAACGTTTTATGTGAAGTGTCAACCCCCTACCTTCAAAAAGTGCGTAGCCACAGGAAAAAATCGGATTTTTGGTTCTTGGTCCATTTTCAATGCCTGATTAAAGTTAAACCTACTGAAAAAAATGCTATGGAAATTCATTCTACACATTTTTTCCATTTTTTAAATTGAACACCTTGAAAAAAATAAAAAATTTTCAACTTACATCTAAGATTTCCAACTAAAAAATTTGAAAAATTCTTAAAATTAATAATAATAAGAATCGTTTGTATTAGGTCGTTGAATTCTGATATTTTCCAATAACCTTCCGATGAAGATAAAGAGTTGGAACATCTTTATTTTGAATAAATTTTGACCTCTCTATGCGATTACAGTCTCTGCAGTAGCTCGAAGAGAAGGATAGAAGTGTCGAGCATGATCATGTGATGGAAGAGGGGCGGCGTTTCATACTGCGGACGGTATCTTAGGGTTTCCTGTACACGGGGGATTTGCATAGGGTCGTAGAGCTTATTTTGAATTAATGCTTGTGACATTGGTTACACGCGTGGCTCGCCTCTTCCGTCTCGCCTCTCGCCTGCGATTTTTCTTCGTCCGCCAGCAGGGTCGCCAGTAAATCAGAGTCCGCGCCGCTGTTGGCGAGACCGTATTTGCCGATCGATTCAAACGGATATCGATAAACCAATCGACGCGCATTGAGAAATGATTTCTGAACGTTGATTAATGGACCCAACCGGCTTCTGAATGGTCCGCGGAAAAAATAGATTCCGTTAGACACGATCTCCTGGGGATGCGGCTGAAATACACGCCGATCGCAACTTCCGTAATTATACAGGGTGGTCGGACTTAATCTTTAAATGAAAATTGCTCGGATACTATATGCCGTATTCAAAAATAGTTTAGATAAATAGTGAATGGTTTCGAGGGGGCTACAATCACCCTCAGTGATTGTTCAGATTAATGCTCCTGGTCTAAGTTAGGGACAAGGTAAATTTGTTGCAGGAGAAATAGAAACGTGAGATGGGAATCGATTTTATTTCGAGTGGAAAGTATTCTGCCAGTGATATGGCTGTCCCACGTGTTCGTTCTAACTGATTCATACGCGCGCATTTGCATTTCGGACGCGTCCCCGTCGAGCGACACGACACGTTATTCGAGGCACGTTGCATTATTCTAATCAAGAGCCTAATACCGGCACGTTTTTCGTTTTATTCGCATGTGGCCAATGCGGCTCGTTTGTACCCGTAATGAGCGCGATTGGGCGCGCCTGTATGTCGCCGGACGCGGGGTATGGACTGCCTCGAACCGTCCATGTGCTCAAACAAATGACCCGTTTCGCTATTTCCGACTAAGATACTCTTCCCATTAGTCACTTCAAATGTATTGAACATTTTTAGGGAAGTCTGGCACGTAGCAGAATTGTTTTCGATTCTCTTTTCATACAAATTTCAAAGCGAGAGAGAAATTATTTATATTTTTATTACAATCTATTAAGTTAGCAGTAAGTTTGCTAAATATCTACCCAATTTGAAAAGTCGTTTTGTAGCTCATTCCATTTCAATAAACCTTGGTGACTTTGAAATCTCCGCAACGTCTTCGTCCACATAAAAAATGATTGTATTACTATACTGCCCCCTCTATACCATGTAAGTTTCGTCTACATCATATTTTCATACAAATAACGGAGATGTTCAAGGCGGACATAATTATCGCTCCACCCTGTATAAGAATCTGTAAACAAAATTCCACAGATCTACGAAGAGATAAAACGGTTGAATTTAGATTTTTTCGGTTTTGGAGCAACGCGAGCGAGCTTTATGATTTGCCAGGGTACATAATGAACACGCCATGGCACGCGTGTATCCGTTACGGGGGCCTCGCGTGTGCGTGTTCACGGTGCCCCGTACGCCCCATAAGCATATATCACTTGGCCGTACCAATACATCATTCGGCGAACGCGCGCCAACACCATCGCGGAGTGCTTCTGTGTCGCATGGGACTTTTATCTGAAGCTGTGTGTTGTGTACTTGCTGCACCACCCCTCCCCCGACCCTCCGTTCCTCCCCCACGCGCATAAAGTGCACAAAGCTTCTTTCTTCCTTTCGAGCGGAGCTTTCGTGTCACGCGGAAACTCCTCGCGCGGAGCAGTAATTTATTGGCGATACTCGCTCGCGTGCAGTCATTCACGGTGAAAATCCTACGGGACGGATCCAGAGAGTGTTGACTCGGTTCGAGGATAACGATTTTTCCCGGGCGTGTTGTTTATGCTCCTCGGGAGGATGGTTTAGTATTGCTTTGGATCCCGAAAGTATTTGCGTCTTCTGCCAGAGCACGCTCGAAAATCAGCAGTTTCTAATTTTTTTTGACTATGTACCCCCACTTTGAAAAATCGGAAAAGATTATATGTTAATTCTACAAGAAATCGGCATTTCGAAGTTCTTTTTGTTTTTCAAAATTCGGTCTCCGGGATAAAAATTCTGAAAAATTCATACATGTGCGTTTTAATTGCTGCAACATACTTGATTTTTTTTTTCAGAATTTTTAATTGGAGAGAATAAGAGAAAAACTTGATTTTCTTCGTCACCCCATTACTAACCCCCATGTCGACATTTAGGGTTGAAATCCGGCGCAGAGTACTTTCTTCGGATAAGCTATCGAATACCTTATTGAAAATTCAATAGAAAATCGTAGGACTTACTTTCCACATTTTTTTTTTCTATCGACCACGTTGCCGCCGAATAAAAAGATATTTAATAACAGAGCTCCCGACCGTAAATCCGCGTGTCCCCGTTCTACGACCGTGTTCAATCAATTTAACGGGCAGTAAAAAGGTTTATGTTTGCCACAATGTCCTGCGCATCGATAAATGAGATTTTATAGCAACCGAGCGGGATAAACTGTCCGGAGATAATTAATGGTTAACTAATAAGTCGAGGTGACAATAAATTACGTTTAATAAGTTGTACGTGTGATTTCGTCGGTGCGCGGCGAGTGTCGGGCGATCCAGGTGACGTTACCGCGGCGGATTAATGCACCTCCGACTGATATTAATAGCTTAATGCGATGCCGCGGTGATCTGCATCGTAAATCGTCATTACTTGCCGCGAATTACTTCGATTCGCGGTCTGTTCGCCTCGAATCACCGAGGTTAGTTACGCGGCCAGATATGCAAAGCAACCGGCCCTCTCTTCGTTGCCGGCGTTCCTCGCGCGGAGCGACAGATAAGAAATCCCGCTGGAAAAGTTTTAATTACGGCCTAGACACACGCATAACACACTGAGATGTTTCTATCGAGCGCTAATGCACGCGCCCCACTATCTCCGTTTTTCTCATAAATCATCGATGCGAAAAATCGCCCGGATGTTCTTGCTACCCCTCGCCGAGCTATTTTCTCTATGTATAGTGATTAGAACGTGTTTAGGTAAATATTACGTTCAGGAGGGGCAGGTTCGGATGACCTTGACCTTAGACTTGTCAAGGTCACCTTTCAATTGAATTATATCACGAATTATAATTACAAAGTAATTCAATTACATTGTGTATTCAATTATTCCGTAATTCGAAATTCAGTCACTTCATTCAATTAAATTACAATCTAATTTGTAATTCTGGTCTCTCATTCGATTTTACAATTGAAACACAGTTATAAAACACAAATATATAAAAAAAATCACACACGTACTTCGAATATCGTTAAACTCGTGTGCAAAATCCCAATGAGAAAGGTTCGATAGTTCGTTTCGTAATCAATTTCTGAATATGCAAAAACGGCGTCAAAAACCAAACACCTCCTTGTGTTCATTCACTGAACAGGCCACGCCTTACCAGTTTCGATAGTAGAGGTGCAAAAAATTCGGATTAAAAAAGGGTGTTCGATCATAATTTTCACAAAACAACCTGCGATAAGAGGTCTTAGAGATCCGGATCGCATTAATAGCCGCCACTGTCTTAATAATCATATTTGAAGCTGAGCTAAAAGAGAGCTAAACGGAGCGGAGTGCAGAGCGCGCGGCGCAATAAAACAGACAACGCGAAAAGGGGTAGCTGTCTCTATCCAAAACAACATAGGACGCTCTCGGCGAAAATTGCTCGGTAATAACGTCTGGGCGCAGGTGAACGACGATACACGGAGGCCATTACACAATTTTTCCGGAATAAGCTATTTCGATTTACCGCGGGCGCGTTTGAATCTTAATCTTTTTCCAATTTGCTGGCGCTACAGAAGGCGTTCGCCTCGATCGCTCCTCGAACCCGCCGTTGCTCGTTTCCGAGGCAGGTAATTACGCGAATGGTCAAGCACGGTAACCTGTTTCGCAGCAATTAATATACACGTACAAAGAAGGGACAGTTCTCTGCTCCCCAACCCCGCTCTCCTCTTACCACCTCGCCGAATGGGCGTTGCAATAAAACGCGCTGCCGTGGACGACAGATATCGAAATTTATTGGACAGTTACGGAAATATACGGTTCGTAATTAATGCGGGAGTTTTATTGCCCGGAAAAATACAGAGTGTCGATGGGATCATAAATGTCAATGTTATGATTGAGTTAATCGTCCGGATTAACAGACTCGTTCAACGTTTTCGTTGAACTTTGTTGCTAGAGTTCGAAATAGTTCTACACTGGCGGTCAAAGAAACTTTCAATTGGAATTTCTGTGTATTAGTATTAATCACTTTAGCAGTATATATGATTTTTCAAATCTTAATAAGATTCATCTGATCTGGTGCGTGTTCGTTGTTCATTTACATTTTTGTTCACGTATAAAGATTCTGTAAGGAAAACAATTTTTTGGGGAACATTGAACAACATATTAGCTTTAGTTTCATATTTTTTTTGTCACGTAAAATTACAAAGTGTGGTGGAGTTGTGTGACATTATTTATCTCCATGTCTATCAAAACCTTGGTAGCTCGCAGCCAGCGGCAAAGATGTGTGACTGGAATATAAAGAAAAAACTTGTATTAACTTCAACGATCATGGATTATCTTCAATGTAGCGTACGATTTTGTTTTCGACATCTTTGCTGAATTGTTAGAAATGTTTAAAGTTGATTTTTTTGTTTCAGCGAGAAAGATGTTTTTGTTTTTAACAGTGATTTTCTCACTTGCTAAAAGTATTTTTAAATTCATTTTCTTCTTATCCGTCGACACACTACCCCGTTAAGAACAGTAGAGCCGTATGTTTTGGACTTTTTGGACCTAGAGAACGCTTGCATTCCTAAATTCTGTCCCGGTTAGAGATTGGATAATATTATCAGATACCATGGTAATGTTTACGGTGTAAAAATGGCGAGGCTAGCAGGAGGCAGTAGATTTCCATGCATAATGCAAATACTTTCGTGCAAGCAGTATGCTGAACACAGCTGCTGTATCTGGATTATACCTTAGGCATCGCGGCTATAATGAGTTTAACATGCTTTAGGACTTTTCGTTCTTATTGCTGCTTCTTTTCTCCTTTCAGAGTTTCTTTTCTTTTTTTTTTTTTCTTTCCACAGTCGCTGTGCACATTCTCCGGTTTATCGTTTCATCCCCAGCTTGTTGCAAAACGACTGTTCCATTTTTATTCAAACCGAGGGTCTGTTTGCACAGGATAATTCGAATATGAAAAAATACTGATGGAGATCATCTGCTACTGTACAATTATTTTTGTATTCTCTATTTTTCGCGCCGTTACCCGTCCATTCATTTTCCCAAACATTATGCGGCAAGATGAGTAGTAATTATTTTTAATATTCTGTTATCCGAGCACTTATGTCTCTCTATTAGTTCCGATAATGAAGACGGTACTTCAATTAGGGACGACTTTATGTCATTAAATTGTTGGTGTTCGATATTTTTTATGAAAGACTTTCAGTTTTTGTCTATTTGCACTTGGCGACACACGAGAACTTCACTATTATCTATATATATATATATATATATATATATATATATATATATATATATATACATATATAAAAATTTGCATGATTATCATCTAATAAGTTTATTGAAATTATTAATTAGCCCATTGCACTCGAAAAATTGCTATAACATTATTCAAAATATTTTCTACATAACAAAGTTTGTTTGTATGCAATGATTAAACATTCGAGTGTATCGTATGAATTTAAAAATTAGAATATATTTCGAATATTGAATAGTTAATAATCACAGTTAGGTATTTTATTTGAATGGGATTATTTGATACATTAAATTGGTATAAGTTCGTAGTGCATTATCATAATAATAAAAATAAGTGAATAGATAAAAAACGGGAATTAAGTTAATATAGTTGTTTTGAGTGAAAATTTTTAATTGAATTAAACTCCTCGGTTATATTTCTCAAAACTGCAGATGATTGCAGCAGTGCATTCTGCACGATTCATCCCATAAGCGTCCAGCCGTTCATCTCTGCCGTTTGCAGAGCGCGAGGCGCAGCAGTAGGAACGCAAAAGGATATCTACTTTCTGAATAATTATCGGAATGTCCCGGAATAATTCCTGCTACCGTCGCATTGAATTCCTTATTATTTAATGCTCCCGCAGAAGTTCGCGCACACATTTATCTACAAGAAGTTCAAGGCTCCGCCCGCGCGCTCTCGCGCAAAATGCAATAAAACCACGGGGCTCTTGCTCCGTTTGTAGTTATAATGCAGTTACTATTCCGTAGAATGACGAGAGTTACGAGCGTAGTAATTGGTCGGCGCGTGGGCGTCTCATTAATACCGTGTTGCCGGCGTGTCTGACCCGCGTGTCTTACGTAGGCTTGACAATGTGTGCGTCGGGAATGCGTGAATGAATTCCTCGATGCTAACGGTACCACCCGTTTTTCCCTCAAACTGGACGAAGTTTGCCGTCAGCCACGGTTCTTGTAAAATTTGATTTCAAATTTTTCTCTGCTTCAGCCGAAAAAGCCAGACGAATGATTCTTACGTGGAAAAATTCTCGGGACTCTCACAAATATATGGGTGTATTTTTTTTATAACATTATAAATCTTTAAACACGTGTAAAAAATATTTAATGTCGAAAGGATATCCATTTTGAGGGAGTGGTGCGAATACAATGCGTGGCCGAGCGGGTGGTGTGACATAGAGGGTGGCGAAACCGACAGGGGATGGTTCTGCATGCAACGATATGTCAGAAGAAAAGAATAACATTTTTTGGTTTGAGCCTTCGGTTTCGAGAAAAATGAGTTTGAAAATACAGCGACCACGTGTGCTAGTCAGAGTTGGGCAAATATTTTATTTAAATTAAATTTCCTCTCGATTAATTTTATTGAAACCTTATTTTTCCCAATTCTGGTGCTGGTAGGTGCGAATTGTCTGACGCGTCTGACCATGGCCAACCAGTTCTACTTCCTGCATATACTAAAGTACGCGTGTACCGAATGGATCTTTGCTTGATTTTCTCGAAAACGAGGCGCCAGAGAAAAATATCTCATTCCTTTTTTCCGACTAATTTTTACATTTGGAATCATCCCCTGTCGGCTGCACCACCCTCCAAGTCACGCACCCTGTGTAATATTTATTCTACAATATGTCCGCATTTATTTTAATGATTCAATATACATATTGTATATTGGACAGCGTTATATGCGAAATGGGATCAGTTTAATTTGCACCATTTTCATAAATTAAAGGAATAGTTTAACAAGAATTTCTACACATTTAATCAACATCTTCATAAAAATTAAACAAATGATACGGACTTAAGAGTTTACCGATTTCAATCCTGCGACCTATATAACAATACCTACATGTTTAAGTTTTTGTCAGCGTATACAGGGTGTCTCATTTAACTTTACCACCCCTAATAAAAAAATGTTTGCAGAGAAAGGTATCTCTGGTAAGGACATAACTCTGCTGTGGCGAAGGTCATCTCAAGGTCATATTTTTCTAGATCTCGCGAAAAGTAATATTTAAATAAATAGAATGACTTACCTTCTGCAGTTCCTGAAAATTTAATTGGTGCAACTATGCAGTACAGTGTAGTAACGGGTTGTTTCTACAGTAAAAATCGTTTTCCCTATTTCTGTAGAAGCGGCGAAAACTTCCGACCTCTCCGAATCAATTGTAGTAACCATACGCCGCGTCACGCAATAAATCTTGACGGCGCGGTGGTGTAAACCGCGTGTACCTATTACATCAGCGTATAAACTCGCGCGCGTCCATGTATACGTACATATTATTCCGTGTAGAGTTCCTGGGGCTTGTGTGCGCGTACACAATAACGGGAATTAATCGAACACGGGCGAATACTGGCTCGACGCTCGGCTCCCTTCAAAAATGCCTATACACGGCCCGGATACTACTCATAAACCAGCGGAAAAAAACGAGATCAATTGCCTTCGGCCCGTACACTACCGGCCGGTAACAGTACGAGGAATTTATTCGGTGCACGTGTCGAAGCTTGCTGCGGAAATGTTGCCCCGGTGTAGTCACAACTTATGAATATGCAGCATTACGTGCGTGCATGCAGAATGCACGTGTGTACATCCTCGTTAAGTGCCGCTCCGACCAAGAATGCCCTTTCGATCAACGATTTTCTCCTATCGGGTCCCGTGCCTTTCACAAAACGTCAACGACCTCGGCTATTTTATCGCTAAAAGTGCCATTATTCACCGCGGCTCTCGTCAATCCTTAATTAACTAGAGCCGAACACCGGGCGCCGTCAATCTTGCCATTATTCATCTCAGCCAATTACGATTTGTCAGCCGGATTCTGCCGCGGTTTCGAAAGGATTTTTTAATAAACGGTCCAGCGGCCCCACCCACAATTTTGATTAATATTGTGTGGAAGACAATGGTTTTAGGTTGAAAGATAACCCCCTAAAATTTTAAGTCGCTAACCCTTCATATAAGGATGATACGAGGGTACATACCCTTAACTGTATCATTTCTTTTCTCGGTTGTTAATTAAGATATTCAGATAAAAAAAAACGGAAATACTCGAACTTACCTGCTTCATATTATATATTTTTTTCACAATTGTGATCAAATTATTATGGGTAGAAAAAAATCATTTCATTTTTTGGGGGTGGGGATTGCAAGCAACCCTTCGAGTGACCACTTCCAAAAAATTCTGTTACCTATCTAATATATGCAAAAGTGATTTAGTTCTTCAATCTAATATATGTATTTAATAAAGAAACAAAAAATTTTACTTAATGAAATAATCATTATTGGGATCTGTTTAGAAGATATTCTGGCACAATGAGTTTAAAATTAACGTTTTCTCAATTTTCTCAAAAACCGTTCGTTTTACGAGGAAAAGTGATCCGACATAAAAGACCGGGAATGTGGAGATCTACAAGTTTTGTTGCACACATTTTTCGACGCGATAAGTAGTTTAGAAGATACTCTGGCAAAATGAGTTTAAAATTAACGTTTTCTCAATTTTCTCGAAAATCATTCGTTTTACGAGGAAAAGTGATACGACATAAAAGACGCGGATGTGGAGATCTACAAGTTTCGCGTGATTGAAATCCCTAGATATAAGTTTCCTCCATTTTTAGGAAACTACGAACTACAAAGAAAGTTCGAATTACTGAAACCGAAAATAAATCGTAGGGCAAGGGGTTAAAGGGAAGTGAAAGGGGTGAATATGATCTGAATGGAGTGTTATTTTCTATTGTTACAGGCCAATCGCAAGGAAACCCGAAGAGAACTCAGTGCCAAAGACCGGTGGAAAGGCAACGGAAGCTGAGGACGGCTGGGAGGTGGCCCGAGGTAACGAATTCACATTATCAGCAGACACCATCAAAACCATCGTCATGAAGACCTGTGGCGACGACCACGAGGCGATTCAGTCTCTCTTTTCTCAAATTAATCTCCACCAGCAGGTCGACGCAAAGAGTAATCGCTCGAACCACGACAATCGAAAAAAGCTCGACTCGAAAGACACTGTAAATTCGAAAAATTCGAAAAACCTTAAGAAAAAACGTGGCTCCAATTCGAATAATCTCGACCAACGAACTGATTCGTCGGTTGACACTAAATCCAAACCAACGGGATCCCCGAAAGCCATGAGTTTAGTAAAAGATGTTTCCCCCGCGCTCTTGACCAACCAAAATGCGAAAAAGAACGCTAAGAAACTCGCAAAAATAAAAGTCGCGGATCCTAGCAAGCAGCAGGACAAAGCAGAGCCTGCGACAGAACAGGGAGAGGATTGTTCGAACGGTTACAAGTCGAAACAGTCCGATAAAAATTCGGAGAATTACGTCACGCAACGTTCTGCGACGGAACATAGCAAAAGTTTGAACGTTGGGGATAAAAATCCAAATTTGTTCATTGTGTTCGCGACGATACTAATCTTTCTTTATTATATTCTTATTATTAGGACGTAACCGAATGCGGCACAATGGTTCGGCGATCGAAAATTAATTAACTGAGGTGTTGAATTAATTTTAAATGAATCGCCCGTACCAATTTCGTGTTTTCGTAACCAATTGACAATATTTGTACATTTTGATACCCTGCACACCGATTCGAAACTCAATTTTCTCTGTCAGTCGCAATTTCGAGTTTTCAAGAAATCTAATTACGAAGGAGGCAAAAGAATAATCGTATTTTAATCTGGAACACTTTTTGATTTGGTTTTATAGGTAAAACAGAATATTCTCAGCCCTGACTTTTTGCTTTAAATTATATTTCTTAAAAACTGAAGACGGTGGAGGGGAACAATTTTCGAGTATGTATTTAGCGTATCAAAGTGTATGAAAATCGCATACTGTTATCGAGATACAAGGAGTTAGACTGTGTAATTGCATTAATTTTGAAACAATAGTGGTCAGATATTATAATATTCTGAGGAATAGAAGTCGACGATTACATTTGAACGTCAGAAACATAAAATTTGTTTCTTGCATAAAAAGATGGAATTTTAAAGAACAGTTCGCTGAAGATAGTGAATTTTTTATATAACAGAAGACGTTTTTGTAACACTTAGACTTCGTGTTAATTTGTCCTCAGCTGATTAAGAGATTCATAAAACGATAAAGGAGGGGATAATTAGTCTGTATTTTGATAAAAAAATTTGTCTGATTAATCTAAAAAAAAAAATGGAAAAATGCTCTCTGAAGGTTAAGGGTTGTAAACCTTGACCACCATTGTTTTAAAACTAATTACAAGACGAATGACAAATTGATAGGTGAGAATTTTATCGAACGTTGGGAAGTATTAATAGAGGTATTAATAGGAAATATTACGTACAGATTTAGTTTTTTAAATAAATTGAAAAACGTTCGCAAATATCGGCTTATTTCACGTGTCCTTTTCACCTTGACCACTTGCTAAACATTTTCCTATACTCCCAATTCAACAGTGAACTGTATCATTACATAAAGCTTCGTAGAATATTATTATGCAAGTTGCGTTCATTTTTCAAAAACGACATTCTTGAAAATTACAAATCGAAAATGTCTCGGAACTACTTACTCATAGTGCTACGAGTAGAACAGTCAGAAATTGCTGAATAATCTGTTTTCTTTTTCGTGTAATTCGGTTTAATTTACATTGGTTAGAGTTTACTAATAAATTTGAAGGGTTATGTCGTTGCGCATAAACCAATTTGTTGTTATATGTGCAGGTAAACGACGCCAGAAGCGGAAGTTGGTTGGCCATGACCGTGCGAAGAAGAGACCATTTACTGAGGCATTGTGGGACTAATTCAATCTGAAACAGTTCTTCCAGTTGGCAACGTCGTACTCTGGAATGATAAACAAATTGCGAAGACAGAACGGCAACATTTTATTGTATTGCATTTTATTTTGTGATCTCATAGCAACGTAGCTATCAGTACTTCTTTCTAACGAGAATAGGAACTAATAAGTTTTGGATATTCTGTCATTCGGAATGATAAACAAATTGCAAACTGCGAAAATAGAGCTTCAACATTTTATTATAACGATTTTTACTTTTTTCTAACAAATAAATACACTACCGTTCAAATGTTTCGAAAACTTCAGTCAGAATTTAATCACAGTTTAATTCATTTTCTATAACTTTGGGATCAGGAAACTAAAAACATTAAAAAATTCAGACAGTGGAAAGTAACAATGATAAATACTGTCAGTATCAAATTTTTGCTATATCAAAACTAATTATTTTTAACAATTCTGAAATCATCTATGAATTTTTTCAATTATTGTAGAAAAATCTCGTGCATTCTTGTTAGAAATAGAAATCTCTTGACTCATTAAACAATATTTCCTTAATGATGAAAGGAAATGAAATTTCAGAATGGAATTGAACTTTTGAGAGACAGTGTACGCGTATGTAAATGAACAGTGGAGATAACTGGAACGTGTATGTAGCACTAATTGGACTAACGTTGCCATAAAATCGAAGGTGAAACAAAAGAAAGATTGAATTTGTGACAGTAGTACGATAACACGGTTTTTCATTGTAACTGAATAATTAGAGCATCCATTCCAGTCGGCCTTTACGACTCTATAAACAAAAAACCAAGCTCTGTAACAAGATCGTAGAAGTGCAACCTCGTCTGACTGCAATTAAATGCACAGCTGCAGTTCTACGATATTTAACATTATAACCTGGAAAGTTTATAAACATATTTTTCCTATACGATGGGCGAGGTCGTCCGCCATGTGAAATATATTGATACAATAAAAGACTTGCTGCAAAGAACTAAATCATAACCAAATATGTATATTCAATGACAACTCCTGCAATTAATTATTTACTCTTGGGGACTTCGAAACATTTTCAGAAGTCTTCAAACACTTTCTATAAACAAAGGTTTTATGTAGTTAATGGGTTTACTTATACGTACATGAAATTATTATAGCAACACTGTGTTCTTGCTGACGTCGACAAGTGTTGGACATTTTTGAGGCTTAAAAGGGCATTGCATTTAGAAAAAAAAGGCACATGCCACATAGAAACCCCAACTCTGCCACAACAAACTCCACAATCACCTCGTGTGATTCCATTCCCCTAATTAACTAATTCGTCGATACAATTTAATATTATCTTAAAATCTAGTTATCTAGAGAAGAAATAAATCTATCAAGATTTATTTGCAATTCATATTCTTTCAAACGTGTGTAATTTATTGTAAAGATAGAATTACACTATTTCACGATGCCAACTTTACGCAAACAATAAACAAAATGGTACACCAAATGTATAAAAGTTCTTAAACTCTTGCCGTGTTTTACGCGTTTTGTTTTAGATGAAATAAAATTTGATTCGTTTGTAATCAATATTTAAGCATTAAAATAAATGTAGCCATACAAAAAATATAAATTTTCTCTTCTCTTTTTTACGACATTTTTCGGGATGAAGACGTTCTAACCACTGTAACTGTAAAAGAAAAGGTACGGCAAGGGGTTAAAGACGCTTTAATTTTTAGCTTTTTGAAAAAAATCAGTTCAGTTTCCCACCTGCTAGATGTAATTTTTAAGAATACATTTTCGAGCTTTAGAATCAGTTCAGGATTATGGTTGTGCTATCTTTTTTACGAAATTATCACAATTCGAAATGTAGCCTGAGCGCATAGTCAGAACCGCAGAAACGTTCCTGGGACACGTTCTACAATCGACCATAGTAACTCTTACGGGAGTTTATGTTCATCTAACGCCAAGATAGTCGTGTCAGGAGCTAGGAGATCGGCGGTCGAGTTATCTATTGAGCGATTGATTATTTGTTGGCCCACAATAGGGGCGCACACGAAACACGATGACGAAGCGTATCCGAGTTCAACTCGCGGAGACTGCATTATGCAGGCGAGCCAAGCTGTATCATTGTCCGGCGTCGCACTGCCAGACACCGTAAATCTCGCGGCCCATAGCACTCGAAGAAATCATTATGCTCCGACGCGATATATCGCGGCTAATATACCGCGACACTCCGTTTTAAGCCCTGCACCTATACGTAGTCGAACTTGGGTGAATTACGCTCGCGAGCCGGCAAAAGTGGAGCATACAAATGTGACTTCTTTTCAGAACAGCACACTGAATCGAAATAATATTGACACACTTTTTTACCTCTTAACTTGCCGCGTTGTTGTTGTATGCGTCAAATCTTGTATTCGAATTTTAAACCTCTTCCCATAGTCCAATCTTGCTGAAATTTTGTATACACACATGCTTCCCCCCGATGACAAAAGTAGAAAAAAAATAAAAAATGTATAATATACTATTTAAAAACCACGCTTATATTAAAATGCACTAAGAAGGAGAAAATAATTTTTTCTGGTTCTCCATAAAATACCGGAATCCAGTTAAATGATTAATAATATTTTCCCCATAAATTTTAAGCAATTAGTTCAAAATTTCTTCTGTTACAGAATTAGTGTCGGAATAGATAGAAAAATTTAAATCACCACCAGGAGAGAGAACCAGGAAAAAAATTATTTCCTTCTTTTTAGTGCATTACAATATAAGCGTGATTTTTAAAATGTTTTCTTTAACACTAAACCTACCGAGCCTTAAAAGTAACTGGTACATACATGTTCTCTTATAAAAATGACAAGAATGATTTTATTTAGATTTTGTGCAGCTGCTATTGTAATATGTGCTCCACTAAAGATATCTATACAATTATTTCTTATGAAATTATTTTTATCATATTAATAATCGTAAAATTAAAAATCTGGAACTGGTCATTTTGACTAGTGATGGTAGGTTAAGTGTTAAGGGACCATTGCTTTTTAATAGTGGATGGATTTCTTGGATTTTTTTGAGATGTTAGAACAATTAGTTATACGACGTGCAAAATATATTTTGAGGAAATACTAAAAGTTACAAGGCAGTTTTGGCCGGGAGTGTAGGTCCACTTTATTATAGACCAATCGCTATTTTTAAAAAAGGTTATTTTGCACGCCATGTGTTCAACTAATTGTTATAAAAAAATCTGAGTCTCAAATAATATTATATAAACCCCATATTTTTAATGCTATTTTAAAATAATATGAATTTTTTAATAATATTGTCTCCTCAAATAATATTATACAAACCCCATATTTAATGCTATTTTAAAATAATATGAATTTATTTAGAGTTTTTAATGCAACAAATAAATTATTATTATTCCAATAGTTCCAATATTCATAAAAGGTCCTTTAAAAAGTGTGCCTAAAATGGTGTGCCCAAAACTCTGCTAGTAAACTGATCTACCTTAGCAGAAAAACAGAAGTCGTTCATTTTTAAGAAAGTTCTGATTTGTGTGCCATCAATTATGAGACTGCCTGTATACAGTCGTCACCGCGACCTAAGCCCCTCGTATTCGGTATAGTTGTATACCGTCCCCGACAGCGGTAACGCGAATAGTTTCCGGCTGAGAGGATCGTGCTCGAACGCAACAGCACATGCTGTAACATCGTTCGCCTAGCGGGTGGTTGTAGTTAACTGGAGTACTTCAGAATTCCATAACCGAGTCTCTACTGCCTCTTTAGACTGCTTTGTAAATTCGATGTCTTCTAAACCCGATCGTGTGCATAAAGATGGCGACACATATTGTTTCAGAAACCTTGCGTCAGAGTTGAGCATTAATCGATTAAAATTTTTATCAAGATTGATTGATTAACGTGTACGATTAAAAAAGGTAATCATTGAAAAATCGACGATTGATTCAATCGATTGATGAAGTTAATCGTCAATCGTTGATTAAAAAAAGAAATTCTATTTTCTCTCTATTTCTACCTATTTTTCTCAACTTGTGAAAATTATTAAAGTAAGAATAAACTGTTTGTGTGGCTCCAGTCACTTGCAATTGGTGCAAGCAATTTTTATTTTGCATAAAGATCCGCAGTCTAGTAATCTCAATATTTAATCATTAAAATAAATGTAGCACTAGAAAATATATACATTTTCTTTTCCCTTCTACGACATTTTTCGGGATAACTGACTTTCCAACATTTTTCAACTTTGGACGTTGCAAATGAAAGCTAGAAGGACGCACTTTATTTTAAAAATCGGAAAAATCGATATCTTCAATGAACATAATTTATACACACGTGTGTTCCCATCTCCTGGAAATGAAAAATAAAAATATGGAAAACTCGTGTATAATTAACGATAAATGATCACCGATATGTCCGGAGAGGCGTATAATTCATCTGGTTTTTATTGCCCATTCCACTCCTAGTTTCCGTTTAATGAACGCAACATAGATTACATAATAGTATTTATTTTTATATGCGCTTCCCGGCCGACTATGTTCGTTTTCCCGGAACGTCGTCGATCGTTAAGCGTCATCACGGACCGACAACCCCCTGGAAGAATATAGTTTGTTCGCCGATGACGGCATTAGTGCTGCTAAATCGCCGATAAGTTAAGCAGCAGACATGTTATTATGCAGCATTCATTAACGCGCTCGAGATGAGAATAGACGTCGCGGGACCCGTCGGAGGAAGTCAGCGTTTTTGGGTTTTTATAATTGATCGGATTATCCGGTTATGCGAACTGAACTGATAAAAATACAGTAAGCAGTTAAAGGTGTTTGATAGCTCAGGATCATACTCAACAGTTATAGTATTAGTTATTATTCTACTTGTTGCTTAGTAGCGACCAGTAGCGTTTTAAATTAAAATTCAAAGATAAATATCTATAAATATAAAAATATAAAACAAAAAATATTGAATAAATATCTTCATTTTATTTAATAACATCTTTTCCATTCTATTATCTGTTTCCATTTCTGAGGTGACTTTGTTCATCGACATTTATTCAAAACACTTATTAATTAATTTCCTAATATTGTCTAAAAAAATCACAAAGTACATTGCTCACAAGTTCAACACTGCTATCTATGCGACGAGCAAGATTTTCATTTTATTTCTATAAATGTGAACAATCTTCTAATAGTTGCAATGCTGGTGTCAAATAAACCACTCACCTTAAAAAATTACAATCCTATTCAATCCGCAAATTACCACTGTTCGAAGCTGCTGCGAATGTCACTTGTTTCACTTTTGCACAAGACCCAATTCTCCAAAGGACTAGACTCTGCACACTAAATTCTGTAACTGTCCACGTCTGGAGATGGAAGCAACCCTTGAAGTTAACGAGACCTTAAGCTATACTTTTACTAATATCTCCATACTTGTACTGTATACCAGAGTCTTCAGGCCAGAGATCAGGACTCCACTGACAGCTGAAAACCTCTGCAGTTGTAATTGATTCGATGCTCCAATAATTCTCCGACGAAAACTGCATGTATGGCTCGATGCACACGATCCAAATCCATTGTCGGAACTGCATACGTGTAGCCGTTGATCGGAGCGCGTGCTGAGGACAACTTGGGACTTAGCAGGCCAGTAGGATTCATATGCAGCCACCACAGGACCACTAAGGCCCAAATCACCCTCAGCTCTTGCTACTCCCTTCGCTCGCACTGGACTGGTTTCGCGTTTCGCGACACTCGCATTGTTACCCTCTGTTGTCAATGTTCCTACAAGAAAGTATTAACTGAATTACTGGTGGAATAATTTTCGAGTTCTGCCGACATCACTTGCACCTGCGGGGGCCATTCTTTCGCAGTTAGGGGAGCGCAGCAATCCTAATACCTTGTTTATGCGAATTTTTATTAGTTATGAATAGACTCCGGATTTCATGCACTCATTTATGCAATTTAAAACAGTGAATATATTAGAAGACTTTAATTAACACACTGGTCATGAAGATTTTAAACAAAGATTAGATTTGAAACAAAGTCTAACAAATATGAATGTTACGGGTTTCTTTCTGAATGAATGTTGCACTTGAAAAACCACAAGGGACCACGCGTAGGACCACGTTTTCTTAAAAGTGCAATGGTGCATATTCAACGATTACATTTCAACAAATATGTGCGCATTAAAACGACGAGCGGTACGTATGCATTAATACAATGTAATTACGATATTATAATAATTACATCGTTATGTCAGTGCGTCGAAATTCACCTTATACCTGTGTAAAGAAAAGTTTTTTTTTTTTTAAATAGAACACATTTGCACATTTCCGCGCGGCACCTCAAAGTTCCCCGGCGTCTATCAGCGATTACAGTCTACCTACCGGGAGGCATGACGAAAGTTGCGGTGCAATAAAACGGCGGCCGTGCCGCGTAGAACCGAAACCATGGAGAAAGATCCAATTAACCGACCGGTTAATAGTCGCGGAGTTACACGTCGATGAGGTGCACGGTTGCTCGGCTCAAGCCCCCGCCGAATACGAGCAACAATAAATAACAGTTCCGCGAGGCGATAAGATCGGGCCGGGGCTTTGAATTAATTGCCCGGCGAAGTGGAAACGCGCGGGGCCCAGTTGTTAGTTATTGCCGCCGATGGAAAAAAGTGTGAACGACAAATCAGCGGAGTCTGAGAACACGCGATCGCAACGTTCGCGTCGGTTCCCCCGGCTCTCGCGGGGATGGATACTAATTATTAATCCGAGGATTATCGACCGATCGGAGTTACGTAGCCCGTGTGTATCGGCCAGGTGTTAAACCATACTGATATTTCGCAAAGGTGTATGTTGCGCCGTGAGATAGATTTCGAGCATGACGAAGCAACGCCCACGGGATCCAGGATCGATGATGTCGAGGCGGGTCCTAACAATTCCGATTGTACACGCTAACCATTTCAAAACTCTGTGGCCTCTCTCGCCACGTAGAGCCGTGTTATTTTATTTTATTCGAAATCAAAGAGACAATTCTTTAGGCCAATTTATTGCACCGCGATCACGAACTGTGTATGTTAACAGCTCCAATGCTTAGAGTCGTGGTGCTGTCAGCTGCTAAAAACCATTGACGTATTGGATTGGGTGTATTTAATCTCGAATGCAGGTCGAACTATCTCTGTGCTTGAATTTCGGATTTATATGGAAATCATTGGTAAAGTAAATATTTAGTACGTAACAGTGTCATATCCATATCAGATAATTAATTACAAATGCCTTTCAATAAATCATTGATATACATTTCATTTGAAATGCTTTTTAAACACCTAACCTACCTACCTAAAAATCATGTAGATATTAAATATTTCATTTCATTTTAAAATCATAGTGGAATATATATATTAAAATAGACCAAGGTCAACTCAAGGTCACCTCAAGGTCTCGGTATAATAGGTCGTTGAATTCATCTTGCAATCTACTACAAAACTGTACAGAGATCTTACTAAGGCTGTGAAGTACTTTCCTTCGAATCTTCGAAGAGTCGAAGCTTCGGAGAAGTAACAGCCCTACTCTAAACCTACCACCACCGGCCAAATTGACAATAGGAGTCACACAAAGTTTTACAGCTCGGTAGGTTTAGTGTTAAAAGGTCAAGGTTCAAATTCTTAATAATGCACTTTTTGTCAGGTCGAAACAGAGCCGCCAGAATAGACCAAAACTGGTCGATTTTTCCTCTCCTCCTTTTCCTCTTCCACTATCCCATTACAGCACCCTGAGCAGAGTTGTGCTAATTCAATTACATTATAATTCAATTACACAATTGAATTACATTGTATTTCAATTATACAGTAATTCAACCGCACACACACATCGTAACTGAATTACATTATTCATACCTTTCAATTAATTCAATTACTAAGTATTTTAATCAGATGTGTAATTGAAATACAATATAATTAAAATACAGCTCTCCAAATTATAGCCCAGAACTTTGAAGAAGTGAGATATATTTTTATGTTTTTCTTTCATATACTCGTCCATGCGTTGTAGTTTCTATTCCTCGTCCTCCTTAATTACTCCTAATCCTTATAAATACTTCGAATTTCGTACTCAATTATCATTCTATCATTTTATGGATTTTATATATTTTTATGGATTTAATGCATTTATAACCAAGACCGACTAAATGTAATTTGAAACAGTAAAAACATTAGGAAAATAATATAATATAATTAAAAGTACTGTCATGTTATTCTCAATTTATTAAACATGTTAAGACTGAAAATAAATTTCAATATTACTCCAGTTTGTTGACTTTTATTCTGCATAAAGATCCGCTGTCTAATTATCATAATTTGATGGTTACACGAGTATGAAAAAATTCCTCGAGGGACAAATTATTCCAAAAAGCACGCCTGAGCTTGCCAGCGGTGTTCGCAAAGTGTAAATGAAGTTCCCACGTAGAAGACGGGATAATTCGAGGAGATGTCCACCGACTGATCATCCAGGATTTCAGTTAGCCACACGTTGACTTTCGTTTGACAAAAGAACCTGCGACCAAAGGAGTTAGGCTAGCTGATTAGAATTCAGCTGGTGGTGGGGGGCTGCTCTCGTTAATAACTGGTCTGGAATCTCGTTAATAATGCAGAGGTACATGCATCCCTTTTTCGCCACGGCGTCTGACACGGCGCCGATGCTCATTCCGCATGTGTTTACTGTCCCACCTGACCACTTAAATCACTATTCTTGTAAGAAGGGCGGCGCAACCATTCGAAGGAATGTTTAATGCGACCTCGGCCGTCACCCTGCAGACGCTAAATCGATCACACCCTGTGCATGGTTTCCATTATACCGAGTGTCAGCCGGGACACTTCTGCATAAATTGTTGGTCCACTCTGTTTGCAATTTGAAGACTGTGGAACTGGACTCTGGTAGGAAAGACAATGGGTTCGTTGCTGAATGAAATTTTCGGAGGGCTGAGGGTCTGAGGGTTGGTGGGGAAGCTAGTATGCTATAGTGAGATTATTCAGGACGAAGCGTATCCCCGAGGAAAAGGCATCGAGCGAGGTTGTACCTGATTTCGGTATATTTCTTATTTATTAATCTTTTGCATAAGCATTTCTTCCAACCTAGAATAATTCCATATGCTTTTTTAATGCTGAAATCGAATGTGTTTTAGACGTGTTTACGACCAACGATAAATAATTTTCCTACCCGAGAGAGATCGTTTTCGGTTGGTGGATCGTCTCGAGCAGTTCCACGTCTCATTCTCAACTCGTGAATTTCTCGGTTTGTGCAATCGTCGTGAAAATTTAAGTGCATTCCTCGATGGAAGCCCGAGTGCCGGGAGCAGACAGAACGCGATATAAATTCGCCCGAAGGCAGCCGCGGCCGTTCGCTAAAGAGTAATATCCGGTACATGCGAGCGCTCCTTTCGATTTTTACGATGTCGCGTCGCTCCGCAACTAATTACGAATAAGCTGGCTCGCGAATCCAGTGACCGATAAACCCAGCCTGGCGATCCCGCGGAAACGCATAAAACGCCTAAGCTAGATTCATGGCTCCGGATCCGCGCAGCCACTTCTTCGTCTCGATCTGCAGCTTGCACCACGTGTGCGCCGTAAAATCGGCGAGTGTTTCGTTTCCGGCGCCGATTCCCACCAGAACCGCCGCTGTCATTGGTTTTCTCGGTTATTCCTTTCCACGCTTTATTTTGAAAAAATCCCGTGAAGGTCATTTTAATGGTTTTTTCAAGGCCATCGTATTTTTTCGCATGTTAACATGTATCTTTTATAACGCGACGTGGGGTAGTCGAGATGAGTTCAACGACCTTCATGCCACGGCCTTGAAGTAAACTTGAAGATGAAAATTCACCATTTAGATGCTCGAGTTAAAATTAACACCGTGTATACGTATGTATGTATACAAAGAAAACGTTATTTGTAAGGTATATTGCGAAAACTATATTGGAAACATCAAAAACGATCGAACGACGAGCAAGAAGCGAAAGTCGAACAGCAGTCTTGTCAAGGCCGTTACTGTGAAACGTTGAAATAAAGTTAATTCGTTATCGTTTAACTGTTGGCCATCTCTTACATATTTTAATACTAAACCTACCGAGCCTTAAATAAGATTAATTTTGTTTAGACTTTGTGCGACTCCTATTGCAAATTTCTTATGAAATCATTGTTATGATTGCAATAATTGCAAAATACAAAATTTGGAACAGGTTATTCTGACGAGTGGTGATAGGTTTATCGTAAAGGGAGTAGACTCCTTTTTCCAGGATTGCAAGGGTGCGGGATTCTCCATCTCATTTCTCGATAATACAAAAATGGGGTTTTTCAGTAGTCAAAAACACTAGATGAAAGATCGATTTAGGGCGCTCTTTCGGGCATTCCAGCGTTAATTTGATATTTCGACCGGGGGTAGCGGCTACAGGGTTGCTGACAACAGGGGTGGTCGTTAGGATACCCAGAATGCAAGTTGCAGCAGAATGCAGAGTCGCATCTCTCGCATCATCCCGTCGCAGTCTCGCGGTTTCACCGCGGGCGATTTAGTGCCCGTAGTCTTTCTCATCCGAGTCTCTCACCTTTCGAGCACCGTGTAAGTATATTTCGCGACAAGCGATCGCGGGGACGATCCGCGGTTTTCTCACGCAGATAAAATCTGAAATTGCACCGAGCGATGCACTCCGGCCTAGGACGCGGCGCATACCTGCCCACGTAGCGTCGCGTCGTGTCGCAATTATTGCTTACGGAATAAGTTAATTAATAATTGATCCGCGGCACCCTGCCTTCGAATCACGCGCCGAATGCTCGTAGGTTATTAACACCTGGCGTCGATTAGAGTGGGAAACAATGATTGCAATTTTAATTGCAATTTTAATCGCGCCGATTGCGAGTGGAAAATGGCGGGTCATTTTACGCTCTCGTGCATTACCTTGTTGAATTACAAAGTCGAATATTTTGTGAAATGCGATATTGCCTTCCTACGTAGAAGTTTTCGAATTCACTTACAGAGAGAATTTTCAGCATGTGTATAACTAACATAGATCTACAAAACATATATGTTAAATTTTCGTTAAGGACCCAAATAAAAAAGTTTTAAAAAATATCCTTTTTATTTATTGATGTAACCTTGTAAATTGTAATTTTTAGAAAATCTTTTTTACAGATCATTGAGTTAAACCAATGCTTATAACTGATTATAAAAAATCAGGTCGTTCGGTACAATTGTAAAAAAGTTATTAGTTTTTAAAAGGTGTACGAATACTTCGTACCCACTGTAAATAAACGTATGCAATTACTATTTTTATTCATTAGATAAAAATTCAGCATAGAAATTGTAATGCGATACTTATTATTTATATCGGTCATCTTCATTATTGTTAAAAATTATTGGAAAATATTGGAAAACGTGCAGTGGCTTTATGAAAAAATAAGCTTCTTGAGCGCCATTTTATAAAAAACTGGAAGGCGTGACGCTATGGCGGGGAAATTATTCTCGGCCCCCATCATGCCCGCGTTATCCAGGGTGCTATGTGAGCGGCGGTGCAACGCTGGCTAATTCTACTTTTCAAATGAAAAAATTTTATTCTACAATTTCGACTTATCTTTTGTACCACGCTTATATCTTGCCGCGTTGTTGTTGTACGCGTTAAATCTTGTGGAATCGCATTTTAAACCTCTTTCCATAGTCCAATCTTGCTGAAATTTTGTGTACACACTTGCTCCCGGTGACAATAAAAGTAGAAAATAAAAAATACATATAAAAAGAACTTTTTAAAAACCACGCTTATATTAAAATGCATTAAAAAGGAGAAAATAATTGTTTTTTCCTGATTCTCCATAAAATATCGAGAATCCAGTTAAATGATTAATAATATTTTTCCCCAAAATTTTAAGCAATTAGTTCAAAATTTCTTCTGTTATAAAATTAGTGTCGGAGAGAATAGATAGAGAAATTTACACGCGTATTTGCACGCGTGCTATGCGCCTACGCACGTACATCCTTCGTCCTCCTTTCCTTCGACTTTGCCCTAACTGTTTCTGGGCCCCTATTGCACCTTACGCTGTCTCACAAAATGTTCACACACCCCTGGATTTTTCGGTACAGTGGAGCCTTCATTATACTGTATAATGAACTTCGAATATTTTTTGAATGGTGCATATTTATGATTTTGGAAGGGTGATGCTAACGCCGGTGCTTGGGCAGTTGTTGCTCACGTCGTGTCATATTGATTTGTATACTTTTCTGATACGGTCGCGACTGTGTGGATTTGTTTAAATAATTGCTGATATTTTCGACTTTGGAAGTGCGTTGCACTTTAGATAGATTAGAGATATTATTCTGTAAACTCTCCTGAATATATGATTAGGAATTTTAAAATCATGATCGTGTAAATTTGTTTAAATAATTATTGATGTGAAAGGGGCACCTGAAATGTGTCTGTTTTCGAGGATTTTAGACTTCGAAAATATTTTGTGCTACGGTAGCAGTAATTTTGCAATTGTTTCATGTTATAAATTGATTCTGTGGACTCTTCTGAACGAGATGATAAAGTTTAGAATCATGTAAATTTGTTTAAATAATTATTGAAGTGAAAGGAACATCTTCCTTGTGAATTCAGTTCATTATAGAAATTAAAAATGCAGTTTCCATAATTATTCTCAGATCATAAAAGCCATTACTATTCGCGATTCATACATATTATGTTGCGTAGAGTACACTACCCTAAGATGGCGGGGGTGCACGCCATTTTGAAGAAGCTCGCGACGCCTGTGATCAATGAAAGTGTTCTTCGAGGCGTACTGCGAATAAATTAATTGTTCGAAGAACATTCGCATTTTTTATCGCAACGATTATTTAACAACTAATGCCTGCAATGCGACTGTTGCTTCATTTATCATAAATTACGCAGCGAACGTAGTCTCTGAAACTGCGACAATGCGTCGGGATGTGGATTAGGCTACTATAACTTCTATTACACTTAAATAAATATTATTGGCATAAATGTTTAATACGCAATGTTTAATTACATTGATTACCAGAATTGAAGGATGCTGAAATTGAATTGAAAGTTGCTTGACTTGTCTCAAGTTAATGCATATAAAATGTACAGTTTTAATATTTTCCCCCAATAATTAATAATTTAAAGATGTTCAAATAAAGCCTTAGGTCCGGAGGATTTCGAATTTTATTATGCATTGAATTTTAAGACAGATTCAATTTTATTTACTTAACTATTTATTACAGAATCCAATTTGTTGCTTGCAGTTGCGGAAGCAATGTATTTATGTTATAATGAATTCGAAAGAGATAGAGACAGTCAACCCCTTGTGACCCGACGGTGCCCGGGTATTATATATGTTCTCTTTATTTTTGACACCGACTATTTCGAAACTCAAAGATATTGGATTTCTATGAATTGAAGCGACGGCTCTTTCAATTGAAATCAAGCTAGCGTAATATCATGTCACACTATCTTCCGTAATTTCTACCTAAATCAGACAATTAACCCTCAGTTGGCCCGTCGTGGGGTCTCTGCCGGCCCGTAACAGTTCAAATTGTCGATTCTATCTTTACGTATTACATTCAGATATTAAATTTGATTGAACTCCTAAGCATTAATTAAATTGTTAACATTAAGCTTCTGTTAGACATAACAGCTTCCTGGTAGTTAGCATAATACCCAATAGTTCACTGAAAAGTCGCCGACCACTAAACTAAAGCAACAATCAACCAACCCCCCACGTCCCAAGATCTCTGCCCAGCCACCGATCCAGCAAACTCCACACCACACCCTCAGCTTCTAGATCCTCAATCTTATCCTGGGAAAGACGAGCTAGCTCCTCTTCCTCAGCAACCCTCAACCAACAACCTCTACCTCGACCATTAAACTATAGCAACCATCAGCAGCCCCTCACGTCCTAAGACCTCTACTCAGCCACCGATCCAGCAAACTCCACACCACACCCTCAGCTTCTAGATCCTCAATCTCAACCCGGCAAAGACGAGCTAGCTCATCTCCCTAAGGAGCCCTCAACCAAGCTGCACCTCGACCACTAAACTAAGAGCCAGCAACCACCAGCAACCTCCCACAACCCAAGAACTCTATCCAGCCACCGATCCAGCGAACTCCACACCACACCCACAGCCTCCAGATCCTCAATCTTAACCTGGGAGTTAAGAGATCTTCCCCATGTTCTTCCGAACTCGACCATCGATTATCGCGCCTGCATGAAGGTCGATCGCGAGAAGACGTCTCTCGTCCACGAATTCTATCCGCGTAGGTCACCCGGCGAACAGGTCGAATCCTCGACGAACAGTGGAGGCTCCAGTAAATCCTCAAGATCCATCGGGCAGCGTTTCGCGAAATCGAATCCTATCCGGGGTGTCGGTCGCGTGGCTACTCACTCAGTGGTCGTTGCACCGGTGCAGCACATGCATATCCGGCATATCGACACATGCGTTCGCGTGGCATGGCGCTCTGCCGCGAAGACGCAGCTGCGAATGCGCGAGCGGTGCACTTTTCGGCCTCCTCGTCGTCGTCGTCGTCGTCGTCGTCGGAACGTCACCCAGCGGAATCCTCTTCGTGGCACTGTGTCGTAGAACACGTTACAACTCGCGATCGAACGTACCGGAAGGCTTCGGCGATGCCAGTTCGGTTTCGCCGGTGAGAGCAACGGCGGCGGCGGCGGCGGCGGCGGCGTCGCGACGCGTTTTTCACTCTCGCCGAGGTTTTCGCCGGCCGGACACTGCGCCGGCCACGCAATATTTTCGGCCGGCACGCACAGCCCTCTCGCTTTCACGGGGCGCGTGTGTGCGCCCCGTGTCCACCGAGACGGACTTCCCAGTATGGGTTAGGTTTTGGGGTGGCTCCATAGAAGGGAGAAAAATCGATGGAGCTGAGAGAGCAGGGGTAGCCCACACCGCGCACCCTTCTTCTTTTTGTCCGCGATTTTCGAGGGCTTTAAAGGCCACGGCGATTAGCATAAACCATCCCCGGATCCCCCCCGAACCACACCCCTCGCCCAAGGCGCGCCGACCTATCCGGAGGCGGAAAAGCTCAGCGACGCCCAGTCACCGACCGTCTGAGGTTACTATGGCAGGGGAAGGAGAGAAGGGCGGGCAGAAATGCCACCCTTCTAACCCCTGCTCGAGCTAAATAGGAGGGGGGCCGCTGCGACAAGGGAAAGAGAGAGCCATGGATTCCTACCCTGGGATATACCCTGGGAGTTAGGGGGCTGCTTTCTCTCGGAGTTAGGGGTGCGCCTTCTTCGTCCCAGGGACGGGGGGACGAATTTCTATGCCGCTCTGGTTGGGTTTGGGGAGACGGTGAGTCACGGGACGACATGGCGGAGCTCTTTTGGGGCGAGCAGCTCTTAAGAGCGTTGCCAAGGCACCCGCTGCTGCTGGCTCGCTCTCCGGCACTGTGGTCCGCTAACTTCGATAACTACAACGTTACCCCGAATGTTCCAGGCTCTTCCGAACTTTGCTATTGGACCATTTCTCTCGCTTTTGCTCCCTTAACCCATTGCCTGAGAATGACGTCTCTGATCGTGGGCTTTGTATGATTTATCTTTCCATCATACATCGACATATTAACCCTTTCCTACCTAAAATAATTTCGTTGTTGTAAGAGATGGCCGGGATTAAAACGATCAATGCCGTGATAATGGATGATCTTTATTTTAAACGTCTTTTTCCGGCGACGGACCTGACGAGACTGTTTGACGTTCGTTTCGTTTTCGACGTTCGTTTTTTCATTAGCAACGAATCGCTTGTAAATAACATTAACAATATGGTGGCGCAACGTGAACAACAGCTTACATTGTATATAATTGTTTTAATTTTATGTATATGAAATTGATATAACATCTCATACAGTACTGAAACGTGTAGTAATTGATTAGATACCAACATATTTAATAATGTAATATAGTAATTAGTATTAAAGGTTAAATGACAAAGTGGCGTAAGTCAACGTTCGTCTGGTTTAACATCTCGAGGGTTTCATCGTTACTAATAATAGGTTTATGGACCACTAAAGGTCACTGTTCATTCAAATTTTTGGCCAGCTTTTTATGAAGAAATAAAGTTGAATCTAAATTAAAAATATTACAACGTCATTCAAAGTGTTAACAAATGCATAAAGTAATTAATTATACAGCCGAAATTAAAATTAATAGAGATGTGAAAGTTGTGTACTACCGAGCACGAATGCTGCATTGTTATCTTCGGGAGAAGTGGACCGACTGGATGGACAATCTTGGGGCCAGGTGTCAGCATAATCATCTTAACCTCACCCCTTCTAAATAGAAGCTTTGGAAAAATATTAGGAAACATCGTGAGGGGTTGATTCTTCTAAAATTCTTTTCACTGGACAAGAAGTCGACAATTTTTAACCTTGTTGAGTTCCCGGGGTCTTCTTCGACAGGTTCATATTTTCTCATTTGGTCAAACACAAGATTGCATGACAAGATGAAATGAATAATTCCAAAACTGTCATAGGTCTGTAATTTATAAACAAATTAGAAATGAACAAAGTGATGACTTAAACACCTCCTAATTTCACATGTACTACGTCATACAATAATTGACCTTGCCAAAATCCTCGATATCGACTATGAAAATCTCGATTTGAAACGACCCATTTGTAGAAACATGTGTCTAGGAATTTATACGAGATTCTTCACAATGTTACAAAACTACAAAATTAATATTTGAATTTAAAAAAAGAATCAGCTTACTTTTCAAACGTAACAAATATTTTTCTAGTTAAAAATTCATTCATTTTCTTATCTTCATGACAAAAAATTCAAACATTTGGAACACTGAACGATACAAGATGCATGCCTGGAATTTTCATTACAATTCGAACGAAAAAATTTTAAGAACTGCCCTTTTCATTTTTTTAAATCATCCTTAGTAAATCGATGCTTCCAATGTGTGTGGTTAAAAAGAAGTTCAATTTTAAAATATTATTCAGAATATTATTCAGATTTGAAGGTCGTTCGAATACTTTCGTGGGCGAAGTACCTAATAGCGCAGCATTTGTGTAACGCGCTGTAGCTGGACCCACCACACGCCGCTCACAATGAGAGACGGCCAGTCCCACGTCCTGCACGGTTCTCGTGTGTCACTCAGGATCGTCTCGTACGTACGTAACTGAAACTGGGCCCGTTTCAGGCCCGGGAATCGGCTGTCGCGTTTTAATTCTTCCCCCGGACAACGGCTGCACCGTTGCGAATGCACGCCGACTGTTTTCTTTGCGCCGCCGGAGCCGATTTCATCCGCTCGGATATGGACCTCGGTTCTTGCCGGCCGCTACGTGATCTCGCCTCCGAATGGCAGCGAAGAAGCGACGGTTTTAGTCAGCGTCATTCGTAATGGAGAGGTTCCAGGTTTTATCGGAAATCGTCGGAACGTGTCCTGTACTACATATTGACCATTAGCTTCCAGCATGAAAAATATGTTACGATTGTAAAACCGTCTTCCCTAAACAAGGTACTCGAAAAACTCATGTTCAAAAATTCTCGTTTTTCCACATATTTTTTGTATAATAACATTGTACACAAATATACGATGTTACATTTGTATAATAATTACATAGCAAATCTATGTGCAAAATAAAAGCCTCTTAGAAGTTAGCCCTCCACTTGTTAAATTAAATAATTTAGTAGCCCCCCATTTTTCATTTTTTAAAATTTTCTCAATTGTGTTAAGTTATGCTAGGTTTTGCTAAGATTGTGCTAAAGTATTACTGCATAAAAATTATAAATAAAGAAGTTATGGTAAATAATCGTTTTGGACATCCAATTAACGTTTAAGTTAGTAACAATTATCCAAAGAGCATATAATCACATATCTAAGTTGTGCTAGCCTAGCACAAGTCAGTACAACATGTTCGCGTTGATTCTCTTTCTTTAACCATTTCGATAATTCAAAAATAATTTTAAAAAATAGTATTCCTTGACCGAAACAACTCATAAAATTTGCATTCAGTAGAGAAAGAAGTGAACACGAATGACTTTGGGTTCACGCTTGACAAAATGTCGTTTCCGGGCTGAAGTGAAAATACGGAATGTCTGGCGACTGATAAAATTATAACGGCTGAGCAGGTCTCCGCGGTGTCTCTGCGGGAACAGCCGTGCCCTTTCTCACGGTCGAGATCGCGAGGTCGCGAGAGAAGTCTGCCGCAGTTGGACAGAAAAGTTGCCAGGCACCTAAGTCGGTCTAGACGCGAAAGTCGCGCGCGAAAGCGACCGCCTAGTATAAATAAGTTACACTCGGAATAATCTTGAGCGACACTCTTCCGGCGGCGACGCCAGTGCCACGGATCGTCGAGATAAACCAGCCCCCGGCGCGACTTCTTGGCCGCGACTGTGAACCCAGCATAATTTTTCATCCGCCTAATCGTTTCACAACTATAGCTGACGAAGTTCTCCAAAATACCATTACTCGAAAATTATTATAGGTAGACTGCGGATCTTCATGCAAAATAAACGCTTTCTACCTGAATGGCAACAAGCTGGGCTGAAATAAATATTTAATTTCTTACTGAGTAAGTTTAACAGGTTGAAAATAATATATTAGATGATTGCATAAGTTCGTGCCCGATTTGAACATGAAATTCAATGGTTAAATTGTAAAGAATGCGACTTTATTAGTCGATTATACATATAGTCACCATTCTTTTCTAATTGTAGAAAATTTAACCATTTTTTAATTTTTATTTAATCATTAATTAAATCTTTAATCAATCTGTAAAATTTAACCACTGAATTTTATTTTCAAATCAGGCATGACCATAAGTTCAATCATCTGATGGTAGTATATTTAAATTCGATTAAATTTGAAATGATCTGTTCTGCTTTGATTTTGATCAATGTGAATTGAATTCTGCTTGAATTTTCACTTATTCCGATCACTCCAGCATTATTTAGCAGATACAAATTTCCAAACATTGGAAGAGGTGCAAAAAAGTATTGACGAATTCACTACATCAAAACCGCTATCTTTTTTCCGACAAGGAATTCGACAGTTGCCTGAAAGATGGACCATAGTCATCGAAAATAATGGAGACTACTTGGAAAAATAACAGATGTATGATTATGTTATAAATAAACGCCTACTAAATTTGTTTTAAAAAGGCACCGAATTAATTTCTCTACACCTAATAATTATTTTATTAAATTGAAACTAATACGTTGAGGGTGTTAAATTTTTTAAATGTGTCCACTGCTTCAGTTTGTACGTAACAATTGTACGAAAAAATTGTTAAAAATTACCGGGCAGTAGGGGTAGTTTGCATACTTTCTTTACAGCATATATCTGCGCATATTTTCGTCAGTAATTACGGAGTTTTCTCGAGGAGTATTATCTAAATCGTTGATTGAAGTTATGTTGAACAGTTCCTTGAAAAGCAGAAACGAGTGGCGTGAAAAGTACGGTCTTCACCCTTTACAACGAGCCCGGATCGCGTTTTCACTTAGTTACAGCAGCTTGAATTATTAAGTAACAATTCGCGGGGCCTCCGATACTCGCATCGATCCGGCCAATTACGACAGAGCCGCGTGCTGCATAAATAAAAGATCGCATCGAGCGTCTCCTTTATCAGGCGAATCCCTCGTTCACAATAAATCGTAGCCGGCGATTTACCATCGAGCCGGCATGGCATGGCGGCCGCTAAAACGCTTGCGCTTTTCGAGCCTCGGAGCCACACACGTTCCCACACTGCACCTCCTCCCTGTTCCACCTAAACGTTACGAAATTTCGCGCGAGACGCACCTAACGCTGCCATTTTTTCCCCACACCGAGCATCTAAAACCCCCTTGCGAGACTTCCATTTCAAAAGTTACAATAATTGCGTCGGACAGCAATAACGATTTCAAAGATGAACATTGACCACTAGACTGCGGGTTTTATGCATTTGTGACAAAAATGGGTAAGCACAATTTAAAGCAGTGGACACATTAAAAAGATTTAAAAACATCAGCGTGTCGGTTCCAGCTTAATCAGATAATTAAAAGAAGAAAGAAATTTTTATTTCACTTCTGTGTCTTGCAATCTATGCAAACATTTTTTATTTTGCATTAAAATCCGCATATATAGACTATTTTCATGGATTGAAGAGGTTGAATAAAAATTCAGGGATTCAATAAAGATGCATATTTTTTGATTTATTAATTTTTTACCCTGGCAACAGGAATGTTATTCCAGCCATGGTATTTCCCTGAACTATTGAGATTATAAAAGACTGGTTTTATATTTTTCTTTCCATAATCATTGAAATTATGAAGTTGCTTACGCGAAAACTGATTCGATCAAATTCTGTATCCAAGCACATATTGTTGTAAAAATTGCAGAAAATTTAAATAAATAGAGCCTCGTCATTTTTGCAAACTAAAACATGTTAATCGCTTTTAGTGCACGGTAGGTTTAGCGTTAAACGTTTGTCCGCTACTGTGAATGTCGATGGCCGTTCAAGGTCAGCCAAGGTCACACAAATTCCACGTGCGGAGCGATCAAGGAGCACCGTCGGCTTCCTGTTCGGTCGAGAGCGTTTCTTGCTGCCAGTTGCTGCCCAGTTTTTCACGTGTAGCGCATAAAGTGTTGTTGTCAACAATTAAAATAGCTGGGATATTTATGTGTTTTTAATAGCGCGGAAGAGGGATCTCTCCGTACGGTAATGGGTACGAAGAGCTGAGGAGGATTTGCGTTAGTTGCGCGGGTGACGTCTACTTGACGGTAGCTCGACAGCCATTACGATAATAGACGATACATATGTATGCCAGGTTCTGGATTCATAAGCGAACAGGGCCGAGCTACTTGAGGCCCATGTCAGGCTCGTTCGCCGCGCTCCTCCTTATGCAGAGCAGGGACGATTTCCCCGTGTCTGAATGGCTTGAATAATATACGTTCGAAGTTAATGGTCTCCATTCAAGGTGCTTCTCATGCCACTGTACAGGCCGACTCAGGCGAGCGGAACGGGACGCACTTCTCTCCACTGCGATCGCTGCTTCCGAAAGGAATTCGAAGATGTACACGACCCGCTCATAAGTGTTTAGGCACTCTTCTTTTCATGTATTATTGGTACAGAATTATGTTTACCGAAAAACACCAGAATAAAATGAAATACAGTCGGTCACAAACATATTGGGACAAAATTGCAATAGATCGAAATTGTAGAAATAATACTAAAAGTTGCATTTTCAAATTTTTTATGTGGGCCTATGTATCGAAAATTTAGAAAGTGCATTTTGTAGATCTGTGTGAATTATATGCACTGTGAAAGTTCCATCGAAATCGGTTGATGTGGGAAAAAATTACAGGCCTTGACAGAATCCTTAGATTTATTGCAGTTACAGACCGAAAATCGTGAAAAATTGCAATTTTCACCATCTTTAAACGTTGGTAGCTCATCGCAACGTCGGCCGATTTTGACGAAAAATTTTCAGAATATGTTTAATTGACACAGATTTACAAAATAGTTCAATTAAACAGCGGAATCCTTTTTCAAAACTTACTGTGTTCTTATTTGATTTTTTACGCTTTTCTATTAACCCTCGGACAACGGACGAATTTTGTAGCTATACAGGGTGTGGTCGGACGGGTGGTACAGCCGAGCAGGAGGTGATACTACATGTATGGTAAAAATAAGTCGAAAGGAAGGAATAACATTTTTTTGTTTGACGCTTCGTTTTCGAGAAAACTGAGTTTGAAAATACAACGAATACACGTGCTATTGCATTGGAATCGTCTGACGCGTCTGACCATGATAAACCAAATCTACTTTGTGCATATACATGGTATTTCACAAATGTTTCACGTACTTTAAATAATCAAATTCCGTTTTCCCTCCTGTAGCAAGATTTTCTCCGATTTTGCCGATACTAAGAGCAAGGTCTTAGTGCGACCGACTTGCCCTCTTCACATGGGCAAAGTATGGCACGGAATGGAATTGCCATGGGAACCATGCAAGTGCAGATGGTTCTTTCTGTCGTAAATTGAAATGTTCGAAAAATATAACCTATTGTAACTTTGCGAAATCCTTCGATTTATTACGAACGAAGGATTCGCCTGATAAGAGAGAGACTCTGAATGCAATCTCCTATTTATGCATCACGTTTTGCCATAATTGCCTGGATCGATGCGAGAGGTTTCGTGGACTGTTACTTAATAACGATTACCGTTGAAGATTGGCGTCGACATTTTCGCCCGGGGCTGTCAGTGAAGGAAGAAACGATTGTTTCCACTAATTAGACGAATTAGCATCTACATCTGAAACGTTAGCTTGCATAATTATGCCGAAGCAGTTTCACTACCTGGTCTGTTGAACATTAATTATTTCTATTTTTACCGATGTGATAAAATGAGTTATTTCTGGAAAAATGTTTAATATACTTCAAAAGTTCAACAATATTTTCCTTTGCAGCATGGTTTAATTCAATTTTAAAGATTATCTTCTTTATTTATTGTGATTTATATAATTTATTGGTTCGAGTATACTTAGGGGTACTACTTCTGTTTTTCGAAGTACTTATAGAGAGAGTTCGAATTCAATGAATCAAAGTTCGAACCTGTTTGCGAGGTACTTGATCCCATCCCTAATGATTACCTTTTTTAATCGTACACGTTAATCAATCGATCTGGATTAAAACTTCAATTTCGAAAACTGCGAAAAAGAAAGGAAGAGGGAAATGATTTGCCAGTAACTTTCGCCATATTCAGCACTGGGAGAAAAGTGCTTGCACGAGCATGTCTATGGTTTTTCGCTGGCGATATGCGCGATACAGACGCGCTTTCGGCGAGCCGGGGGCTGCTGGGAAACAATGGGTCCGGATATGCTCACGGGTCGTCGTTAAGAATACGGAATCTGCTCTATCGGAAGGTATTGCATATTATCTGGCCTGCCAGGGGGCATTGGTGGTGAGTATGGGCGAGCCAGCGAATTATCATGGTAATCACAGAACGGTAGCCGCTGGTACTGAGAGGTCAGACCGATGCCACGAGATTGCACTGGCCCATGGTGCTCGTAGGTGGACACACCGGCCATGGTATTCAGAGGTACCCTGTGGTGTACACAGCTAGCTCTCCAGCTCCTTGTACTTCGATTCTATTTCTGGAGGCTCTCGGATAGGAAATCGAGCGGCCGCGCTCGCTGAAATGAAATTGAGGCTGTGCCAGCCTACCATCTGATGTCCTCGAGGACAGATTTTAGAGAACATGCAACGTTGCTCCGGATCAACCTCTCTCGCACCAGTTTTATCATGTTCGAATTCGAGAGCATGCACAGTGGATCGTCAAAGTGTTCGAACGCCACTTAAAACAGTATAAATTTTAAAAAATAGAAACTAAGTACCTTTTTTTAGCAATTAAATTTTGAAAACACTTTTTGAGTACACAATCTGTTCTTTACAGTTAAAACTACCCCTGGCAAAAATTTTCTGTCGGTATAATTACTTATATTGCTAATGTGGGAAATATTTTCATTGACGATAAATGTGAATTGTGAATTTATGGCAAAAATGATTAGCTACAATGTAGAATATATTTTCATCGTTGGAACAATATTAATTAAAATTGAAAAATGCCTAATGCTTTGTCATACTACTGTTTCATTATAATTTTCACATAGAGTTAGCCAGTTCACTATTTAATATTTTGTAAAAGAGCAAAAGTATATATATCCAGTTTTATTAACATTTTCTAGAATATCAATAGCTTTTATACTATATGGATATTTAAAGAAATTAATTCATCGAATAATAATCTATACATGCACCTTTCTTCTTCTGAAAATATATTTATAATTATTTATATTCGAATATGTGTATTGCGTAAATTGGGATTGATTTGATGTCGAAACAAAAGCTTCGGATTGAGAGTCGCTGGTTAGCTGCGCAGATAAGAAAGTCGTGATCCTGGGTAGAGCAGCACCGCATCGTAAGAGATACACATCTCGAATGCTCCGAATTAATAAATAATAATGTAATATTGTTGGCCGGCCTGTCTCGACCTACCGGTAAACTGCGGTGCGGCACGGATCGGTTACAACGAAAAGATTTCGCTCGCACATTCCATACACGCATTCATATACTGTATTACAATAAATATATATTGAAATTAATTACCTAGATTTACTATTACACTAATTAATATACGAGGAGATTATTCCGACGCTTAGTAAATCGGAAAAATCTTGAATTATTTTGAGAGTTCGAGATATAAATTCAATTTCATTTTACTGTTTCAAAAGTCACCAAGATTATTTAATTATTTTGTAATTGCAACGAGCCTGATATGTAGACTGCGGATTTTATGCAATTATGGTAAAAATGGGTAGGTATAATTGAAACTAGAATAAAGATGAAGAGAATTTCGAAGCATGAATTTACTATTTTCAACTTATTAAAATTAGTAAAGGATGAAAAAATTTTTTATGTGAACCCTCTTGAAAATTAATACACAAAATTTTTTACTTTGCATAAAGATCCACAGTCTAGTGGTATGTATAAAAATACAGATACATGAAACGTATACTTTTTCATTTAGAAAAGTTATTGATTAAACTTTTTTTAAACGAATAAAAATTGTTTTCCACTGTATCAAATTTTTTCCAGAATCTTCGCAGCCATGGAGCACAGAAGACAAACCAAAAACTAATGTCCGCGTGGCAACCCTTCTGGCAAACTTATGGGGTTAAAACTGGTCGCAGATGGATCATTTCATAGTCGAGTATCGAACGATCGATTGCTTGGTAAATCCGATTCAAGACTGTTTGTATAATCCCACATTTATCTCTAGCCTTCGAGCTAACTTTGGAGGCTCCGGTAAAAATGACGAAAAATATGGATTCCGAGATCCTGCACGAGCAGGGTAGCTAGAGGGTTGACGTGTGGCATGTCAAATGTCGAACTTCAGGAGATAAGGATCTGGAAGATCCTGCGAGAGGAGGCAGTAGGTTGTCGGTGTCGGGAGTGCTGGCGCATAGACTCATTACCGAGGCTGCAGAATACGTGCAGATGCGCGTATCTATTCCGGACGACGCTCTATTATACCGCGAAACAATGGTGCCGTGGCGCGACCATGACGTTGCCGAGAAATAGTTGGTATGTTAAGGACCGGTAACATGCCACTTCATAGAGCCGCCATATAATGGAATATAATCGGCATATGGTGCACTGGCCAAGAAACACGAAACGTCGATTCCGTTTCCGGTATTTCTACGATCATTCCGGGGCAGCCCTCGCGATCCTCTGAGGATACAGGCTCTATAAAAAGCAATGGTCATCCGACCTAGAGGTGAATCTACACTCCTGAATCGGTGGACATTTGTTAAAGAAACTTGCCGTAAAATTGTATACAGGGTGAATCACGAATCGTGATTAGTAGAGATTACTCTTTCTTTTTATGATTTTTCAAGCTCACCTTCAATTTTTTGCAAATACACCTATAATTTTTTACGCCTATTTGTTAGAGGACTTCAAGGCGAATTCGGAAATGTATCATAACATTTAAAAAATTGCAAAAATTGCTTTTTAATTCTTTTCTACAAAAAAAAATTTGCTATAATCACGTGAAAGTTCTTTCGAAACCATGTATATATGTATGTGATAAAAACATTTTCGTTCGGCTTCGGTAGACGCTGTCATAAAGAAATAATGTCGGTATGCGATAGTTGTTCGTGCAGAACACAGGCTGGTTGACAACTATCGCGACTTTACTGTACTACAGTCCACCTGACCGTATCGATGAGACAGAACATGATCGTGTGTGTGCCTCGAGATAAACGGAATTTAAAGGGACATTCGTCTCCCTGCCCATTCAGGTAACACATTTGAAGTAGCAAAAAATATGAGAGGAAACTTTATATCCATTGTTATACATAAGAATATTAATTCTCTGAATTGCATGTAAAATACTAATGTAAAGTATGTATACTTACAAATTTTTCAAATCTATAAAAATGATTATTTATCGAAAAACAGGAGTTGGACTTTGTTGGCCAATGCAATATGATGAAAATAATGAAGGCATTATGGCCGAGCAATAAAGGTTAGTAAGCCACAGGTGGACAAATAGAAGAGGTTCGATAATTGCGCGCGTTTGTACGTTCGATTTAAGTTCCACATTAAATTCGAGACCGATGGTAACGAAATATCGCTGGCGATGCTACACGGAATAATTGAACTTCCACATAATGTGTTTGTAAATATTAACCAACGATCGTGGCGAACTAACCACCGGGTACGTCGAGGCGCATTAACCAGAGTTATTACAGACGTATAATAAACCAGTGCCGATGAACGCCGGGACTATTTTATGATTGTTTCA
Source organism: Lasioglossum malachurum (assembly GCA_028455605.1). Lineage (NCBI taxonomy): Eukaryota > Metazoa > Arthropoda > Insecta > Hymenoptera > Halictidae > Lasioglossum > Lasioglossum malachurum. The sequence goes on from CM052315.1 coordinate 9,999,780, forward strand.
CTCTGTCGATGGCTTGAATTCAATTACGAACGTCTAAACGATATATCGAATTAGCAATTTCTCTGTGGTACATTCATGTACGTTGTTGCTATCGTTCGTTTAATGGCTCGACCAACAAGAGCTGAGCTGAACCAGAGCTTGCGTTCTGGAATGTAAAGTCTTAACCAGCACAAAGTAAATCAGCTTAACACTTACGGAACAGTAAAAGCGATTATTGCACATTACTTTATAAAAATGTTTCCATTAACCTTCATACGTTCCTCAAAAACAGTTGCATATAAAAGTCTAGAAAAATATTTTTATTTTACACTTTAAAACAACAAATTATATAATAATGCATTATAAGAATAATGCATCTTTACAATCTTAATAATTGTAAATTAAAAATGAAATGAAATAACGATTTGGGAATAGTAAGCTCGATTATGCAGGTTAACACACTTACGGAGTAGTAAAAGTGACTATTTCACTTTATACAAGTAACAGGAATGTGTCCATTCAAATTTTCAGCTATTTTAAAAATAATATATACCCAAGGAAATAAATTTGTCGAATAATCATGGATGCACCTTTACAATCTCGATAATTGTGAATTAAAAATGGAATGCAATAACGATTTGGGAATAGTAATTTCAACAGTCGTGGAACTTAACACTTACGAAGCAAACAATAGGAATGTGACCATACAAATTTTCAGCCATTTTTTTAAATAATAACTACTGAATAATCATGGACGGATCTTTACAATCTCGATAATTGTTAAAAATATTGGAAGTCGCTATTGCGACGTGAATATAGGGTTAAGTCTAAATAAAATATTAATTCCGCGAGATAGTTGCGCAAAGAGGAAATAAGATAACTGTCCAGGGAGGGCAGACTGGCCCCCGCTGAGGGGTGCAAGCTTCCGGTACCGACTTGCGTGAGGAGGATTGCTTACCGAGCGGCCACAAGTCACAAGTCGTCTTCGTCTGAACGAGCTCTCTTCGGGTTCCTTCCGTTCGCCATTTCTCTTTCTACCGGCTCGGCGTTTGATTCTCGAGCCTCCCCGCTGGGCTAGGTCAGGCTCGCACCTGCACAGCACCTGTGCCTGCAAAAGTTCACAATACGCTTACCAGGATTCGTTTCTTACCGTTAGATCGCCTTATTGTTTATCGGTCGGATTCGAGAAAGTATCGAGTTGGCAGACCTTTCACTTTAAGGGGTATGCAGCCCTGCAACCCTAACAAAATCGAGCAAGTCTAACACTTTTCTTTCGCATATAAAGGTACTGTAAAAAAAGATTTCTTTTTTAAAGAACATTAAGCAATGTTTTAGCTATATTTTCATGTTTTCTCTATCACATAAAATTACACATAATGGAGTTGTGTAACGTCATCTAACTCCAGCACAACTTTGGTAATTTCTCGAATGCGATGACACGTATTTAAATAACATTATTTAATATTTAAACATGTTTCGAGAATAGTTTAAAACAACATTGATTACACTGTCATTAAAAATAGAATATAAAGACAAGCAACTATTGATCTATTTTTATAAATTTTGATGTCCGAGTTGATGGGGGTTGATTCGGTTTGAGAATCAACCCTTAAGAACAATGAAAGAAATTTAAAAGGAAAAGCTCGACTGTTTCCGTAGGAGGGCAATAAATTCGATTGATATAATCGCCGTGGATAATTTGAAGGCGTCTAACAATCGTTGCAGCGTCCCGGGCAAAAACACGAGTCGTATGTTTCTCAATCGATCGGCTGCAATTATGCAACGCCCGTGGCGAGGAGCACCGCGATGCAACGTTGGTACGATGCCATCGGGGGAGAACCTATTCGGTTTAATATAATTATATCTGCCGTTACAGTTTATCAGGAGGCATCGAAACGCCGATTAGAATCGTACGAGCGCGCGCGTCGGCCGGATCGACCACGGCGAATAACTGCGATTATTTACTGAACATGTCGGCAATGAAATCCGCGAGGTAATACAACCGGCCTCCTCTCGCGCGAATTCATTTCCCACAGTTCGAACCGTTATTGCGGTAACGACCCTCTTCCCGCAAAACCGTATGATGATTCTTTGTTTGTCCACTTTCCCTTTTCTCCGGGATTATTCCAGGAACCCCACATTGGACCAGAATGGCGGAAGGTGGACAAAATTAATCCCTCTGTTAATTAGTTATTAATTGCAGATAGAACGGTCAAATTAATTTAACACGTTCAATGCAGGTCAGTTCTGGAACTGGTAAAAGTGATTTCCAGAGAGGTGATATTTAGATTTCACAAAAAAATTCGCGTTGGGGCGAGGTTTAGATCGTCAAAATTTAAAGTGTTAATCAAGAAATACTTAATCTACAGGTTTATTATACAGATGTCCCAAAAATATACTTTCTTGAAAGAAAGACTGCCTTGAATGAATCCTGAGATGATTTGGAGGAACTTTTTCCTTTGCGAAAATGCTCTCTGACGCTTCGTTAACGAGTTATTAATGAAAAACGCGGACCAATTCCGGTTGCGACATGCACCCACTGAGCGTAGCGTCGTCATTGGCCGCGTTGGAGTTCGTCCGCTGTCACCGCGCCCTGATTGGTCTACGTTTGTCGTTGATAACTCCGTAACGAAGCGTCGGTGAACATTATCGCAAAGGAAAAAGTTTCTCCAAATCATCTCAGCAATCGCCCTTCTGAAGGACATACATTTCACAGTTTAAGGGGGTTTTTTGTAACCATTTGTTTTAAGTCAGTAAAGTAAACTACTAACCCTCAACATTTTCCAATAATTTTCACAATGTTAAACTTATATAGTAAATGAAAATGTGTTTTTAGGAATATCAATGCGAATGTATTTGATCTGTATAATACCTGTTTCAGCGATCAATTTGCTTTCCCTTGAAATAAATTACCGAAGAACCTGTTATTCACCCCGTAAATGATGGGATTACGAGACACTGCGTTTCAAGATAGTGAAATGAATTCATATATTCTACTTGCTCGAGACAATTGGCATACTTGTCTCGGCTAGATGGAAATCACACCATAAACATTTCTTATGCAAAACGTTGCGGGGATGCTCGGTCCGAGGGTCAGGGGTTGCAAAACTAATTAAAATAAAGGCGAAAGTTCTTTAAATGCAGGGGGGGCCGGTTCTGCAACAAAAGACGTTGACTCCGTCTTTATTCGAGTGGTGGACACAGGAGATTGTCTTCGCGTGTTTCTCAAGCTTTTGCGACGCTCGAGGGGTGTGGATGTGTTACCTCTATCGATTATTTAAGCAATCCTTTCGGTTTCTGTTTACGCGACCGATTATCTTTCTGGATTATTTCGCACTTTATTTTGGTCTCTAATGTTAGTATTGTAAAGTATTACATATTTCCATCATATAATATAACTATATTAGAATAATTATATTATAATCATATAATAATGAACATATATGTTATGTTCATAATATTGCATTTTGTATAATATGTGTTCAATATATGAACATATATGTATATTATTATTAGACTGCGGATCTTTATGCAAAATAAAAATTCTACATTCTTCAATTTTATTAATGTTTTACTGTTCTATATTTCACCCAACCAAAATTGCTTCATGAATGCATAAAGATCCGCAGTCTAATTATTATTATACTTAGCAATCGCAAAATGATAATTTTCTATCTGAACTACAACCAACTTGAACGAAATAGAATTTTTCCTTTTTTAAAATAATGTAACAGTATTTTTAAATTTTACTGACGTTTCGCAACCAACTGGAGTGAGATAGAAATTAGTTCTCTTTTGATATGTTTAATAGGTCGCAAATAATTAATAAAAAAATAAATGTAAGGGTATTTCAGAATGTTTTGCAACCAACTGGAGTGACATAGAAATTTTTTTCTCTTTTAATATGTGGAATAGGTCGCAAATAATTAATAATGAAATAAATGTAAGAGTATTTTAAAATTTTTCTAATGTTTTTAGCGTCCCGAATGAACGTTATTTTCGTTATAAAATTCTCCATCTAGTAATAAGAAAATAGGGTCTGGTCCAGGGTAGGTTGGCCAGCGATAGTTTCGACGGCGGGGTGCGCGTCGATTTCGTAACAAACGAGGCGAACGGCTGGAAAAGAGAAAAATGGCCGCGTCTAGAAACAGCTGCAAATAAACACGCATGGATCCAGCGGGGTAACCGGTCCGGCTGTTATTAGCGAATATGCAGAAGAGATAATTGGACCCTCAGGGAACGCCTCGAGGAATTTAAACATTCTTAGAAGAGCGGCCTTAACGAAATCTGCGTTTACGCATCGGCGAGCACTGATGGCGTGCTCACGGGAAGAAATGTTAGATAGATAAATCTCCCGTACGGTATTATGAGATCGCGGACTAATGCGTTAAGGATATTTATGCCGACGCTACGAACGAGCCCGAGCGAATAAGAGATCTCTTACTCTCGTTACCGCGGAAATAGGAGCAAAGCGGCGCGGTTCCATTTCGAAAACTTTTCCAATCGTTTGATGGTTGTAATGTATAGGGTGATTTCGTGTCGGTGATGGGTCCGAAGGTTTCCTCAGCGAAAAACCAAAAGAAATCGACCGGGGAACCCGTTGAGTGGTTTACTATGGGGCTGGCTCCTGCTGCTGCTGCTGCTGATGCCCCAGGCAAAGATCCCATAATTTACAATCCGTATTTATTTCAACCTCAACCGTGTTCTTCTAGGTAATATTCCGAGAGAGACTAGCATTCGTTCGAGATATCATTCCTTACCACTTACGATTCGAGAAGAGTTTAACACCATCGGCTATGGAGATTCCTCAGAAACAGCTTCAGGGTGAGGATTTTGATTTTTTCCGAGGCAATGAACCGAGCTTCCCAACTGCGGACTATGGCGGACTGTTGCTTCATGTTCGCCCTTTGGCGTAATATTTGTTGGGAACGTGTAAAAATTGTTGAAGGAAAGCGTTAAATAGCATTGGTCAAGAATCCTTTTCTGGAATAATGTCCGTGTATAAATACAGTCTACTTTGCAAACGCTTTTTTATTAATATCTTATAATTTTCATAGCTACGAATTATATTAATACTTCTGAGGAAGTAAGCAATAACGATACTAAAGCAACACATTCTTTCTCTGGTTTTTTATCATGTCTCATAGACATCACACACATGTGCTATCATTTTGTCCAGGAGTGTAGAACCGTTCGTTAGCAATGATTAAGGTATAAATGACGGGTGCCACGAATTTCCTGATCAGGTTCCTGCGCACGCAGGAAGGAGCTGCACGAAGAAACATGTTTTAAGGATCGGTCTCGCTGGAGACGAAGAAAAACGCGGCTTCCCATCCTCGGTGGGTAGCTTCGCGAGGGTACCGCATCTATTACCTTTTATCTTTCCACCTTGCCTGCTACCAGGGCCACCTCCTTTCGCTGTTGCTACAGCGTGTTCCACTCAGCTCAAGATTTTCGTGCCTTTGCTCGAGGGAACACCGCCGCGCGTGCGTATCGCAACGCGATAATTTTGACATGGCCTACACGGTTTTGGTATTAATATCCCGAGAGCCGGGCCCGTGTTCCGATCGCGCCAGATATCGGGAATCAATAGAAATCATCCTTTCATCGCGCATTGAAAAATTCGATAAAAATCCTCGTGGTGGGCCATGTGCAAAGTACCTTTTTACTGATCAAATCTGAAATCCTTGTTTGTGATACTAGACGTAGGTACGAAAAGGAATTCGTAGTGTTTATAATTGATCAACTTCAACCCTTTGGCGCACGGTTGGATCTGCGAGACCCATGAATTGAACTGTTTTAATTTTCTTGATATGAGTCGTTTAATTGCAAAATTGTTGTAAGCCAATATTTCTCTGCTTGGTTTAAGACCACGAGGGTTTAGTCGTCATTAAATAATATTATATTAGAAAAGCATATGTATTTAACGCGTATTATATTACTTAAAGTTATTTTATTCTGGTGATATATAAATTTATGAAACTTGAAAATGTATGATCGTAAATTTTTATTCTAGCTAGGAAGAAATGTTGAATTTTCGAGTTAAAATAGCTCCGAGTGCAAAGGATTAGGTCTGTACCACTTACAGAATCTTACATGATTTGAGATCGGTTTCTGTTTAAAAAAAATTCTAATATTTCTGTACGAAAGGACCAAGTATTTTTATAATATAAAGTACAATATAGTTTCTAATATAGCACGCCTTACATATTTCTTAGCGCTAGCTTCGCGCCTTCCTCCACTGACCGATTCGTAGCCCCCGACGTTACAGGGTAGCAAGGCTAACTTGAGGATATTAAGCGGTAGCTTCAGTTTCTATCCAGTCGATTTTCCATGGTTTCCGAGCCTAAGGACGTGTTTTCACGGCACTTCCGCTTCAGACTGGCTCTCTGCACGAGAAGACGAAATCGCAACGAACTCCCGAGCACTCCCGAGGGTCAATTAAAATACCGATGACCATCGTCCGAGCAGGATTTACGAGCGTGCCGATTCTCGGCGCTGATCGTTCATCCGACAGTCAGCTGGTGTCGAAGTCCGCGGCCGGAAACCTCTTCGCGTTTATCATTTGCATTACTGCTGGGTACCCATGCGGACCACGAGCACAGCTTCTGCTTTTTTTCTCCTTCGTCAGCTCGCCTAATCGAAAGGGCGAACGCTATACAATACACTATTCGACAAAGTGATAACATACATGTGCACTATCTTTCATTTCTCGAAGGCTGCGTAGACCTTGCTACAATGATAGACACCATAGAAAACCATGTGAAGTATTACTACTAGACCGCGGATTATACATATACATTTGACAAAAATGAGTAGATGAAACTAAAAATAGTTGAAACATTGAACATGAATTTCTAAATATATTATTATATATATTATTTTCAATCTACTATAAACCTATTAAAAGAGAGACGGAAAAAGAATTTCTATTTCACTGCAGTTGGTTGCAATCAAGGTATAAAACGTTAGAGAAGAATTTAAAAATATTTTTATATATTATTTTCAATCTACTAAATCTATTGAAAGACGGAAAGACAATCAAGGTATAAAACATTAGAATAATTTAAAGATTACTGTCGTATATTATTTTCCACCTATTACACATATTAAAAAAGGAAGAAAATTCTAATTCACTCTCACCAGAGAGAGAGAAAGAGAGAAAGAGAGAGAGAGAGTTGATTTGCAATTCAGGTAAAAAATTTTTATTGTGCATAAAGACTCGTCTAATTATTGTTTATATCTATACTTCGTGAGAAGTGTTAATATAATTCATACAATAGCTATAAAAATTATGACAAACGAATGAGAATAAAAACACTTTCAACGAGTATCGAATTATTTTTTTGCACATCATATTGTAAACCAATGCTTCTAATTGATTATAAAAAATCAGTTCTTTTGGTACAATTATAAAAACGTCATTAGTTTTTAAAAGGTGTACGAATACTTTGTACACCCACTGTATATGTACATACAACGGAACGCAGAAGACCGTGTCTTGAAAAAATTCAAGACGGCACCCATGTGCCATCATTTTGTCGAAGAGTGTATCCCAACACTCTGTTGTCGCGAGCGAATATGAGAAATCGAGGGAATAGTGGTGAAAGGGTGTGCAATCGATTTGGAACCGAAGACGCCGACCGCAGGAGCTTGTCACCTGTCAGGTTCGCAACCTGCGGCCCGAAATGGGTCACGTCGCGGACGAAACGGAGAAGGGAAGATCGAGAAGAGAAGAGAAGAAACCGTTGGCCGGTGTGCACACCGATTCACCGGATTCGTTGGCCTTCTGCGGTCGATCGATGTGCAGCACGACATTTCAACGGCGCGACGTGCGGTTACCCTTTCTTAAGAGCTCGCACAGTGTTTGATTACAGGCTGCGGATATCGTTCACCCTGTTACGTGATAGGCCAGGAACGAGCTAGCGAATACCTGGAATACCGAGCGATCACTGTCAGTTTTCAGCCAGTCTATTATATCAGCACGTAATTTTTCTAAACACAACTTTTCCTTCAAAGAGACTCACAAAGTCGTCTTTTGACCCTCATATGATTCGCAGAAACATTTTTGCTTTCCATTTAACCCTTAACACTAAACCTACCACCACCGGTCGAAATGACCGGTTCCAGATTTATTATTTCACAATTATTGAAATAATAAAAATGATTTTATAAGAATTGATTGTATAAATATCTTTTAGTAGAGCGCGTATTATAATAGGAGCTGCACAAAGTCTAAATAAAATCAATCTTGTTATTTTTATAAGGGAACATACTATGCACCAGTCACTTTTAAGGTTCGGTAGGTTTAGTGTTAATTGGTGTGGGATCTCTCGTCATAATACTATTATTTATTCCCATATGACCCTCAAAAACAGTAAGATACAAAATCCTAGGGTAATATTTCACCCATTTATGCTTTAACCCTTAACTGGTATAACCCAAAATATTTTTATACTAACTTTCTCTAATTTATTGTGCAATAATTGAATTATACAGTCCCATATAATCCTCAAAAACAATTGCATAAAAAATCTTGAACCCAACAAAATTTCTGTATAATAACTTTTTCGCTAATTTATTGTACAAACAATAATTGCAAATATCAACACTTAACTTATGCATACACTTACTAGTATAGATACTAATTTAAATTATACATGTGCCTACTTACAGTGGAGATTTTTTAACCAATGTCCTCGCATTCGAAATTCACCCCCTAATTGCCATCAGGTTACAAGGTCACCATCCTGCACAATATATTCACTTCTCCCACCATAATAAATGCCACTTAAGTAATATTTAATTCCGCACATTTTGCTAATTAGAATGACGTCACTATCAGTCTTCAATGCACAGTATTATTGCAAATTTCCGTGGCACTTCGCGTCGCGGCCATTTTACGTTGAACACTTTATTTACAATCACTAGACTGCGGATTTTTATGCATTCGAGAATATTGCAATGTCGTTTCTAACGTAACAAAGTCATTAAGGGATGAAATCAATTTTTATTTTACTCCTGCTTCCCGCAATCAATGCAGAACATTTTTATTTTGCATAAAGATCCGCAGTCTAACAATTACAAATAATACAGTTTTGTTATCTGGAGTATGCGACTGTCTCGGATCATGATCGCTCATCGACTTCTCTGAGCGTCAGTTCACACAACAGCTTCTTGGCAACCCCTCTCTTCTATTATTTCTTTGGGGGTTGCTCGCCGCAGGACAGTTTTGCATTGCGGCGATTTTACATTGAACTTGTCGCTGTAATATTTTCTAGAACCAGAATGTGTATTGTGGAGCATCTGACACCTCTCAGATTTTTTTAGAATTTTTACATTTGACTAACAATAAGTGAAGGAAATACCCTAAAAATTGTGTTTTTTATTTCCCCTGTCGAAAGGAACCATTAAGATGGAATATGTTATAAAAACGTATCTTCAAAGATTGCAAAATTTAAACAGAAATTAATCAGCGACATTGGAGGCTCGACGGAATTGTTTTCACTTTCTGCAAGCGACGCAATAATAATTGATTAATTTGATCCGTGTCACGAACAGAACACGTGCGTCATAAAACCGGCCCTGTTTCCCTTCCAGAGAACTCAGGATAGGGTGCAGCACCCTACCAGTCCCTCCCCTACCTAAATAGAACCTCCATTTCGCCAGAGAAACAGGCAGGGAGGGTATCGTAGCCAATAGAATTCAATTTTAAAACGAAAACTCCACCCCAGATGCCACCCTTAGTATAATAACGACCGCAGAAGATGATATACAGCTCTGGGACCCTCAGGGGTGGGGCTTCTCCAGTCCACGAGTCGAAGAATTTGAAATTACAATTTTTTTACTGTTGCGAAAAATTTGAAATTTAGGTGCAAGAATTTATGCATATCAACGAAAATTAATAGTACATTCATTTTTATCAAAAGAGATTTTTCGTTGGTAAAAGAAATTTTTTTCTTATTTCGACTTTTTGTTGAATAATGTAGGACAAATTTCAGGGGCTTAACAGTCTTAGTGATCGACAAATGAATAGTACCAAATTTTAAAGTGTAGAAATTTATTTCGCGAGAGGATTAGTAATTATTGTTTTATGTTCGGGCAAATAAACGGTTGGTTTCCTTTTGTTTAAAGTTTCCACTGTGGCAAATGAAACGCTGCACAAACGACGATGTCGCATGCACGGCATACTTCCATGGGGCGAACAATGCTGCAGTAACTTCTAATTTAACGTTTCGTCGTTCATTACACGCTAAGTGCGCCCAACTCGCGGTATTCCCTTGCGAGCTCAAGTGAATTATTGTTACACGAGCAGTTCGCCAAACAGACGTTTTAATATTGCAGCAAAGTTTACTCGAAATTACAAACACAGAGAGAGGGGAGAGCTAATTAGGACGTTTGGCTAATTAATTTACTGTGAATCACGTATTCTTCTATTGTTACTCTTCGTTCGATGAGCTTTTGTCAATTCTGATAATTAAATAATTGCACTCTAATTGGAATCTTACATAATTGGACTCTAATTGAAAAGTGACAGAAATTGCAACATTCAAAGGTCTGTATTTTATGAACAAATATAATAATAAATGTTCTCAATTCTCCGAAATTTTAGTGGTGCTATAGTCGTGCAGTACTTGATTTTTACCACTTCTAGAAGCCGCTAATGAAGACGTGCATGAAGAGGCATGCGATCCCTGTGTCATTCGCGCAAGTTCTTCTTTCGTTTGGCCAGCATCATGCTCCACTGGGACAACGGTGACGCGAAACGCGATTGCACTTCTCTTTTATAAGGGCAACTCGTTTATTACCACTGGCCTCACTTCGGACGATACTACTTTTTGCTACGAAACAGCCCCTTACTTAGAGCACAGTTCTCGGAGCCTATCGTCTCGCGTGAAATGGCAAGTGTGACGAATTCATTTAGCGTTCACCTGCAGTACCGAATCTCGGGAAACAAAGAGATACAGTGAAATGCAATATTTTGCCACGGAGAAACGTCCAGGCACTGGAAGAACAAAATTTGAGAAAGGTTTGCGACGAAAGGCTTCAAGTAATTAACTAGGTTTAACACTATTAGGAAAAAACATTTTTTTTTTTAATTTTACGAAGTATATTACTTCATCAGTTCAATTTTTTGCCACTTTGTTAAAATTAATGCTTGCATATTATATTTAACAATAATATGCAATAATATTATGAATTTCATTGCACTTAGTACATGTCGAATGGAATTGAAGAACCGTTTATGAATAATAATAATACTAACAAACAAAGGCAAATATTATTATTAATAGATGCATATAATAAATGCATATCCATTACTCTACACTCGGTGCATGACCAATGAAATTGTAAAACCGGTTTGTATAATAAACGATGAAAAATATTATTGATGACAGAAACTAATACACGTAACGCTATCGGTATAAGATAAACAAAAACGTAATTTATGAATTTTCTTTATGCTTCACAAGAGCTCAATAATCGTGAAATGCCACGGTATATGAATAATTAATAACAAATAAAACCATTATTGTTGCAGCATCGCATGTGTCCGTTCTCTAACCTTTTTCGAATACGAAGAGCTCGTTATCCCCCAATTAGCGTCGGCTAATTTCCGGAGGGACGTTCGTTAGCTCCGTTAACGACCGTCAGTATCATCCGCAAGAAATTCCGCGGACGAAAGAACTCGGAAAGCCTAAATTTGGTCATAAGCTGGTTCCTCCAGCCGCGTGGCGTACTGCTCCGGGTCCCTTACAAGGGACCAAAGCACATCGATGCCCTTTTAGCAACGCTAACAATTCCACCGATTCGACGTTTTTCCCCCATTTTTCTTCGTTTCTTGTCCCGCACCGATGATGAGAGATCGAATACAGGATGAGGGCAATCGTGACAAATGACACTTGATGGTCGTGTTCGAACAGTTATTATAGCACGACACTGGATGATTTCCCTTCGCCGGAAATCGCACTTGTCACTTGCCTTAAGTGCAAGAAATCACGGGTGACTTCGGGTCCACGTAATCGACGTCTGCGCGATCCGATCCCGTTCATTCAGGACTCCTGTGTGCGCTCCACTGTTATTTGATGATTTTTTAAGTATTTCTGATCACACGTCTCGCGATAATTCCGGCGATTTTACGGGGAACTATTAAGTCAATTTATTCGACTGGAATCTTCTGTAATTGTGGGAAAAACAGAAGGCAACCAGATAATTCTTCAGTAATTATACTGCTTTTATTTGTTTTTAGATCTGTAAAACACGATGAATCTGCGATGAAAAACAACTGAGGGTCTACTCTTTCCAATGGTATATACAGAGTTTCCTGAAAGGGGCTGATTCCTGACGTCATCTGCAGCAACTTTTTCCTTTGCGAAAATGTTCTCCGACGCTTCGTTCAGGAGTTATTAACAAAAAAAGAGAGCCGCCCCGCCCCCGCCGAGCGTAGCGTTGTCACTGGCCGAGCCTGGCGGGGCGTGTCGCCAAATAGCAATCCGTCCGCTGTCGCCACGCCCTAATTGGTCTATGTTTTTCGTTAATAACTTGTTAACGGAGCATCGGAGAATATTTTCGTAAAGGAAAAAGTTAATTGTAATGACATCAAGAATCGCCCCTTTTCAAAGAAGCATATTTTTGGGACACACGTTAGGAACGTATCAGAACTTTTGCAATGACCATTTATTTAGTGAATCATATTTTCTATTACTGTTCTAGGAATGGTGATTTTTGTTACTGTGTTTGGTCTCGCTTTTATTAAAAGCATTTTTTCTGATCAGAAGTTTAGAAAAATGTATTCGATTTCGAATAAGTGGCAAGAAATCTTGGGGTGAAATTTGGGCCCTATTAAAGTGGCGTGATAACTGCGGTCAAACGAAGCGATGCCACGGACAATGCCCCGATAACATCTCGCGTTCTGGTACGGCTCGAATGCCGGGGCTCGATATCGGAAGGTCTCAACTGAAACGCAAGAAAACTTATTCCCCGATGAAAACAATGCCGCGGAGATAGAAGAAAGGCCGCTCTATGGCTTAATTTATTGCTGGGACGGTGCTGCAGAAAAGTTTCGCGAGCTTCAGAAAATTTCGAACACTCACAACTGCGCATCTTATAGTCTTCTATACGCTCCGCGGGACAGAAGGATTTAAAATGTATCGAAACTTTTTAAAGTTAAAGATTTGTTAGAAGCTTGTACCGTTATAAATTTTTAAAATTTATAAGTTTAAAAGAAGAAGAAATTTAAGAAGTTCGAAATTGGTTAAAATGTTGAAATTGAAAATTTAAAAACTGATTGTTTTAATGCAACATCAGCTTACGACATTATGCAAGTGGTTCTAACGCTGTGGTCAGCCACGGCAGACTGCTGTCAGATAGGCAGCACGCTCTGCGTCGTTCGGATGACCCAGTAAAATTGAACGAAACGAATAAGTCGCAGATGTAGCAAGAATATGTGTGTTCACAAAAAAGGAGAAGTGTCTGAGAAGATGCAGCGGGGGTGGGGCGGAAACAATGCGGCCGGGAGATAGGGAGCAGGCTAGAACGGGTTGGTTTATTGCGCGTATTTGTATTCAATATTAGCATCCACGTGGGCAGAGACACAATGGCCGTGGTCTTATCCGTTCGTGTCCCATGGCGTGTTTCCCTTCCGCGGTGTTCCGTGCCCGTTTGCACGGTGTCCCAGATCGGGGACAAGAAGAACTCGGAATGGTATCAGAGGAAATTACGCACTGCACCGACGCATAAAGCTGCGCCGGGGCTTCTTATCTGCCGGAGAAACTTGCGCGTGGGAGTGGCTCTTCCTGGCGAAAAGACGCGTCCGCTTGGAAATGAAAAACTGAAGGCGCCATTTTTTCAACAAACAATATCATTTTGTTCATCTCCATCCGATAATGCGACGGAACTATTGCGGAACGAGCGAATATAGACTGACCTGCCCAGTGAGTATAATCATTTCCTATCTATACAGGGTGTCCCAATAACGTTCTACTGCATTGAAAGGATTCCTGAGTTCATCCAAAGCAACTTCTTCCTTTGCGAAAATATTCTCCGACGCTTCGTTAAGAAGTTATCACCGAAAAAGATGTACCAAACAGGGCGTGGCTACAACGGACGAACTCCGCCCCGATGGGAGGTCCCGTTGACCGGGGCGTTGACGTTGGCCGAGCCGGGATCGTTAATAACTGCTGAACGAAGCGTCGGAGAACATTTTTTCAAAGGAAAAAGTTGCTTCAAACATTCTAATGCATCGCCTGGTTCAAGGAAGTACATTTTCGTGACAGGCTGTATAATAATTGTGAAATAAAAAATTAGAAACCGTTCGTTTAACGGGGTTTAGTGCGAAAGCGTGCAGTGCCTGTAGCAATTAGTTGAGGAAATTGCCCATGAACATTTTTGTGATTGCATAATTGTTCGACTATTGTACCTCGATGTAATACACAATTCCTCCGGCGGCGTTTTAGAGGAATAAAAATCGGCGAAACTATTCCGGAAGCCAGTCGTCAGCCAACTATCTTATCCGAGAGGTACTTAGCCACGTCTATATAGTGATAGGTGACTGACAGCTTCGCTGCAACCGCCTCGGATTCCGCGTGGTTGCACACCGTCACGCGCGAACATAAATTAGTGTTAAACGCACGTATCGAATCGTCCTGTCTCGCGAACGCCAATGGAATTTCAGAAGCTCCTAAACTTCTTTACGGCTGCCTAATGACGCTGTCATCCGCTACTTCCTCTTGCCGAAGGAAGAAACGACCGTTTAGCTTGCCGCCGGCCGCTACGAGTTTAGTGTGTTTCATTACGGTGGTCACTCACGCGAAAATCGACTGTCAACTGTGCTCCGCGTCGAATCCGATTTGATGCACTTTCCTGATCACGTTTAATGTTAGCTCGTTGCATGCGAATCGGTAGATTTCAGAATGCAAATGTTACGAAGTGTTTCACAGGGCGTGCCAGAATTACTTCCTTGAACAAGGTGATTCCCGAGGTGATTTGAAGCATCTTTTTCCTTTGCAAAAGCGTTCTCCGAGGCTTCGTTTAGGAGTTATTAACGAAACACACGGACCAATCAGCGGATGAATTTCGACGTGGCGACACGCCCAGTCGGGCGCTGTTGCCCCGCCCTCAGGGTGATAACTCTTTAACGAAGCGTCGCAGAAGATTTTCGCAAAGAAAAAAGTTGTTTCAATGACCGTAGGGGTCTGTATATCCAACTTTACTTTTAAATAAAATTTATTGCGATAGCGGTCGATGTGATGGATGTGCACTGTATCTGCCACGCCAGTTCAGAGACTCATTATGTATAATGAAAAAGTTCACAGACAAAAATCGTCTTGGTACCAAAAATCTTCCGTTCGAATCGATTCTGAATCTAATAAGTGGTGTAGCAGTTCGGATGGCACAGTTAGGCGAGTCACTCCATGTATACTGTACACCGTTGCACGCACCTAACAGGGGGTTAGGGACTTCTTGGAGCAGTTTCTATTTGAAATTACAATTTCCGAGCCGCAGCTCCTCCTTCGAATCGTTATGATCGTTGCTGTCGAGCTCGTGCACACAGCATTGGCCAATTAACACGTTCTAAATCGGACACGAAAAACTGGACGCACGCTTTGCATAGCGGATTCGCATGCAAATCGCGCGCTTTGTAAGCGCTACAATACCCTTAACGCTGTGCTTACCGTGCACTAAACATAACCTGTATGTGCAGCCTTACCGAAATTACAAGATCGAGTTGATTTGAATCTTCTGCGACTTCTATTCTAATTTTATCGTCGTGATTAAAATGTGATACATTTGTGAAAAAAATGAGTAGGTGTAATTTAAAACAGCAAGAAGATTAGAAAAATTTGAACATTACATTATTTTCAAACTACTAAACATAATAGGGAAGAAAATGAATTTCTTTGTTTGTTGGAATGCAGCTAAGAAATTTTTATTTTGCATAAAGATCCGCTGTCTATACCATAATATGTGTGCTTAAACAAAGAAATTGATTTATTCAAACATAAGTATAATAAGAATAAGTACTTTGTCTTGCTTACTGGTTAAATAAATAACTGTACGTTTAATAGAACACATAGTACAGTAAACTGTCCGGTGTTAGGCGACTTTCTCGAAGAGTTTTTGGCGAAAGAAAGTGATTAGTTCCGCCATTTGCAATTCCGCGTTCTCATACACGGTGATCCGAGGAGTAGAGTACCGATTATGTTCTCAATGTCCTCGGCAGTCTTGGGACAAATTCATTGGCTTCCACCGAGGGCGGCCGATCGGTGATCTTTAATTCATCGGCCCCCACGATCGTCTCACGATCGGCATGCCCGTGATCCCCGCCGACGATCCGGGATGATCCAGGACAATATGTTGGGAACTACCAATGAATCGCGGCTTATGCTTGGATCTTCAGGACACAAGCGAATCGACGTTGTTAGTCGACAAACATTCGGTTTTAACGAAGTCAGACCGGCAGAACCGGAAAAGAATTTGACCTTGCAATTTGAAGGAGTATTTATTCAAAACACATGTTTAACGTTTCACGGTACGTTACAATCTGAATCCAAATGTTAATTACAAACGAACGTCGGTCGTTAACAACAAATCGATCGTCGGCACGTAACGACGTCCTGTCTCTCCCAGGAGCGAGTCACATGACTGGTCCGGACGCGTGGGGGAATAGCGTCGTGGAAGGGGAAGGAAGAGTGGGGGGACAAATCTTGATCTGACGACTCGGCCCAAAACTGAAGTATACATGTAATTTCACAATATATCCTCAACTGAGAAACCACTTATATTAACCTATACCTGGTTTACAGAGAAAATTTTTTTAACATGAAAATATGTACAAAACTAATAATACAGTTTAGTATAGAAGTAGCTAAACTTCTCAATAAAACGGTGAGTGCAACATTTCAAATAGTCAGAATCTCAAAAATTTGTACATACCGGGTGATACAATATTATAATTCGGAACTGCAGCAGTCGGAGCATATTATCCGGTTGATTAGAACGCAATCTCGGGGGCTAGCAGGCTGAACAGCATAATGGCTAATCTGTCTAATCTACAGTGCAGCCCGCATCCATTACGGGCGACCACGTGTTCGTCTAAGTAGCTATACTACACAGAGAGAGAGGAAGAGAGGGGGAAAGGGAGACCGAGCAAGAGCGGACTGTAAACTGGCGCCGTCTTGAGGGATCTCTTTTATTCGCGGCCGGAGAATTCGATCTGCAGATCCGAGGCTCTGATATTCTTACCGACACATCCATCCCGGACGTCGCGTCGCGGTGAACGGGATATCGCGATCCCGAGCGAATCTCGGGCTGAGTGACACGCCGATCGCTTGTTACCGATACACGCGTGTGTAAGACGACGTGTCCGCGTGATTTAATA
The DNA here is from genome assembly GCA_028455605.1 of Lasioglossum malachurum. Lineage (NCBI taxonomy): Eukaryota > Metazoa > Arthropoda > Insecta > Hymenoptera > Halictidae > Lasioglossum > Lasioglossum malachurum. Next base: position 10,017,139 of record CM052315.1, read on the forward strand.
ATTGCCTTATAAGGCCGGGTCCCGTAATTGATCGATACAACACGACGCTATTCCAGCCTCTCGATCCCTTCTTCCGCTGCCACGGACCGTGCTCGATCCCCCGGGCTTTTTTGCTCCTCTCGCTCCTGCCGGGATCGGATGGTTAACCGCTAGATCATCTTCCAGCCAATAACCTCGGATTCCGACCGTGATCGAACGCCGCCGATCCGACCAGCGCCGTTCCAAATCGCGCAAGCATGTGTCCTCGGAGTTTCCGGTCCTTTTCATGGATCATGCTTGTTGCCGCCATGTTGTCTTACAATAACAGCGTTATTCAGTGCCGGACTAAATGTGACAGAACGTCTGATATACATTCAATATTTCGTATAATTAACGCAGCGTGATTCTGTGAACTGGGTTACTGATCTTTGCTTAACATGTTCGCTACCAGCATTTGTTTCGTTGCTTACCTTCCTTGTTCGAAAATTTTATTAAACACAACGTACCCAATTTCGTGTGTATGTTGATCGATTTCGATGAAATTTTCAGTATGTGTATAACTAACATAGATCTACAAAACATATATTTTAAATTTCCATTAAGGGCCTTTTTTATTATTGCATGTAACCTTGTAAATTATAATTTTTGGAAAATTTTTTGCATATCATTTAGTAAACCAATGCGTCTAATTGCTTACAAAACATCAGGTCGTTTGGTACAATTAGAAAAAAGTTATTCTGTTTTAAAGGGCGTGCGAACACTTATATGGTCCACTGTAGATGCCTCACCCTTTAAAATGAATAAATTTCCAGCACAGTCGTCAGAGAATTACAGCGACCGGTCCGTTGGACCACGCTGGAATGCTGGATCGTAGTGTTCCGGGCTGGCGTTCAGAGGTCAAGGAATTTACCGCATTCCGCGTGTGTGTAAAAGACTTTAATAGATATTGATAGACTTTAATAGATATTGTTTAGCCGACGTGTATAGCGATGTCGTGGCACGGCAGCACGTGTAACTTTCGGGCTGTCGGTGGATGCCAGCTAAATTTGAGAGCGCGGCGGTGCCGATCGACCGATCGACCGAACGGAAACGTCATGGATCACGTAAGAGGCGGCCCGGTGCACCGGCGCGGCGTGCATCGAGCGCAATAAATAGGAGGAAGAAACCATTGGCAACTCCGCCCATGGTCGACTGTCTACCGAAGAAGCTGAGAGTCGTATTGTGAGTTATGGCTCCTCCAGGTGAATTATAACATGTATAACGCATAGCGATGCCGTGCACCTAGCCCCCTCGAACCCACACGTACCTACCACCAGCCGTAGGTGTTAAGGCGCGGTTGTAACTTCTGTATTTTGCTGGAATTTGTCGCTACGGGAACGTTTTTCCATTTTCCTCGCTGGACACACCGTGTTTTGTAACTACAAAATGTATTGAAGATTTAATGACAGGTCTGAAAAAATTTTTATCTGTTTCAACTTGCGAATTTGATACTTATATTTATGTAAATTTTGGTATAGTATATGGTATAGAGCAGTAACATTTGGGATTTGTTTACGAAAACCGGACCGGCTAAGAAAAAGTTTGCAATATTTGTTTTTGCTCTCCTTATTGTCACTGCCATTTATCTTTTTACTTCGACACGTGAATGGATAAATTGTAAATATTTTACCATTTTTGGAAGGAGAATGCATTCGAAATCAACGCTAAAATTTCTGCCTAGAAGAAATAAGAGAATAGATCGATAAATATTCAATATTTGAATACAATTCTTTCGCAGTGCCTACGAGATTCTTTGTATATTGATCAGGCCCGTATTTGAATAATATTTGTATAGAAGATTGCGTAGGCTTGACGAATGTAATGCAACCGGCCAACACTTTGCTATTCCAGGCCTCTATTGCAGATCCAGTTTATTCATAACAATATCTACCGTCTGTTAACAAGGTGAATGGGCCATAAATCCGGAAATGAACTTTTCTATACCGCTATAATAATGATTTGAATACGTGCAAAGATAGAGAATGAAATAATTTTGCGCCGTGATCCAATATGGCGGCGCGTGTTGGATGAAAGAGATTGGAGATGTTCCTTCGAATTGTTAATGCGTTGCGTTCAAACGTGGCAGCAAGCTAAGGTGGCTATTTTCTACCCGCCTGAATTATTTATGTACCAGGAAAGAAAGCCCTGTGACGCTTCTTTCGAATTCTAGTCTTTCTTTGATGCTTTCTCTCCGCCATCGCGTCTGTCCCTATTCGTTCTTCTCTTTTCTGCCTCGCGACTTCTCGATTCCTGTTTCTCGATGTTTTTCTTCGACCAGAGACGGCCGATCACGCGCGATTTTAACGACTTACATGGCTGGAATATGCAATATTTCCACGTCGTGCGCCAAAATAAACATCCCCGCTATACATAGAGTGCTGTGAATATTTTATAAACCCATTTTCTGCATTACTTTTTCTATAGTTTCAGTATCGACCATGCCTATGGAAATGTAACTATGACAATCGGCATAGCCCCTCAAATCTATGCAGTGATCGTTCTACAGGGTGTCCCAAAAATGTACGTCCTTGAAAGGGGCGATTCCTCAGGTCATTTGAAGTAACTTTTTCCTTTGCGAAAATGTTCTCAGACGCTTCGTTAAGGAGTTATTAACGAAAAACAGGAACCAATCATAGCGCGACTACGACAGGCCCCGGCTCAGCCAATCTGTACGCTATGTTCAACGGGGCCTGTCGTAGCCGCGCTCTGATTGGCGCGCGTTTTTGGTTAATAACTTCTGAAGAAAGCCTCGCAGAACATTTTCGCAAAGGGAAAAGTTGCTTCAAATGATCTGAGGAATCACCCCTTCCAAGGAAGTACATTTTTGAGCTAGGGCACCTCCGGTCCGCGTTTTTCTTTAATTACTCCTCAACGAAGACTCAGAGAACATTTTCGTAAAGGGAACAGTCGTTTCAAATTACGTCAGGAATCACCCCCTAGCGATTTCGATCTTGAATAACCTCAGGAATTTTGAAGGAAGCATAACATCCTTGGGACACCCTGTTTACGTATATGAGGGACAAATTTCGTAACAATTGCATGATTTTGTGTAGTGTGTTAAAATGCAGTATTGTTGCGGAGTGTACTGTGTGTATTGATCTCTTGGACTGTGCACACCCTGTACATTTGCACGCCGTTACGCCGGGAAAGAGTTCTCGGGTAGAGGCCGAGAAATTCGGTGGAAAAGATCGGCGGAGCAACACGGTGCGCGGTACAGAGAGCGGGAATGCACGCATTGTAAATTGAATCTGAAGGCTGGCCAGATGGGCGCTGTCACGGTGGCACGAGCGCCACTATTTCATCCGTCCTGACACTTCTCGAGTGGCCAGACCAAACGAAGGAAAATGATTGCGCGGCCGGGGACTCGTCTTCCGGCTTGGAAATCTAGCTGCGATCACACCCCTAACCCATTATCCTCGCCCACGTGCTCGTTTCCGCGTAATATCTTCGGACTCTGACAGGACAAATGCGTCCAGCTGGGCACCGCGGGAGCAGGCCGGCCGGTGTTCGGACCCCGAGAGCCGGGGACCTCCATGAAACGCGGAATTTCGCGTGTCGTCCATCTTGGAAATGGGGGAGTCGACGGGACGTTACAGAGGCAATAACATAACCTTGAATATCCTCTTCTGTTTTTCACGATCAGGTCAGAACGTTGAAGAGAAACGCGTTGTTTTGCTCGCGGTGGGCGAACAATTTCTCTCAAGGTCATTCAAGGTTATCCGAAATTTCAGGGTCGTCGATATTTTTCATGGAAACTCGTCTAGGTTTTTATGTGTTAGTTAAAGCACCGTGAAGTTTAATGTTTCTGGAGCATACGCGAATCGTGGAAGTGTTATACTATAGAAACGTGAGAGCAACAAACTGAAGTATATTCTTACAGTGTTCCTTCATGTTGCGGAGAAATGTAGTTTCAAGTTTCTGTTCTCCACGAAGAGGATGGCTCCACGAACTTGCAGAAATCTGAAATGGAAATAAATTCAAAATCAAAACTTTTATCAAAATCAAATACAATACATAGTTATTCTTTCCGAATTTTCCAATACTGCCTACATTAAAATACAGTTATTTAGTTATAATATAAAAAATGTGGAATTAAAATAAATTTCCTCCTTGATCTGTTTCACTAACGTGCAGCGTGACGTAAATTGACTAACAACGATTTATGTTCAGCAAAAATACGACATGAAGATCCCCGAAGTTAAAAATAAAGTTTGCTATTTATTGTGTATTCCCATGCACTTGGTTTTAATTGTTCTTCCAAGTTGAGAACTCTTGAAAATACGTGTGGCGCTATGCCCTGCAGGGTACAACAAATGCCAAGGTATGCGGAGCCAGGGACAAACCTGAAAAGAGCCATGTAAACGACCATAAATTCGCGGCGATAGTTTCGTCACGGCGCGGCGCGCTGAAATTGCAGCGTACTGCTACGGCTAGGTGGATCCGCGGCTGGTTCCACTTTCCTGCGATTATTCCACGTCACTGTCCGGCGGCCGGATCATCGATCATCGGCGTCGGTTCCCGATTCGATCTCTCTGTCACAGGCGGGAAAATACGATTGGCTCGTAGGTTATTTGCGGGGCCCCGATAGCGCGACTCGGAAGAGAAGTTAATGCTATGGCCACTTTATCAAGTTGCAATAAGAACGGGGTGCCACGGGATCCGAGAATGCAAGAACCGAGTTCCTGAGTAATTGCTCCGAGCGGAGGATCCAACAGAGAAAGAGAGAGAGAGGGAGAGAGAGAGAAATGTTGAAGGAAGACAGGCGAGTCGCGAGACTGGCTGGTTCAGCTTCCAGAACCAGAACAACCTGGAATCTTCGCAATCTTAAGTGTGCTTAATTAAAGCATCAGCTTGCTTTAGTCCAGGGGCCGGTTTTCATTAGGGCGGCATTCATTCGGCCGATAAGGTGGCCAAGCTCGCTCGACCGCTGCTGAAAATATTGCCGAGACTAGTTTTCTTTTATCCGCTGCCTCCGCCAGCAGCACCTTGAATATAGCCAACGATAAAATTCAATTTTTTTTCCCGCGAGGATATTGCTACTTGAGACTGTCTGCTACGCGGTTGTGTCTGGAGTCTGGAATCTGGCTTTCATGCAAGTTAACAATGTTCCCGTTCGATTAACAGGCCATGTTCGGGAAAATGTATTAGGCTGTTCTGTCACTCATGGTTTTGCCACACTGGCTCGCAAATGCCTTTTCTTAACAAATATAGACCATTTGATCATCTAAAATATGTTCTGCATACGATCGCGAGAGAGATGGCGAAGAAATGTTACTTCTGACCTTGTGTAACCTCGGAAGTCATTTTGTTGCATATGAGTGAATTCGTCTTGCCCCACCGCTTTCATATGACATCAGAAACATACATCATTCCATTTAACAAAGTCTGAAGAAACTTTATGTTGGTTATCGTGTGGCCAGTAAGTATACTGTATACTTACTTTTCTTTTTATTTTTAAAATACTTATTTTTTACGAGAAGAACGCCGAACCAACATGTTGGGCTTAAAATTTTAATCAAGATTGATTGGTTAATGTGTACGATTAAAAAAGGTAGGCATTGGAAAATCGACGATTGATTCAATCGATTGATGAAGTTAATCGTCAGTCGTTGATTAAAAGAAGAAAAAATCGAATAAAAAAACATAAAAGCACGTAAACAGAGTTTGTACTGTCAAACCTGTTTCTATGTGGTAGATAAAATAGGGATAATAGATAAATAGGGACCGCAGAAAAAAAAATCGCTCAAAAAAATATTTATAAACAGCTACAACAGATAATTTTTCACAACATACTAAAGAATATTTTTTATGCGGTGGAGAGGGACCACATGAAAACGACTAAACATAGGGGATTAATTGTTAATTGCGATTGAAGTAGAAATGTGATCGTCATCGTTGATTTTTTTGCCCAACTCTGGCTCCACGCCGCAGAGTCTCCGAAATGATTCTTTTTCGATGATGCCCGCGTAATAGCGGCCGACAGAAGCTAGGACTATGAATTTGCATAAACATCGTTAGTCAGTTCGTGACGGGGGATCGATGGAATTTATCGGTCTCGGGCCTGATAGGTCCTTGGCGAGTGAACGCGCGGAATGCCCCGTTTTTGCAGATCGGACGCGTAGCGTTATCCGCGCGGCGGGATTCCAAGATACGCGCCGTAAAAAATGAAAACGTGCGGAACAAGGTAATTTCCTGAAATGGTCATGCGAAAAGACGATCGTTCCGCGAGCACCGTCCACGTGCCGCATACTGCACGCGAGATTCCAGCGAGATACCATATACCGAAGCTCGCCGAGTAATCGCCGACTTCGTTTTCCATAGTTGCTCGCTGCGATGGAATCGAAAGGATAAAAAAAGAAAAACAAAAAAAAAGAAGAAACGAGTTACACCATTACACCGTTTTTCTCGGGGCCCGTTCCCAGCCGACGCGACGGTTTCGCGCAACAGTTTCTTCAGCGTCGCCGGAACGATTGCCGCTAATTAATTCTCGCACTAGATTTGACGCGCGGAAAATTGACTCCGAACTTATACGCCACGCCGAGTATCGAAACTTCCGAGGAGATTGTGACAGTCATGGCTCGTGATGCCACGCTGGGTAAAAATGGTCGTTGTTTCTTGCACCTATAGATTTCGATGGTTTTCATTGTGCTGTTTGCATGCTTCGTATTCGACCTGGAAAGATTTTATTTGTAATGACTGGGCTGCGGATCTTTATGCATTTATAGCAAAGTTGAGTATATGAAATTCAAAATTGATGAAAAATTTCAAAAATCGAAGATGTCAATATATAATTTGTCCTCTATTAAAATCATTACGGGGAAAAATAACATTCAATCTAGTTTCTATTTCCTGCAATCGATGCAGACAATTTTTATTTCGCATAAAGATCCGCAGTCTAGTAATGATAATAAGAAAGAACTATTTAGAATAATTGATTTCCTACAATTATCTTCAATACTGACAAAATAGTGACGTCAAGTAGTTCTTCTAATATTTTCAAAATTTTAGATTTTATATTAAATCGGTATGCACATACACAGATTGCTTACAATTCGCGATATGAAAAATGTCATTTTTCAATGTAACAAAATTTGTTTAGACCACATATTCTAGACAAGATAAAAATTCGAAACTGCAGTCTTATTCGCGAGAACATTTTTTCAAGAAATTGCTGTTACAAGCTCGTATTTTACAGAAAAATTCGGACTCAGCAAAACGATGACTTAAACCCCCTCTAATTCTGCATACATTACCCTACACCGTATTTCATTTCGACAAAACTCTCCGATATTCGCAGATCGGTTCATAAATAAAAGTGGGGTAAGCGAAAGCTCGGATAATCCCACCACAAACACACGTACGCTTCTCATGCGACTGAGAGAGGGCAAGAAGATTGAATGGGTCGATACTGTGAATGAGCACTGTGCGCGTGCCTGGTGGTCCAGGCACAATGATATTTCGTAAGAGGTCCGGTATGAACGGAGCTTAAGGCCTCCGAGCAACACCAGGACACTGGACACGCGACTCGCATACGAATCTCCAGCAGCGTGAGAGTCCAGGCGTCCCTGTCCCTCTGCCTCCTGGATTCCTTCTAATTGGGCGCATACGCTGCAGTCTCTCGTCGAATAGACGACGGGTTGTGCTACGTCCACTACGTCCCGACGCTTCTTGCGGCGTCCAGCACGCTCCGCGTCTCTCTGCTCGCTCTGCTTGCTCTCGCTCTCACGTTTTCTTTTTCTTTTTTTAATCAATCACATTGTCTATTGTACGGCGCAGCTGTTCTTCCACGGGTCCGGCTGATTTGAATTTAATGGACCCGTTTGCATACATATGAAAACGTGCTGTCATTAACTATACACTGTACACACAAACATCAATGAAAATATTTTTCTGTATAGTCATAGACAAGATTCAAACTTTAGACAGTTTATTCTCGTCGGTCTGGTCAAAAATGATCCATCATTCGAAGCTGACAAACTAATTCATTTTTAAACCGTCCTAATGTCCTATATGCAGCATAATTAATTTCGACCATAATCGGTATCAAACAAACATCTTAATGTTATCTTCAAATTTTAATTTAAGAACGCTGATGCAATTTGTCACGAATTCATGCTTGCGAGGTCATACAAAATGGTTCCTTATCTCTTGTATCGAAACGGATGGCCTTGGATTTAGACGCTAGTGAATAAATCATTTTAAAATAATTTATTTTGACATCATCCCATTATACATCTTTAGATTATTTCTGGTGGGATTTTCTAAAAGATTAAATTTATCAAAAAGATCCCACTGATATGAAGAATCGTATAAAAATGTGCGTGACAACAAATTAGTTTTATTTATATTATAGTACACACGATAAAAATATTGATATTGTAGTATTATGTACTATGTAGTAGTATATAGATATTGTATATTCCTACAGTAAGAAGCAATTGGAAGTAAGATCCGAGTCTTCCACGAATTGAACTTTCAGATATCAGATGCATATTCACTTCAAGTTTCGCGTTAACCATGCACAACAAAGAAAATAGATTAGAATTCTGTATTTTATGTATTTATGGCAAAAATAATTAGGTGTAATTTAAAATAGCAAAATATTAGAAAAATTTAAACATGCTATATTATTTTATTTTCAACCTACTAAACATAATAGGGCAAAAAATAAATTTCTATTTCACTCCAGTTCGTTGCAATTCAGGCAACAAATTTTTATTGTCCATAAAGATCCGCTGTTTAATAATCATTGATGCAACAATGTAATTTTGAAACGTTCTTCACGTGGTTCCGATGAAAATCTCTCGAGAAGCCAAATCAAGTGGAACGCAGCGAATACCCCCGCCTTTAATGGTCGTTCAATTTCCAAGCAAGTGTAAACGCACCTTAAGGCGACGCGGTGAGGCGGCTGACAGGAAAAGTACACGACACCGTAATCCCACAAATGCGAAAACTCCGTACCGCTGCCACAAGTACCACAACAGGTACTTAAACGGATTACCAGCTGTAAGAATCGCTCACGGATGCGCGCGTGGTCGTTCCGATCATCGAATCCGCGGCTCACGTATCCCGGGACTCCGACCAAATATTCGGTTCACCGTTTCGTTAAGATTCCAGCCGTACTTCCGACGAACGGTTTTTACCAGAACTACGCAGAATCCCGGTGGCAGATATTGGCAGCGGCTATCGTTCGAGCAGATCGCCTTTTTGCTCGAAAATTTCTAATCCTTCCCTTTAAGGCCAGCGGCGTGTCTAGGCATGGGCTGCGCGAGCTGCAGCCCAGGGCCCTCTTCGCGTTTCATCTCGGAGCGTGACGGATCCGACTCGTTCACTGCCCAGCAATTGTGCACGCGATGCGCCTAAAGAAGTTTTCATTTCTAAAATACAGTGTGGACCTTACGGGCTGCACCCTTCGCGGTCAAAAAATAAATTATACAATTTTTGGTACCTCAGTTACTTGTTTTTGCTTCGCTTCGGAATTTTCTTAGTATTTTTATTTCAGTTTATTTGTTGTTTTATAGTATCGACATAAAACGTGCATTAGCTAGTCGATTTCAAATTCGCAAGTTCAACGGTTGATCTTGGAACGAATCTCGAAATACAAAAGGGATGTTTTCATATTTTATTATTTATATTTGCATTTTTTTTATTTTATTATTATTTTATTGGTTTAATACGCAATTATTTGTGTATTTTTTACGGTTCTACGTTGCACGTTCGCAAAATAAAACGGCTCCGATCGCCGGTTATTATAAGGGGCGGCAAGGGTTGGTAAAAACTTGCTGATCCAGTGAGAAAAAATCGACGGCCACCTAATGATGCCGCGCGGAGCACGACGGTCCCGTCATACCTCATAACGAACCGGCTAGTTACGCAAAAAACTGGCCTCGAGTTAGCACGAATTCAAATCGCGCGCCTTCGTTGTTGTCCGACGGCACTGCGCGGTCAGCTGGCGAACGCAATATCGCGATAGATCGTGATAAATTGCGACTCCTGATGGAAAAAACCGTAGATCGGAGAGCTGGGTGTTGCAAGAAAGCTACGGCTGCGATTTCAACGGGGGACGTATTGGAACAATTTTTATTGCCACGCTTATATCTATTCACTTGCCGTGTTGTTGTTGTATTCGTCAAATCTTGTAATCGAATTTTAAACCTCTTCCCATAGTCCAATCTTGTTGAAATTTTGTATACACACTTGCTCCCGATATAAAAATAAAAGCATGCGGCGCTGAACTACAGGGTGTCCCAACTATCATCACTACCTTGAATATCTCGCTTAGTTTTAGTAATAGAAAAAAAAGTTACACGATAATATTAACTTAACCGAAGGGGCAATATAATGATTAGAAAAAACTTTTCTCAAGGTCATTTTTTTCTAGATATCAAGGTCATGAATTTTTTTCGTTAATGAAACTATATATCTTTTTTATCCCGATGTAATGCTGGGGTTAAGTCCTCTTCAATGACATATTATACAATGACCTTCGTGTGATCTTGGATATGAAAAATCCAAAAAGCATTACAGGTATTATCAGTGATTAATTTACTACAGTAATTGGTTTGGTTGAACTACTTTATTTCAATAAATGTTCGAAATGATGACCATTGCTATGACGATCAATATTAGCAATGAAACTATTGGAAGGGCCAGAGAATCATTGATTGTAGTGTAGTAAATTAATCACTGATACATAATACTTGTAATGCTTTTTGGATTTTTCATACCCAAGGTCACACGAAGGTCATTGTATAATATGTCATTCAAGCGGACTTCATACCCAACTATTACATCACGATAAAAGAAATATATAGTTCCATTAAAAAAAAAGTTGGTGACCTTGATATCTAGAAAAAAGTGTTTGAACATATTTAATCGAGTCACTTTAAAAGGATATTTTCGCGAAGGGATAAGATCAGTTTGAGAACCACTGTGTAGCGTCGCGAGGGGCGAGGTAGCGCCATGGTTCTCGCTCTCTCTTCACCGAGGACCTTAAATCATATCGCTCGATATACTCCCTAAACAATAGGCACGTTGGCGATATAGTTCTTTTTGGTGCCCTCGACTCGTGGCGCAGAAAAATGGCCGTACGGTAAGGCACGCCGGAGACAATGGGACCTCGCAGATTATTCCTTCCTTCGAGAAGTCCTCCTCCCTTGGCTGCACCCTTTTTCGCCGAGGCATAGTCCCTCGGCGAGCGGGATACGAGTACACGAGTATGGGGACCGTTGCTCGAGCTGCTCGGTGCGCGGGTGGCCCGGTAGCGCGTTCATTACACTGTCAGTGCGAGTTAATAAAGAGACGAAAACGACCGCGGGACAACTACCGAACTAAAACAACTTGGAAACCTAAGGGGAGGACGATCAACGGACACTGCACGACGCTTTTCGAAACGATAAAAACATCCCTTGAATTTTCAAATTTTTTCTAAAGACAACTATTGGACTTGCGACCTTGAAACATTGTGGACCTGTCAATGAACGTCTCGAGATCTTGTAGTATTTTTTTCAAGAAGATGTAACAACCCGATCGAAAGTTATAACAATTTTTCGGAGAACACTTGGAGAAAAATGTTCGGCTGAAAGAATTTCGAATTCTTTCGTAAATAATATATTTGTTTTTAGACTGGTGGGTACACATACTTGTGTATCTTGAGAATCTACAGAATTTGCTTCGCGGAAAGATTCGATCTGGAGTTATACTGATTTGATGGGAACGGTCCTGAAGGAATTGTTGTGACAAAAGAATCTTGATGCGAGAGAAGAATTTCCATTAGGGCGTATGTTTTGTTTAGAGGTTGGTAAATTGAATTCTCCGTGGATAAAGGACCTGTGTTCTTGATGGTATTATGTGAACGATAGCCGGAGAAGCGGTCGGCCGTCTCTAGTAAAACAAGTTCATGCATCCATAATATCGGCGTCCCTGGAAACGGGCAAGAAAAAGGAGTCTCGTATAATACAGTGTCATCGTATGATGGCAGCGCCATTGTTCAACTTTTAAACCGACCTTCGGATATGCAGGGTACTCCCTTCGCTCCGGTGCAGGCTCCTTTAAGTGTAAATGAAGCGGTGACCACGTGGTGACGGTGTCGAGCTCGCATCTTTTACATGGAGTCATCTTTCATCCTTTAAGCCCCGAATCGGCGCTTTGTATCCGGAATTATCATTCTGGACATGCGAAGATTGTTCGAGCACGTATCTCAAATTAAAAGTATATTTCACAGTCGTTGCAACAATCAGTATTCTTGAGCCTTTGTTGCTCACTCGGGATTCCTAAGGCATCTCCGAGAAAGATATTGATGTGGGTGTAGAAAGTATTCGTAGACCTTTGAAAATCTAATAACTTTTTTATAATTGTACCAAACGACCTGATTTTTTTATAATTAATTAGAAACATTGATTTACGAAATTATATGCAAGAAAGATTTTCCAAAAATTATAATTTACAAGGTTACATGCAAAAATAAAAAAGGTATTTTTTTAACTTTTTTATTTGGACCCTCGATGAAAATTTAAATTATATGTTTTGTAGATCTATGTTAGTTATACACATGCTGAAAATTTCATCGATTTCATCAATGCTTCTAATTGATTATAAAAAATCAGGTCGTGTGGTACAATTATAAAAAAGTTATTAGTTTTTAAAAGGTGTACGAATACTTTGTAGACCCACTGTGTATTAATCTTTTCCTTTGTATAAATATGAAATTGATATAATACACCTTATACAATACTTAAACGTGGTGAATAATTGATTAGATACCAACATATTTAATAACATTAACAATATTGTGAATAATGGTACAGCAATTTTTGGTGGTGGCTCTCTGAGTTCCCTGTTCTTGAAAAATTATTGCAAAGTATTATATTTTCATTATCAAACTCTGATTTATTTATATTATATTATCGACATATTTCAAATATAAATAATTTCGAATGAAAATATATAAATAAAATCAGTTTGATAATGTTAATAACTTCGCCATAATTTTTCAAGAGAACGATTGAGTTTTGACCGATGGTTCCTTTTGCAGTTTTTATCCTTGCGACTAATTATTCACCTTGAAATTCAAGTAACTCGAAGTAAGACTGTGAGCAAAAAAAAAATATATTGCGTGTAATCAATATCTGGGAACGTATATATCATCCGCAGTACTGAAGAAAATAACGGTAAAGAGGCGGTGAGCTGACAATGTTGTCCGAGGGTGTATAAATAAAAGGACTGTGCAAAATAAAAGAAAATAATTCCAGACAGGCTACAACTGTCTCCACTGGAAAGGTCAGGCTGAGCGAGCAACATTCTGAAAAGAAACAGTGAGAAATGGCATTCGGTGGGGCAAAGGGCAGAACTCGAATCAATGAAACGTAGCGTGGCGTCGCGTCGCCAGTCGGTTGCATATCAAAGAACGAGAAAGAAAGAACTACGCATGGCGTGTTACGCGAACACAGTGGCCGAACCGGTAAAACCGGCCTGTATTTATACAGGGGGTAAAATTTGAACAACCCTCGCCGATTTACGCAGGGAGGATGATCGGATGGGGTGTTTCTGGGTAGGAACGCCTGACAAGATGGCGGCCAGGCAGAGCCATATAACTGCGTCGTTACCCTTGGTTCCCCTTGTTGTTCCCGGAGCTAGTCTAAACCGTATAATCTCGCTAAACTATGAGGCCGGATTGATTCCTGGCATTGCGCGCTCGTAAATCGTCGCGCAGTCTATGCTTACGGTGTCGCAACGATCTGGCCCCGAAGGAAAATCGTTTGCTACCCCAACTCAGTCCTACGGAAAGAGAGCTCGGTGCTCTCGTTGGGAACCTTAGGGTATCGTAATTAGTAGTTCTCTGCATTTTTATTTTCTCGCTGTCTGCGACCAAAGAATGGAAAAGGTGCGCTCCTCCTGCAGTTGCAAATCATAATTTTTTGGTTGCACATGAGTTTAATGCCTGGCTGTAATGAGACTAAGTAACGACAATATCATTATCGATTTTTATATAAAATTAAAAGTGTCAGTTCTAATTTTTGAAATAGTTTTTATTGTTTTGCACTCGATCTATTTTTGTCATGAATGTCTACACGAAATCCGTCTATTTATTATTTTCATATATGATGTTCTATTATTTATTTCATGGTTGAACAATTAATTTTCCGTGCTGTGGTTCTAATAATTTGATCACCCATATATTTTACATCGAATTCAGTGACCTTCAGTGACTATCGTAAAATATAAGAAACAGACAGTGTATTTTATGCATTCATGAGAAAGGTAAGTAGATAAAATTGAAAACAGTGAAAATATTTTTAGCATTTCTAAATATTGTTTCTGACATCAGAAAATATATAATTACGAGAAGAAATAAATGTATATGTATACATCAGAGTTGGGCATTAATCGATTAAAATTTTAATCCAGATTGATTGACTAATGTGTACGATTTAAAAAGTAACCATTGAAAAATCGGCGATTGATTCAATCGATTGATGAAGTTAATCGGCATACGGTCTATCCATAAATTGTAATAAGGAGGGAGATAGAGACGGAGAGCGGAGAAGGAGAATTGACACAGAAATATATCTCAACAAAAACTCATTTTACATTTTTTTCAGTATTCATACAGTTTTGATATCGTATTTCATTTCGAAGTTTCAGTAGTTAATCATTAATCAATTATCCGATTGACGATTAAAATTGAAAGGAATGTGATCGTTAATCGCAATTATCGACTAGAGTAGAAATTTAATCGTTATACGGTATTGATTTAATTGCGATTAATGATTGAAGTAGAAATTTATTCGTCAACCGTTGGTTAAATTGCCCAACTCTGATACATATAAATGCAAAGTATAATTCGGCAATAATGAATATTTCAAGAAAAATTCATCCACCGTTCAACCATTACTTCTGCGGCAAAATGATGTTTAATACGATCTTGGGTCTTGGACAAACCCTGAAAGTGTCGCTGAGAAAATGAGGATCGCGTCGGAGATAGCAGAAAAATATGGTCGAAGGGTGGTACGTTTGCCGCGGTTACGGCAATAATAGCTGGCCGTTGTTAATATCGTAAAGCAGGGGATGACTGGTGGCAGACTCGCCGGAATTTATGCGACTCTAGTCGGCATTCCTGCACGCGTGTTCGACCAAAGAAATGGCGGAGATTTCGTGCGGGGAGCATTGTACGGTAAGCCGGCCGGGTATCTAGCGGCTGAATCGTCGTTAATTAGCCGACGCTTTTTCCCCACCGCTCCACGAATTTATTCGCGGATCTAGCGGAGCATGCGCGCCGCCACTGGCAGAAGCCACGCTACCCGCTGACACCCCGGCCAATAATTATGACAAACTCCGTCCCGGTTGTCAGCGCGAAATACTGCGCGTCAGCCCGCCACGGTTAAACGGATTACGGTTTACCGGAGCTCCTCGCGTGGTTCGCAATCTTCGGTTCGCTGGCGACCAAGCTGATTCTGAAATATGGCCGAGAGGAGGGAGCTCGCTGCTTTCTTTGCTGACTTTACTCCGCGGCGATATTAAACACTTTACCTACCGGAAAACTATTAATAGGATTCCCGATAATTGTGATACGGCGAGGATTGTGTCGTTTTCATTTTGCTCGTGGCGCCGAAGATGACGCACGGTACGCTGGAAAGTACGTTTTCCAGACGAAATTCCATTCTTCGAAAGTCACAGAACCAATTATGTATTCCTAATAAATTTATTAACCCCTTGCCGTATTTTGACGGGCCGGACTCGTGATAAAGGTTTCTAACAAAGTCTAACTCTAATAAGATTCGTTTGTAATCAATAGACTGCGGATTTTATGCATTTATGAGAAAAATGGGTACGTACAATTTAAGAGTGGAGGTATTAAAAATATTTAAAGCTACCAGTGTATTAGTTTCACCTTAACAAGATAGTCAAACGAAGAATGAAATTTTTATTTGGCTCCTTTGACTTGCAATCAATGCAAACGTTTTTTATTTTGCATAAAGATCCGCAGTCTAGTAATCAATATTTAAGCATTAAAATAAATGTAGCCATACAAAAAATATACATTTTATTTTCCCTTCTACCTCATTTTTGTGCATGAAGACGTTTTAATCACTGCAACTGTAAAGAATACGGTACGGCAATATGTATGCATTTCAATAAATGTCTGAAGATTGTGTGTGTTTTATAAATATTTTGTAGCACTCTCTCTCATAGCGTGCTTAATGTCGTCATCAACGTAAACACCACGTCGTGAACGACTTATAGTAGACGTGATTAGTATCATTTTCCGACCATTGGTAATTTAGCTTCGTGTTGAAACAACACGTTTCCGGTGCGCGAGGGTTAAATAACCAATACTATTCGTCGAAAGAGACCCGGTAAATTACTCGTCGCTAATATCATAGATCAATGTTGCGCACCGAGGATAATTCGCGACGACGATTGTCGAGTATTAAAGTTTTTTTATTATGTACCAGCTAATTGAAGTTCCCTTGAATGATGTAAAGATGGTAATCTGTCCGTTTATGAGCGGCACAGTACTCTCTGCGCATGCCACTTCGGGAATTAATACCGGCATTATCACGGAAATGAAGACTTTGTACGATCCTGTGGTTCGGAACAGAATTACGCGGCGGTATAACTATGCAATAAAAGCTTAAATGCACCTCTTTAAGCCTTCCGAGGATCATATTCTCTTCCTTGGAACGGGAACATTTTTATTTCTCGATATTGCATGCCGTAGCTTAATCTACGCTTCCGAGAATGTTTAAAATTTGATAGATTCTCGGCGGAGTCGCCAGATAAGAGGAAAAAGTTACCCCCTCTCCGCCAGCACTGGAACAATCACGTGGCGGACTGTGGCCATCAGTTTTCAAGACACAATTTATGTATTAGGTGTACAAATGAGTTCGGTGCCTTTACATATATTCGATTGTGTGATTTCATTTCAAATTAAAATTTTCGCCCGCCGCTTTGTTTTAAAGCACCAACCTAACCCTACCAAACGCACTACATAAATTTACGGTAATTGGTACATAATCTTAAGAAACAATACTTAGCGCCAAGGCGTTTAAGAAACAGCACATTCGACACCGTATTCTTTTTACATTTGAGTCAAAGAAAAATGCTGCTCAGGCTACGAAAATGATTTGTTCCGCGTTAGGTAAAAGTTCTCTAACCTATAAAACATGCGAGAAGCGTTTCCAAAGGTTTCGTAGTGGAAATTTTGATGTCAGTGATGGAGAACGCAGTGGAATGCCGAAAAAAGTGCAGGACGAAGAATTAGAGCAATTGTTGAATGAAAATCCTTGTCAAACACAACAGAAACTTGCTGAGGAACTTGGTTGTACACTTTTTCAGCTAGTAGGTCGAGTAAACGGAGAACTAGTATTTACAAAAAATATTATTTGTGCTCGAAAATGCTATTCGCTTTTGTACGTTAACTTTAACATGATCTAGAAACGGAATGGACTATCCGAAGAGGGTGAATTTCACCTGTGGATCACAAAAGAATTAATGAAAATTGATGAATAAGTTTAAATCTCTCGGCTAACGTTAGTGACCTGTTCTGTTATGCGAACAATTTGAATAAAATCTTCGTTTTATGCAGACGATTTAACATAATCCTAACGGAGACGCATAATTCCGGCTAGTGGACGGGAGAATTTTAGATCGGACGCGACCGGGGATAAAGAGAACAGCGGAAAGAAATGCTGTGAGAAAGAAAATCGTTTCGTTCCGAGCCAGGAGCTAGGGAATGTCTTTTCTCATTTCTCATTGTACCATATTGCAGCTCGGAAAGTCCGGTCCGATGCATGAATAATGCCAAAGGAGTGAGAGTTGGGGAGGACGCGAGCATTGTGATGCTGAGGGGGCTTCGCGACCCCTAATCTATCGGCTCCTTACTCGGCACCGACAACATCCACGCAAACAATTGCCCGTCTTTGATTATTTTTTAATTATTCCTTTGATCACGTAAGTCCAATTCTAAAAAATAAAAATACTCAGGAGAACAATTCACGAAAACCAAACATCATATGAGAAAGTATAATGAGTAACGAAATTCACATATAAAAAGCATTGAAGGGAGGTTTACTCTTTAAGTTAAAACAAGAAAGTTCTTTTTTAGACATTAAACAAACGCAATTTTGTACCAAATGTATCCTATCTAGAAATTTCAAGTTTCTTGATTGTATTACGGTAAAAATAAGATATTATGGTCATTCATATTTTAACAGGCACGTGGTTGCCTTATAAAAATGACAAGAATTAATTTATTTAGGCTTTGCGTGGTTCTTATTATAATATGTGCTCTAATTTAAAGATATTTATTGAATCATTTCTTATGAAAGCATATTTACAGTTTCATTAATTGTGAAATCAAAAAATCGAGAACCGGTTAAATAACCGGTCGTGGTACGTTTAGTGTTAAGGATTAACTTTGTACCTCAAAGTTTTATGTAACAGCATTTCTTGATCGAAACGTTTTATGAGTCGCATTCCAAAATCGGACACTTCATGCAACAACCTAATAGGATAATTTGTACTAATTGTTCATTGAAAAATGTATGGTGGAAACTGGTGTATACTTACAAAGATTTATTTATTATTTATACACCCTTTTACAAATTTTTACACACCTGAAGCAATCGTAAGAATCTTCGGGAACATGTAGAAAAAATGGGAACTCGAGAAATTCGCTTTTGATCAAATATGCCGATTCCTCTAAGCGCCGTCTTTGTTTATAATGTTACTTTCGGTGCAATATTTCCAGACGAATTTAAAGAGAACGATCGAATCTAGTAAGCAAGGAATGTCTGATCAGCCGTACGGAACAGGCAGAGCGAATGGCAAGGGCCAGTAAACGGTAATAGGTGAGATAGGGAGGCTTAATGATAGCTTCCTTAATAAGGCGACCTTATAGAGGAGAAACGATCTCAGCGGATCGGCGCGGCCGCTGCGCAAGCCTTCGAAGCCTCTCTCGGACCCCTCGAGATAATTATTATGAAATGCTACCTACTGCTATGGGCTGCAATCAAACGGACGTGCTTCTGCTTATACACCTGGCCTGCTATTTGTTTCTCTGTTTGCTTGAACGCACCCACACGGCTTCAACCGACACACAAAAGTGCAGGATCCTCTAATCTTAATCCTTTCACTGCCAATGAAAAAAACTTTTTAAAAACCACGCTGATATTAAAATGCACTAAAAAGGAGAAAATCATTTTTTCCCTGGTTCTCCATGAAATACCGAATACAGTTAAATGATTCATAATATTTCTCCCCATAATTTTAAGCAATGAGTTCAAAATTTCTTCTGTCATAAAAAATATAAATTTAAATGAAATCATGACATTAGTGACTATAAAAATAAAAGAGCGTGGACCGCTAAACTATATTGACGTAATCTTCGTGGGTGCTCTATACTTTTATTTTTATAGTCTCTCTCTCTCTCTCTCTCTCTCTCTCTCTCTCTCTCTCTCTCTCTCTCTCTCTCTCTCTCTCTCTGTCTCACTAATGTCATGATTTTATATATATATTTAAATTTATATTAAATTTTTCTATCTATTCCGACACTAATTTTATAACAGAAGAAATTATTAGATTAAAAATAATACTATTCGAATATCGAATAAATTGCAAAACAAAAATTTATTTCTAAGCTTGGTGAAATGTCGCTCGCATGTGGCCGACATAATTACGGTAAACGATTAATAACGAGAGCGAAGCACAGGCGAGCCTAACCGAGTATTGCGCGACGGCTTACGGCAAAGATGTATGGATTGAAAATATTATTTCATGAATAATTCCACGGGTCTACAAGGAAAGCAGCGATCTTGAAAAATTTATGCGTGAGAACGGGACAGCGGTATTATGATTCGTGGATCCCACGACTTAGGGGAGCACCGGTGTCTGCAGCCCTTGGCAACTACCCTTCCCTGGTATTACGTACTCTCCGCCCCTGAGAAGGGCGAGCCTAAAAGTTGTCCAATCAGGTATAACTAAGTGAATCTAGCGAAATTGCTCCACCCATCGCAGGGCTCGACCATTCAGTGAGAATTAACCCTTAAACAACCCTCGTATATATTCTTAATAAATAACTTGCAAAATGTCTGGGTGGTTTCCGTTCTCTTTGAAAATTACTGGAAAATGTTTAAATGATACTAACTTATTCTACGATGTCGCTAATAACCCAGCAGTTGAAACGATATAAAACTACAATAAAAAAAAAACCGAATTGTTGTAAGAAAATATATCGTTGCATTTGGGCGAGTTTACACACAACATTGTTGTACATAATAATTCAAACATCACTTTTTCAAGTATGACTACTTAAATATTTCAAAACAAAATGTAGATAGAAGAGTGTGTAGAAATTAAATTTAGAATAAGGTTATTATTTGTGACAGGGGATAATGATCCCAAAAATATTACCTACATTGTCAGACAGTGGACCATGTCTAAAAAATAAATTGTACAAAAACTTTCGGTACTTGACTTAATTAGGGTTAATTTGGTGAACTCCCCAGTTCAGTGTCAGTGCAGAGCCCGAAATTACCGGTCCGCCGCTGGTCACAGGATCCTGTGTAGTTCAAACTAACATTTTCGTGATCGCCTTCGAGCAAAATGCAGCCGCGGAACAATAAAATGGCGTCGGTTGCATGTAAATTCGCGGAGTCGGTTCGCGGCGTGTTTTCTTTACGATTTGGAGCGGTCGGTAGCGATGGGTTCGTGCCAATTAAAGAGGAACGAATTATTATATCGCATTGTGCGGCGGAAAAGGGATCGACCGCGGGGCCATCTAATTAGCTTCGCCCTCATTTAGCGCGGCCGCGCTTCCGTACGCGCGAACCCACACGTAAGTACCCGTGCACCACGTGCACAATCCTAACTACACTAGGATCGCGCACGTGCACACATAATGCGAGAGACCTGGCTACAGTATACACGGTTTTTTCCTCTTCCGGAATGGTGCGCGGCCATAGTTCTCTCCTCGTGCGGTTAGCTCATGATAGCCGATGCTCCGCCTCGTACGTTTCTGATCTCGCAGCTTCCTTTCCCGCGGATAACGACGATCGACGTGGCAGATAAGCGGCCGATTTCTTTCGATCGGTTTTTACCGGTTTCTACCTTTTTATCTGGTGTACGCAGCAGCCGGGACAATGGCGGCGGCGACGGCGCGGCGGCAGCGGCGCGGCGGCTACCGAGCACTTTCGTTTATTTCTCGATAAAGGGACTTATCTATCGAACCACTTCGCCGATGGGAATTCCTGCTAGCGCCCGGTAGCCGCTGGCATTAAAGGGGATTTCGATTTTAAACAAGCATGCAGATCGCGGGACGTAAAACACCGATTTTATCGTTCTCGAGCGTCACGCCGAGGACTTCTACCACTACCTATGCTCTCTTTTCTCTTCCATTTTTGTTTGGGCAGAGAGGCTAGACTCCTCCGAGACTCTGCTAGCATGTTGGTTGTTTTAGTGCGCTGAGCTTTAGATGCTGATGTTGAGGGATGTTTAGAAAATTGTCTGAAGCTGTTGGCGGATGCGTTGACCTTCAGAACATGTTACCCGATTGCGGATCTTCATGCAAAATCGAATTGTGTGGAGCTATTGCCAGATGCAAAGGCGTCTTTATAGAAATCGAAACTGTCTGGATCATAGAAGTTGGAACTTGACAGAAATAGCTACCCTTTGATATTCAACTTCTCCCTTTGATGACGTGAATGAATTGAAAATTGACGTACTTAAATCATTGAGGTCCTCTCCCCTCAGATGTTACCGAGACTTTTTTTGGGTCCCATCGACAACGAATTTGATCGACAACGAATTTGACCGACAACGACTTGAGACTACCACAGTAATAACCAACAGTAACATTGTTTGACAACAACGTTAGCCGACTGCGTATATTCAACAAATACTCAGAAATCGTACACAATACACCACCACAAGCTTCTTGCAGGTATTAGCACACAATATCAGTAATGTAATTAATGTTTTTGTTATACAGTCTATCAAATGTATTTGAAATTTTGATTATATTCATTATTAGTTAGATGGACTTCCTTTTCACTATTTTGAGAATAATATATTGTATCTAATACTTTAAGTACATATCAATAATATACAAATACATTCTGTTCAGTTTGGTTTCACTCTGTTTCTTGGTAAATCTGTCCTCTCATTCACTATATCAAGAAAAAGTACATAATCGATGAGATAGCACATCCTTATCAGTGAACATCATATGCGTTGTAAATCGTGTTACTGTTGGTTATTACTGTGGTCGTCTCAAGTCGTTGTCGGTGAAAACCGTGTCGGGGAAATCTGTGTCGGTGATTTCCATGGGACCCACTTTTTTTAACCTAACAGGGAAGATAAAAAAAAGACTATTATCGTAGAGTATTGGTATCAATGTCTATCAGCGGCTACTGTGGCCGTTCTCCCAGCTCTCCCCACCTTATAATTGATTAACCAATGGGCGACCGCGCAGTGACAACGCGCCTACTCCCATTATGCTACGAGTCGCATCTGGCGTTCAGAATCTCAATGTTCCGTACTATAAGTACTTGCGTACGTGGGCTCTCGTATGGGGAAAAGTCCGCGACAGGAATCCGTTTCGGCATGCTCGCCGCGCAGAAATTACGCGTTTCATTATCATAGCAGCATTAAGCTTATAAAAGAGAGCCGATGCTCGGCGTCTGGATGCCGCGAGTCTCTGGCGCCGGCGGCACGCGTGAATTCCACGGGAAGCACTTTGGCTGATAAGCGCCGCGGCTTTATCGGAGCCGCGTAAAACATACACAAGAAGTAAATTGCCACCGACTGGTTTGCCCGGGCCCGACCTTTGCCAAGCAAACCCACACGACACCGCGAAAGAAAGATTGCCGGACCGTGAATAGGGGAACGTTTCCACTGTGCTTACTTTATGGTCCTCTTTTCTACGACATGTTTCGTAATGTGTCTAAATGCAACCGTTGCCTTTCTTCCTCGTCCCGGCCTCGGACCGCTAACGACATATTCATGCGGGTTTCCACGGCGACCGCGCGCCGATCATACTTCTCTCAGCTCAATATTATTTTCGTCTTTTTTTGTTTTCGTTACTAACCTTAAGTAATGGTTATTATAGTGAGGAAAAACACTGCATAAAAACTAAGTCGTATGCTTTAATATTTAAAAAATTATCGTCCCGGTCTAACTTGACTCGCAGCATCAAAATCTTCCTTTCAATTGTTTAGGTTCTGATAAATTAATTAACCCCTTGCCCTACGATTTATTTTACGGTTTCACTGATTAGAAATTTTTTGTAGTTCGTATAATATCCTAAAAAAGGAGAAACATACTGTACATTAACAAAAACCAAAGCAGAATTTTATTTCGGTTTAAAGGAAATTAGTAGCATACATATATTTATTAGACTCTGTTCAGAATCTCCATCACGAGTTAGACACGATATTGTAAAGGGAGGGGTTCGTTGAACCAATCAGGTATAACAGGAAAATGTACACAACAAATTTTAGTATTTTCCATCTTTCACATTCAATTCATTTGCCAGAGTGAGCAACTAAATGTCGATTGTCGTGGATCAAAGCAGACTCGGTCTCCGTCGTCGAAGGGTAAAAATTTAGAGAGTAGAGTGAGTTACGTGTAAGCACATTAAAGACTCAGAAGCCAATCAGTGTAAGCTCAATTTTCTGATATCAATTTATTTGAGCCATAACAATTTTACATTTTTGCAAGTTAACTTTTATACTGCCAATACTATTTTAAGCCTTTATATGCACTGGTTATATTTTTACAACTACTCTGGTTGCTTTAAAAGGCTTAATTGCCTTAGTTTTCAATGGCGCACGCTGATTGGCTCCTGAGCTCTACACACGAGTGAGTGAGTATGTGGTGTACGAGTGCATTCGTCAATTTGTAGCGGAGCGATTGCGAAATCGTCTAATATCCGTTTATCCGAGTAATTGCCTGGCCCTGAACGTTCTACATTATTTATTTTACATTGAAAGCTCCGTCTGGGTGCACTGGGAGAAGTTTATTAACGCAACGTAATCTCATTAAGATTCAAGTGGCGAGTTGGAATCGTTATTTACTGTAGCGTGAAATCGCCGAAGAGCACCGTGATCAGCTTCGGCGGGGTTTAATTATATATTTCCGGAATAGAAAAAGTGAGCGATTCGATTCCGTGACGATTTCTGTTCATTCAATTATGATCCGCTCTCCTTCGCAAACCGGTCGATCGCAAGTCGTTATCGTGGCCAGAGCCAGATAACTTGAGCTTCCTTCTCAGATCATTAAACGAAACAAATGGCAGACATCGCGTAGACAAATAATTCGTAAAATACGCGGATTTTCAAGTCCTGGACTGGCCCTTAGTCAGAGTTGCCTGGTGAGGGGAGGGAGCACGAATTGAGGGGAAAAGTTACCCTTTCTCTCCGCTTTTACAGAGACAAAACGCGTCACGTGACGTAATCGTCCATATATGAAAAGATATGTGCAACCAATTCAACCATTATTTAAATGTATTCCCATAATCATTGTATCCACCCGATAGATGGTCTTACCATGTCATAACTCTGTTAATATAAATCGGATCTGGCATTATTTCAGTGCGTCTGAAAGGCGATGTACAATATCATAGAATAATTACAAACAAAAAATTGTGATATTTGTTTAGTTAGTCAAAAGCTATTACGTCTTGAAAATGAGTGAAAATAAAGGAGAAATTCGATAGAATTAGAAATTTTATTATAAAAAAATTGAGTGCCAAAAACTTCTGCCAAAAAATGGCAGAAGGTGGGCGATCAAATCGGCACATACTTGATTTAATAAACTTCATTTAAACTATGGTAAAAATTTGATTAATTTCTGCATTAAAATACGAAGAAACTTTGTCCCCAACCCAATATTTATTTATTATATTATATTCATTATACTAATATGAAATTTACCTGTGTGTAATAATATATTTGCATTTAATTTAATTATTCTATAAATTGACTATATTCTATTAAAATTCATTAACAGTATGAAAAGAGTATATTTAAAAATCTAAATAAAATTCCTTACTAAATATATATGTCTATTTTTATATATTATATAATTATTTATTCATTATTATATATTTTATATAACATTAAACTGTATAATAGTAATAATATTACCTCTATTCAATTTAATCACTATCAGAACGACATAAATATTATCGTTTAAGGGTAATGCATGTTCAAAGTTGAAAAATTACGTTTATATTATGAAAATTTAATGAAAAATTGTTTGGAACGCGACTGACCGTGACTCGACACGGAACGCCGACATCCTCGTGTTTCATGACCGCTAGATCCTCTAAATCACCGGGGGTAATGGCGGACCGCGCCCCTTGCGGTGCCTCCTCGGTGTTAATGTGCGCACGCGGATCGCTTATGGCTGGTATGCGGGCGTAATTATAATCACGACTACTGAAAATCTTTCTGCAATGTATGATAATTGCCAGTCAGCGGAGAGCGAAATGGCAAACACGCGATACCGCTCGATTTCGAAGTGATTCCGGCGACCCGTAACCTCCGTTGCTGCATACGCCCTGCAACTGCGACTGCAACACGCTTGAGTCACCCGGGAGAGAAAGAAAGAGAGCGAGAGAGAGAGACGAAGGAAGATAGAAAGAGTTACTCCTCCGTTTTAGAATCTGCATCCAACATCTTACCAGTCCTAACACGCAACCACCACCGCCAAGAGCGGTTCCCGGTACAGTATAATGGACATTATGGTCCCTTACATGTGAATATTTTAATTTCAGTTATCTCCGTAATTGTGTGGAACAGGACCAACCATGCCACTCCCGGTGATATTGTAATTCGTTGTCAATACACTGCGGATATCACACATTCCTAACAATCTTGACATCTTAACGAATTATGTACATTTTTAAGATTTTGGAATTTTTTGTAAGAATATTTCAGGAAAACCAAGTGTAAAGGCTATAGGTTCATAGAATATTACATAGAAATTTAGTGGCTTATTTAATGACCTAGAGATAGCATAAAGTATAATGTGGCGAAATCTCATCACGGAAATTACTATTGTGCAATTCAGTGGAATAATAAAGTCAGAAGTCGACGAGGTAATATGAAATGGTAACACGTGCCGGGCTATTATTTCCGAAAACTCGTTTACCATTTATCGGCAATAAAATTAAGTTCCAAAACAATTTAAACTTCTTACCGAAACTCATAAAACTGTTTCTTCAACGACTCCGCCAATCAAAGCGGACCATAACAACGAATTGTGTTTCAACGGTAGCGCCGAAGAAAATTTAAATTGGTCTCTTGCACAACTCACCGGTTAACTATTGTATTAGTTAGGAGCCGGACGAAAGACTATTGCAAATTAGAAATCTGTTACTCGCCGTGATGTACCGAGATCGATTAGAAGTACGTCGATTAATCGATAACTGGAGCCCCGCCCCTCGGTTAACGGCCCGTGAACTATTTTTATGGGTCGAACCCATTACAATCGTTCGATTTTCAGATTATCCGGCTACCAGTAATTGCCATGATTCGATCCATCCCTGCGCGATGTGTCAGTCGCGTAATTGATTGCGAGCAGCGAGGTAGTAATAGCGGTCGTAAGAAATACATATAATCGAGTCAAATGCTAATGATGACGTTGCCTTTCAGCGATATATCAATCGTCGGCGGTTTCGTTCGGAACCAGTATCCGCCGCGGCCGACATTTTTACGAAACCCACTCTCGAGAAGATATTATCATGCGTTAATTTCGAACGGAATATATAACGCGCTTGACAACATCCTGCCCGCGACAGACGCTCCTGCTTTCGATCATAATTTTCATATTGATGAAAAATTTCCTTTGAAATTGAGCGAGGATATTATATACGCAAATTAATTAAAATACTTCAGTGATACGTTAAAATAATTCTTGTTTCTCTTGACGGAATTTTCATTTAAATTGACAGAATTGAATTAATAATTTTCACATTTTTATATTGGATAAATCAACTTGAAGTGGATGAAATAATGTATGCTTTCGAATTGCTAGTTGAAAACTTGTGGAAATTTGAAAATTATAAATCAGCTTGGAACCTGCTCGACTCAGAAGCTCAAAATTCAATCAAAAGAACCTGATTAAGTCCACTCACTCTTCCAAAAACATTTCGAAATTCCATTAAAAAATCAAACGAGTCAGAAATTCAATCAATAAACAACCGAAGCACTTCGCTCGAAACCAGCTCGACTCCCCGAGCCTACTCGCGGGCAGGAACCAGTTCGCAGTGACATACTACGTCGACTATTATCATTATCACTCATCCCGGGCAACTCGAAAATTTTTTCGTGGAGCATCATCGGCCGGTAACGGTTGCCATAAATCCCGTAGGCGACGGAACACGGTCCGCACCACCGACACGGCACGGTTCCGTACCGGTTGCGCCGGGCATTAAGACTATCGGGCTCAATTAAACGAAACGCGCCCCCGATTTATTCCAGCGGAATCGTCTAAATCGCCACTTAAATAAATCCGCGACGCTTCGGACGCCGTTAAGATATCCGCACGACCGTTTCCAGGTTTTCGTGTCTGTACGGCGCTTGCTCCCGCTAATATATCGGCCCATTTAATTAACCGCGGATTGCAATTTCACATAGAGCATTGCGCCGACGCGACCCCGTCCACGGAGAACGAGTCTTCGACGCGGCGCGGCGCAATTATGTTCGTAGCCCAACGACCAGACCGCTGACGCGACAGAGCAGGGCTCTTTGATTCAGGGTGAACAAGTGTAACGACGCTTGTAAACTCAATTACGGACGTCATACGCGAAATGTCTAGCGGCGGTCGGATTTTTCTTGGAAACTGGAATCGGATTCTCGAGCTAGAGCAAAATTTTCGAAAAAATTTATTTCTCGACGACAGTCTCGTTGAACCACCTCGGTCTTAGCGACCATTATAATCCACATTATCAATTCCAGTTTCTGAGGGAAATCATCTTACGTCGCTAGACAGCTTTTACTCCGTGACATCCCTAATTGAGTTTACAAGCGTCGTTACACCTGCTCACTCTGAATCAAAGAGTCCTGCTGCCCCGTCACCGTGGTCTCGTCGTTAGGCTACGAGCCTAATTGCGCCGTCGAAGATCCGTTCTACGGGTCGCGTTCGCGCGTCACCGTAGTCCTCTATTTAAAATTGCAATCGACGGTTGATTAAACGGGTCGATATACAGGGTGGACACCGCGGAATCTGATCAGTTTACACTACTCTGTTAGCAGCATCGAACATTTTTTTATCAAATGTGTAGCACATTGTAGCCAATTTTTTAATACATCGTACTAATAGAATTATTGTAAAAACCATAATAGCAAATTTGTCAGTTAATCATAATCAAAGAATTTCAAGATTACTCGGTTGATCATGACTGGACTGCGGATCTTTATGCAAAATAAAAATGTTTTTAAAAATTGATTTCATCCCTTAAAGACTTTGTTAAATTAAAAACAACATTACGACATTCTTGAATTTTTAAAATCTTTTACTGCTTTATATTTCGCCCAACCAATTTCTTTATAAATGCATAAGGATCCGCAGTCCAATGATTACACTAGCTTCGATTAAGTGAACTAATCGTGATTAATATTAATTATAACCCATCAGAGTGGGTGACTTGGAAATCGTAATCATGATTTCACGTCGGTTATAATTGTTAATCGGATGACTTTTCGCCCGACTCTGATCGAAACCGAACTTTCCGTCTCGCAGTACAATTAAAATGGCCTCCGAGACTATCTTGTTATCGGGATCGAGGATCGTCGAGGAGGCCGCGCGAGCAGCGAGCGTTCTCCCCCGGAACGATCAACGTTAATCCACGTTCGTGGAGCAAATAGACCATCGAAGTCGAAGATTACACGGCCGTAGAAATATTACTTTCGCTTTAATCGCGAAGGCAGGGGACCGGCGCGGCGCGGAATGGCATGGCACGGCGCGGTGCGTTTTCCCGTCCGTAAAAATGGCGGGTCCGAGCCGGGGCGAGTTCACGCGACGGGGATCGGAGAAGGACAAGAGTGGCTCTTCGGCTGGCAGGTGCCGGTTTGCCACACGCACAGCTTTCAGGAAAGGGATCGAGGGACGGTATAACTAAGTAAATCGCGCGATGCTCCCGGTTTAATGGCGGCCGATAGTCGTAATGCTTGCCGTTATTGGCGCAGTATACCGGACAGGTACCGCAGGCCACGCGGTACCATTAAGTACCTACCCGACTCATCTCTCTCTCACTCTTTCTCTGTGTATCCGCCTGTGCATTCGAGCTCGGCCGAGGCCACTTAAGTCGCTAAGTGCGCAAAAGTGCAAACGCGAGACGTGCTGAACGGTGACGAAGCATCCCGATCAAGCCGGCCGTTTAATCCCCCGATTTTTCTGCGTACCGATACCCCGGGCTCGATTATCGTTAGCCAAGAGACTGGCTACATTTCAATCGACAGGGAGAGAACTGCGGAGAGATTGTTATCTGCTGGTGTATAATCATCCGAAACCATAGAAACGTATGTCTGTCAACTTTGCTCATTCGCAGAGTAGGGTACATCGTGGTCCCCCAAGGATAAATGAAAATGGTGCTTTAATGTTCTTCGTGCGAGAATATTAAACACCTTGTAGCTTTGCTAATTTGCAGCACATTGATTCTTTTTCTTGTGGGACGATATCAACTCATCCATGTGGAGAATGCAAAGCAACCTTCGAAAGTGACTTTCAGTATAATGTACACAAGGAAACGTACAAAAGGACATTGTTATATGTGTTTGAATTGAACATCCCGTATGTGCTGGATGTACTGCCTAATTTTACCAGCTTGGATATCTCGCACATTATAACTCCAAAAAGTGTATCAATAAAGGGGAAAAATCTTGTTAAACATTTCCTTCATCTCTGTCTTCTTGAATGTAGTTGTATATTTTTATCACCGTCGTCTGAAAGCCAAGATCAGAATATAACGACTTATATATTATGATGACATTCATGTTCACCTTGAGCATAAAAAATGATACTTGAAATGACGTCCACGGTACTCCATTCTTCGTGCTCAAGGTCACGCTAAGATCATGATATTACAAGTCGTTGGGTCTTGCATGATCATGGCTATAACAGTTATCGTCCCATTAAAAAAACGAACATTGGTGAGCTTGACACTTCGAAAGATATGACCTTGAGAACATTTTTTCCAATTTTTATGATTCTAACTACGATTCTGACCGAGATGTGCTGTCTTTTTGTCCCAGCATGTGAAAGGATAAAATCTGCGTGATCAGAAACGAATTTTCTTCCAACAGATTTGTTTCGACTAAACAGCAACAAAGCGAAGAGAGAATCGCGTCGGTGTTCGAATCGAAAGTGATCCAGGTGTGGATCACGTGGACGCATTTTACCTGGCGTGTTCGAGTCCCTTCTACCATCTGAAACACGCGCAGGAAGACGAAGAACCGAGGCGGGCATGCGAGCTGGCAGGTAGGCAGATTTAAAGTTCTTCTTCTTGGCAGACAGGAAGCTCGCGTGTCACGTCACGCTTGCAAAACCACCGGCCACGGAATTCGAGTGGTACACGCATACAACAGACTCTGCAGTCATTCGAAAGGAACCCGAGAATCCAGCCGCGAGAGCCTGTTCTCCCCTTCGAGATGGAAGAGGCTGCGCCCTGGGGACGCTGGTAATTAGAAGGTAATTAATTGCGTAATTAATACGCGACGGTGCGCGCTCACGACACGCGTGTCGTTCGGGGATCATGTGTCCGCCGTGCGCGGAGAATACGCCGAGAAAAAGTCGGAGATCTCCTTGGAGCGATGTGTGCAGCTATGGGGATCTAGGGGCACCATAAAACTCGAAGTGTGTGCGCGAGGAAGATCATTTTTTGGAATTTTTCAATGGGAGCCGAGCGGTTAAATATTTTTATTAAATGTCACGCTCCACCTCTTTGATCTTTGATTCACATTAGGTTTACGGAACACTAAAAGAGCTAATTATATAATTTTTTCACTATTTTTTGTAATACAGCAAAAAAATAAAGTTCAATTGTCACTTAAAAGCTTTTGCTCCAACAACTTCCAATTTTAAGCTCAACCAGCAAAGCTAAAAACGCCATAAGTTCAAATACTATTTGAATAACAGTGACTTTGCATAAAAATATCATTGGAAAAACAATTTTCTAAAAATCCAAATAAATATAGATCTTGGATGAACTTTTTAAATTTTGATAGTAATAAAAATAGCAATCATTCATCGTAAGGATAGTATAAAAACAACTACGATTTTCAATTTATCCAATTTCGTTTTCAATCAAATATTTGACCAATGTCTGGGCTATTTGAATTGTGAAACAGAAGTGGTGGATTATGGGAGAATTAGGTTTGTCAGTAGAGTGACTGCTGAAATTATTTAAAGCTTCAGCGCTGGTGGTAATAGTGAGTCCCGGAGCGGCAGCTAATGATGATCGATGATCTTTTCACCAGCACATTGACGTGCCCAAGCTAGACAAGCCAGAAAGATTGCTGGGACGTGTTGCTACTCGTCGAAGATATGCTATATTGAATTGTTGAAGACAAGCCATGATGACAGACATTGCTCACTTCGAGACGAGACAGCTCGAAGACATATGTCCTCAGCACTGTGAAGTCATTGATAGAATGCTTCATCGAATATCTTTCTCATCACTTTTATTTGCAGCATTCTTCTTCTTCGACTTAATCAAGGCTTCATCAAATGTTAATTGAAAGTAGATGTTTCGAAGGTTTGTATTTCTTAAACTATGCCTGTCCAACGTCTTCTTCGTCGAGACAAACGGTCCCCACCATCAATCAGTCCGTTTCCCCAGTACTTAATCCTTAAGCTTCAGCCACAAATGCCATGCACCTCTGGCGGTACCAAAATCATCAGTTGAGGAGAGGGAGCACAAATCGAGGGGATAAAGTTACCCTCTCTCTGCCAGTACCGGATCAGTCACGTGACATTATGACACGACAGTGACGAAACGCGTCACGTGACCGGGCCGCGACAAAAGCGTGGGGGAATAGTGTCGCAGAAGGTAAAGTGTGCAACGATACTTTATTTTTCAACAAATAATAAATTAGAAAAAGTTTGATTTTGAAAAAGTTATCAAGAATATGTGTATTTAAATTTTTGCTTCAATTTGGAAGCTCTGTTGCTTATGACCAGATTGAGAACCACTAATAAGCAATATATGGAAATTTGTGTACTTTTCAAATATTGTAATCAGATGAATATATGACACCAGTTATAATTGCTTGCTATGATTTTTACATTTTTCATTTAATATACCCGTGGTTGCCATAAATTTAAACTTTTGTTCGTGTTACACACTTTCCTGTATCTTGCGTTGTACAGGCACTAAACCTCAACGAATAAAAGCAAAGTGTCTTCGGTCCATTTCAGTCATTCCCTGTTCCACAGTCTTCGTGGAATTTAATTAATGCACGCCGGTGCTCGTTAACAGATTTATTGAAAAAATCATCGTTTGATTGGCTCGTTGCGATACACCGGTAGCCTCGAAACAGACCCATTAGAGGACTCGGTGATCCAATAAGAACTTCGTCGGCTGTCGAAAGTTACGACTTCTAGTTTAAAGAAAGCACATAGGCGCCGAAGAAACTGTCGATTCCAGAGAAAAGTTTACGACCGCATTCCTCCACCTGTTTTTCCATTAGATAAAAGATCGGCGCTGGTAAGGATTCCTGGCCTATTAAAACATAATCAGGATCCGAAGATACGTGCAGATGGGAAATCGGTAGAAACTGGCGACAACTTCGGAGCACTCCATTGGACAGCCGTCTTTTCCTTTGAAATATTCGGCCATCTCAATGGAGAATTGCGGAATGCACTATGTATACATACACTTTCCCGTTTCAATATACAGGGTGTCCCAAAAATGTAGTATTTGAACGAGGTGATGCCTCAATTCATTTGAACTAACTTTTTCCTTTACAGCAATGTTGTCCGCGGCTTCGTTCTGGAGTTATTAAAGAAAAACACGGACCAATCATAGCGCGACTACGACAGGCCCCGGCTCGGCCAATGTGAACGCCACGTTCAACGGGGCCTGTCGTAGCCGCGCCCTGATTGGCCCGCGTTTTTCGTTAATAACTTCTGAATAAAGCCTCGCAGAACATTTTCGCAAAGGGAAAAATTGCTTCAAATGATCTGAGGAATCACCCCTTCCAAGGAAGTACATTTTTGGGACACCCTGTGTAGAGCTCTTATTTTTATTTTAACCAATGCATTTCTCAAACTTTGAAATCATAGTGATGACTGAAACCCCTCCCAATTTCGCGTATGTTACACTACAGTGGAGTCCGTTTCAGCAGAAAGTGATCGATTCACCGTAGAACGAGCCAAAAGAGAACGCATTTCCTGTGATATAGAATACCTACAGCACACATAAACCGTGCAGTTTATTCACTCATGTCTCGATTATCCGGTGAGTCTCGATCTATCCGCACCATTCGTCTCCCCATTAAGCCGGATAATCGAGGTCCTTATTGCGAGCGGAACTCGATTTCCACGTCGCTCGCGGCCAGAGGATTAATATTAGCTTGTGCAATAAATTCGTTCGCGTTTCTTTAGACGAAGCCTAACTACCACTAACTTCCTACAAATCCCGCTTAATCGACAACGCATGTACCACTTTGTACGACCTTCTGTCACCTTTTTGCCAACTTAAATATGATTTCGCCACGCTGACTGTCCGCTTTCCTCCATGGAAAAACTCCGGGCACTTTTCTTACGCGCTCCCGAATCACGGGATTAGAAATGCATACGATTTAGGTGTCTAATTACGTCGACCTGGAAAACCATTTTCAATTTTTTCACCTCGAAAGACAACTTTCAGAGACAATGACCAATAATATCTGTTTTAATTATCGTCGCGAGAGTCAAAAATTTCATAAAAAGATGTGGCAATCATGCATTTAGAGCTCTTGAGTCGCTAGATCAGGGGAAGTAACTTTTCCCTGCCAGTACCGGAGTAGTCACGTGACACTGTAACGCATGCACTACAAGAGGGAAGGGGAAGGGTAGAGTGGGGAAAAAAGTTTGGCGTCCTGAATGGAATCTTTTCGAGGTTCACAGCGTTCGAGATTGCTTGTCCATCTCTGTGGACATTTCTGCGCGGCCTTCTCGGCCAGACAATGCCCTCGAAGATTTTACTATAATTTCTATGATAATCTACGCTATTATAGTCGCTCGTCCCGGCGCCTTTTTGTTCGGGGCTTGTGTTCCTCGCGTGATGGCCTATCTGCTATCTTCACCTGAACGGCGCATTGGTACGGTCCGCCAAAAACGGCGAAAGCTGGCAAAAAGGATCGAGAGGTTTTCACCGGCGACCAACTTACCTCGATTATATGCTCTCCGACTTGTCACTCGCCTCGCTGATTTTCTCGATCTGTAACAGAACCAAAACGAACGTGAACGAGCGCCGGTTGCGGAGATTATGCGAGTCGGTGGATCGCTTTCCACATGTATCCTGCGATTACACTGTCCAATAACTTTTCAGGATTTCCTACGCTTTCCGATAGCCAGTCAAGTGGATCTCGGACTCCCAACATTCCACCTGGGACATCTTAATGCGCCGATAATGAGACGGCGATACAGAATTTGATGCACTCGAGTCTCCAGTTTTATTTAACGCGAGGTAGTTCGAACTTTTATATTAGGCACGAGAATATTCACAGAGTCGGTTGCTTTTCACAGCTTATTGATACCAATTCCCTCGGATCAACTTTCTCGAATATCTTCCGAGCCATCTTAAAGAATAAATCTTTCTCAATCCGTGACAGCGCTTCAAAGTGCTACAAGGTACATGCACACAATGTCCACCAAATGGACATTGAGTAACTCCTAAAGCGTGCTGTCTTCTGGCCGTCTAGTTTCATAGATCGATCTCAGAATGGTTTCCAGATCCGCACAGCTGCGCCGTACATGATCGACGAGTTGGAAGTACCGACAGTGTGGGAGCATAAACTCCTAGCAATCATAGGTGAACGCCCACGCGGGCTTCGGAGTGACCACTAGAGCAGCTCATAATGCGTTCTCCTCTCTGACTTCCACTGTCTCCTTTCCTCCCGAACTTGTTACATATTTTTGGAAGAGCCCGAGTTAAAACAATATGCTGAACATAAATGGCACAAGTGTGATACAAGTCTGTGCCCAAACGCATTGGTCCGAGTATGGATCGGTTATCATTTCCGTGATAAAAATCGAAGGAGTCAGTGCGAAATTCTGAGTATTCAACAAAATTGGTTGTACGACCAATTTGAAAATTCTCATTTTTCTAAATAAAATGAAATGAAAAATAACATTTTAATTAAGACCAGTTTAAAGCGACGTGTGTATACAAGGTTATAACAAATTAATCGGGGTCCTATCCTTTTGTTGGACTATAGAAAGTTCTAAAATGACAGAAAAGTTGTAATGATTTTAGCTGTGAAAAGAATAAGGGGTTGACACGGTTAGGACGGCTTTGGAGCCGCAGGAAACGCAGTCAGGATCCAATGGGAACGGTCGAGGCGGTCTTCCAGGAACGCGAAGTAGATCAATACGGATTTTTCCCGTGATCCCGTGGGTGGAGTTGAATCGCCGCAACATCCGGCACACGGGATAAAGCCTCCGTTACGCAGGCCACAAATTGTCAATCGGCCGACGCGATTCCCGATTAACATCGTGTTCCTACAAGCGTATCGATCTATTTACATACGCGTGTACCCGGTACACAGGCGACTCGATCCGATTCCGATCCGTTTCTTTCCTGGCCGCGCTGGCTGAATTACTGGTTGAAATTAAAACGGGTGTAACCGTGCGAACGATATTTATCCCGCGGCTCGCGAGAACGATCGCCGATCCTTATTGTAGGAGGCGTGTTACAATCACCGATAATTCGAGACAAGTGTTCCGCCTAATTTACTGCCTCGCGCGTCCCCAATAACCAACAACGGCGCGCCGTCGCCGTGTTCGAAAGTTTCCCGGGCCACGTGTGAGCCCGCGCCGTTTATGCATAATGCATCGGTCAGCGCGACCGCGAAAATTTACGAACTACGCGGAAATCGATATCTCAATTATACTCGACTCTACCTCGATACAACCCTTCCCTCCCCCCACCTCCCAGCAGCCCTAAAGTAGGAGAAAATCTAGGCGAAACGAATTTATGAAACGGCTTGTCGCTCCCGCCGAGGATTAAAGTGTACCGGCGAGATTTTGCAATGTATAGTCGGCCGCAAAAGTACTCGTCCACCATTTGGAAAATTAATAACTTTCATCAAACTGGTTCGAACGGTGAGTTTTTTTTTTTTTGGAGATGTTAGAAGGAATAATATGCTAGATAATGAACGTTAAAAATTAACATTGGGCGAAATTGCAAAGAAAAAAGTAATTGTTATAATTTTTAAGTTTTTTATCTGCACCTATAATAAAAATTCAAGATATGCCATTTGCGGATCTATGTATGATATATGCATGCATAATGTCTAATCAAAATCGATTACGGTTACTATGAGCTGTAAATAACTAAAAATATCAAAAATTGTGTTAACCGATTTCGATGAAACTTCATGCATGCACACAACTTATTTACATCTACAAAAGTCATATTTCTAATTTTCTTGGAAATTTTAACCAATGTTAATGTGTTTGATTAATTTTTTGTACAAATTACCTAGCAATTCTTCTAACATCTCAAAAAACTCGTTTGAATCGATTTTATAAAAGTTATTCGTTTTCGAAGGGTGAGCGAATACTTTTGCGGCTGACTGTATGTATGTAAGTACACCGCTATGGACAACCACTTAATGTTTTTCTTTATTTCTGAGTGCATTTGTCAGCTGGGATTCGATGTTGAAATGTATAAACGTTTTTGAAAGTACTTATCGGAAAATGTTTCAGATAGGATTAAATGGTTTCGAAGGAGGTGTTATCTCGTGTATTTTGCATAACGATTGAATTTATGTTGTCCTGTACTCTTTCAAAATTGTTTAAACAAGTTGACTAAATTTGGTAAATTTCAATTATTCGTAAAACTGAAAAATTTTAACAACAGATACGGCCAGTTAAAGCGGATTAAAGATCAGTTTAGTGTTCAGTGTTCTCCGGTGTATTGCTTCGTCAGAAAAGCATATTTCGAAACGGCAATATCGTAAAGCCACCAGCGGGACTGGAAACTCGAACGATTTCTCGCTCGAACGAGCAATATCGCTCATCATCAGCATACCATCGTCCATCGCCTGCGCTGGGCACTCTACGAGCGCTGAAGGCGATCTGCCGAGCTAAAACGCTGGAACGCGATATGAAAATGCAGAGCCTCGTTCCGGAACAGTCGTTCCATCTTAGAGGCATGTCCGTTTGTTCGAACGGCGCGTAATTTGAATTTTCCAATTGGCTTTGCTTAATCGGTCCGTCTCGATCGTTCTTAATGTTTGCGAGCACTTGTACACTCGAACCATTACTACTTTAAGATTTTTTACCTCGATGCTAATGCGACCGTTATAAATAAACATCTTTATAAAAAAAAATACTATACGTATACCTAGGAGTTGCTACACATAGATCGGTACAAAAACGAGAACGCTATGTCGTATTTTTGCTGGACAAGAATCTTTGTTACTTAATTTATACAGGACTTTGTTGTTTTTAAAGATACTTTCAGTATCTTTAAAGTATAATAATAAAAGATAAAGTTGAATATATAATTGAGTATAATAGTAAAAAATAATAAAAAAATAAAGTTGACCCCTCCTGCAGATTCAGTCAATGAAATTTAATTTTTTCTAGCATATCAACTTCTTCAATAAATGTTGCACACCGATAATTATCGGATCATCTTCACGGTGATGACCGGTTGGCAATCCGAAAAACAGCGATCAATTAGCAGCATATGCCTCGCGAGGACATGCAGACACACCAGCAACGCGGAAATAATAAACGCAGGATTGTTTATTAACATAAACCGGCGGTAGATAGATCTTTATCTCGCAGATTGGATTACTGCCAATAAAGTGCGACCGCGGCGCAGATAAAGTAAGGCGCACCGATAGTCGAACGAACAATTGGAGCAAAATGAACCCGAGGGATTAAGAAACGGGACCGTGAAACAAACCCAGCTCCGGCGAGCGGCGAGCGCTCATAAAGATATGGGAGGAAAAGGAGACGTCGGAGAATAGGAATAACAACGAGTGACTGCATGCATGCCAAGTCGATCGATCTACGGGTTCCCTTTAACGAGAACCAACGTAAGTCAATGGCCCAGGGTGGCGTCCACCGCGAGCCTTAGTTGGACTTTATGGGAACACGGTGTTCTAGCAACCGGAAGAAAATCCATGAACCTGTGCTGCGGATTTTTTCGTGCGTGGGTGAAACCGCGCTCGGGACTCGCAATTGCCGAGGGAACAGCCTTGAGCAGAGTTCTATCGACGATATGTCATTCGATAAGTCGACAGACATGTTGTGCACAATTGTCTCCCCACTCTACCTCCCCCTTCCACGACGCTATCCCTCCAAGCTTCCAGTCACGTGACTGATCCGGTGCTGGTAGAGAGAGGGTAATCCCCTCGAGTCAATTCCCCTGATCTGACCACACTGGTTCTGTTTGATTCAATGTTCAAGGAGGGACCTAAAGCATTTATGGCAAAAACGAGTAGATTAAACGTAAAACACAGTAAAAATATAGAGAACGAAAATTATTTACACAAGAAATAAATTTGTATTTAGCTTCTTCTCCTTGCTGATAATTTGTGAACATATTATTTTACATTGTGAAGACAACGAAGAATACATATTAGGTTTGAAGGAGATAGCGATTTTCTTATTCCGAAACACTCATTGTCGTCTTATATCGGAATGAAATTGCACATCTACGATCGGGACTCATTCAAGGTCCGAGTTCGCCTCGTTGCATCGAACAGTGCGCAAAAACGACAATTGGTAGTTAACCAGTCGCATTCTCCGATTCGAAGTCTTCTGAGAAGCGAAAGAGGGGGGAGGGGAGCGAGAAACAACTTAATTTATTCCGGGCAATAATCGCCGCCGGCCGAAATGGATCTCGGATGGGCCGACTGATGGAATGTGACACCTGCCCGCTGCGACTAAAACTGTTTTTCAGGTGTGCAAGATGCCGGAGCGAGGAGCGCTCTTCTCGTTTTTACCCTCGGATCGAGCGCCAAATACGCGAGCTGCACGCCTACCGCGGGATTCTCCTTTGGCTTTTTAATTTGTTCTTTTTTTCCCCGAGGACTCCTTAAAGGCGAGCTGGCTCGGACCGGTTCGAGCCCGATCCGATCCGATCCGAGATTCTCGAGAGTTATATAGCGATACGAAATTTAATTGTGCGACGGACATCGTGCTCCGGGTATTAATTTGTCCGCCCGGGTTCGACTAATTATTCGGCGAGCTTGTAATTTATTAATTGGGAAAAATGTCCGAAGCTCTGCAAAGAAGTTTGAAGTTGATAAATTTGAAAGTAGGGCGTCAATTATCCAAACTAATTGGGTCCTAATTGGGTAAACATATACATTTACATTTTACATACATATACATGTTTGAGTTCATGGCCATGCGAAGGTCATAGTATACTAGGCCGCTGAGCTCGTATTGACATAAGCAATAATATTATGTACTGAAAAATATGCAGTGCAACTTAAAAAAATGAGGGTGATAAATGTTTACTATGTAAACATGCACGCTCAATTTTGTACACTGAAATGAATTATTCTACATCTCTTCATTTTTGTTAATAAAACGACAATGTGTTGTTCGAGTTCAATGGTTAATTATTTTTTGAGGCCTCACATACATGCATAAAAATGTTTGTTTTTTGTTAATCTCACAAACCAGGCTTGTACAGTAATAACAATTTTGTGAGTGACTGTACAAAATAAGAAGATGGAGACGCCAAAAGAAATCCGATCAGTAGAAAATGGACGAAGCAAGGTCCGCAGAGGTCTACCGTCTGCTAAATTCAAAGAAGCCTTTTTAAGGCTAACGCAGCCGGGAGTAGTTGCGCGACGGTCCGTATAACGATTACGAAACGTTGAATTATTCGCTCGGAGAGGCACACCGATAGCGTACGCTCCC
This sequence comes from Lasioglossum malachurum, assembly GCA_028455605.1. Classification (NCBI taxonomy): domain Eukaryota; kingdom Metazoa; phylum Arthropoda; class Insecta; order Hymenoptera; family Halictidae; genus Lasioglossum; species Lasioglossum malachurum. The sequence goes on from CM052315.1 coordinate 10,057,258, forward strand.
ATAGTCTGGCTGAATGCGCGGAAGCACGAATTCTCGTGGCGGCGGACAAGCCATGAATTTCCCCGGGGGTGTACACGGGGGGCCGGACAGATGCCCCCGGTGACACCCATTAGCCCCACGATCTTGCCGAACTATTGAAATTATTAATCGACGCAATTAGCGAGCGGCCGGCACGGTGAGCGCGCCGCCGCTGCTAAATGTCAAAACGTCCCTTGCTACTTGCAACTTGTGAACGGTGCGGTCAGTATCGCGGCATGCATCGATTTCCTTCTTTATCAAAGCGGTTGCAACACGTGCACACCATTGCTGCTGCAACGCTCCGCAACGCGTTGCACCGCCATGCCAGGCGAATTCCGAAACTATCCGCGGCGTGATTCAGCGATAACGGGCCCCGACCAAGCCACCTACATTTATCAGCGAAACCTCGAACTCGTCTTAACGATCCTGAAAACCGGCGTGCCGGCTCCACGGAAAAATCCTAATCGAAAGGCGCGACTAATCGTTGCGTGACGACCGCGGCAGCAGAACCCGGTCGATAGCCCGATCAACCGGGATGAATTTCAGATCGACCATGATCCAGACGCTTGATAAGATAGATTACGCGAGGCTGATGAGTAGGCTGACGATTTTTATGCAAATACATCTTGCATACGTTTTAAATATTTTATATGTGGAAAAATGAACAATTTATGTAGGTCTGAAATACGAGAATATATGTATTATTATTATTTATTGCTTTAAAAAAACCAAATGAGGTTTATCGTCAATTTAGAGTCGTAAGTCGTGCCAGGTGACAAGAGGGAGTACGAATTGAGGGGGAACATTTACCCCCTCTCTCTGAGAGACGAAACGCGTTACGTGACCATAGAATGGGGACACAAGTCTCAATCTGGCGACTGCGGTCTTCAAATATTTATTGCTTATAGCAATTTTAACGGATTTGCATGAAATTGGCACCGTATATGTAGGGAGCAATGACCGGAGTAGGTCAATCATATGGTTAAGATCGTGGACCCCGGACAAAACGAGAGCAACAAACTCGGAAGGCTGAGTTTGTTGACAAACCAAGGTAATAAACACGCGACGGTGCGAATGCGAGCGAGGGACGCGTGAGACAAAGAGTGCGTCTGAGAAAGTGACAGAACGGAATAACGAGAGAAAGAGAGAGTGAATGTAAGCAAATGTACATAAGGAGCGAGAACAATGCGATATGGTTCTTTTTGGGTGATAGCGACAGCGAATCTATGCGACAGCGATAGCGTGTGCGAGTTAAATAAATATATGTCTATTTGTGCCGTCAATACGAGAGTTTTCTTACATCCCGCACTCTGTTCCTACATATAGGTATATGTACAATTGACTTAGATCTACTATAAATGCATATTTTCAATTTTCATTATGTGTGGAGAGGGAGAGAGATATATAGATAAAAAAAGTTGAAAAAATTGACCGTAACTTTTTAAAATTTCGTTTACCCTTACTAAACTAAGTCTTCTAGCATGTCAAGAAATCTCAACTCGTTTGCTTCAATTGTAAGAAAATTGTAGTATTACAAATTTTTTTCTCGCCCATTAACGCTTTGAAAAAAAAGAAAACAATCCTGATTTAATCGTGCTATTGCATAGCGTGATGTACACAGGAACTACGTATAGTCGACGGACGTTTCCGTTCAGGACTTCATCGGTCTAGCAGCCGCGAAATAATGCCTGTCAATTATTCAATCACCCGGCGAATTAATGTCACCGTTGCAACACTGTCGACACGCGTTAACGATGGCCGCCGGACAAGAGACGGTCGTTTCCCGTGAAAGATTGCGATAGGAAACTTTGGCCAGTGATAAATCGACGTAATGGATGGTGTGTAGGTATCAAAGCCTCGGAGATATCGGTAACGTGGACATCATAGTCGTCAATTAGGTTGCAGCGCGTCACGGTGCACGGCGTGGGCCGAGAATGACTCCGCGTAAACTTTGTTTATGGGGTCCCTAAACGAAGCGTTTGCTAATTAAAACTACATATGTACTTTATATGTATCGATTTTTCATACGTTTGTATTGTCTAACCTACAATGATCCTCCACCGTCAAACAGAGAAGAACAAGGTTTAGGAGAGTCTTACCAACCACTTACTTCCGATGCTAATAATTTCTCCAATAATAATAATAATTTAAGACCAGGTCAGGAATAAGTAATTAATACCCGGAAATAAAATAGAAAAACTTACGAATACAGTTTATTCCTCACAAGCGTCCGACAAAATGTGTCCCGTCTTTTCGTGGAGACATGACGCTCTCTCCTTCAAAAACAAATGACGATCGGTTCTCCTTGCCAATTTCGTAATCATTGGTTGTCAACTGTACAATAAATAAAAATTCTAGCAGCACTGATAAATATAACATTTCTAATAAATATTAATAAATACAAGAGGTGGTATAAACAAAAAAAATAAGTTGTCTTATAGAAAGATCTCAAAGCACAATAGAACCTCGATTAACCGAACTTCTGATGCCGGAAGTATCCCAGCATGCCTCAGATGCAAGTAGGTTGACAATCCATATGCAATATTGTTTACTATGCAGTAAAAATTGAATCTAGATACTGTTCCAATATTCGAACAGTCGTGTTTCCCCGTTCAGTTCGGATAATCGAGACTCCACTGTAAGAAGGATCTGGAATACTGGAGCAAGGACGATGAAAAATGCGAATGGAATAGCTTAGGGGAGTGAATATTCTATTCTGTACTCTGTACATGGTGTACGCAAGCCCATGAAAGGAGGAACCAAGCTTTATGTTGCTGGATCATACGAAAGCGAAACAGTTAACTGGCACGAAGCACGGAGAGACGAGGAGAGGAGAAAGGTTCGAGGTTTACGATGTTGAATCTTGTCTACGATCTCTGATAGAGTCGTGTCTGTCAGTTTGCATGTTCATGCCACGACGTTGACCGATGCCTTCTTCTCGAGCACACTACTGACGTCATCGACAACCTGTACTGGGTGGTCCAAGTGTACATTTCTACAATTTTACTTGGTTCAACAATGTGGTTAAAGTGACATTTTGAGGTTATGTAACAAAGATCGCGAGATACACTGCCGGTGTATCAATGTTGCACCACCTACATTCTTGAGGTTTTGAATTTTTTAAGAGAATAATTCAATAAAAAAACTATTGATAATTGCCTGTGTATATTATAATACAATGCTACGAATTATACGTTCAAACTAATTTCTGAAAATTTCTCTGAATATATAAAGATGATTTAGTAAACATGATTATTTTCAACAACTCTTATAGAAAGTACTTTGACGTATGTCGAATTTCTTCTTCCGGTCTGACACCTATGACCTATACATACAATTTCTGTTCGTCTCTATCATTTTCGGTTTCGAAGGTGTTTTGAAATAATCTCGAAAGTTCAATTAGAAAAAAGGTTTGTCTCAAAAGCAACGATTGCGAGTGTAAAGTGAACATCAAACGGAAACTGAGCAATCCTATTAACAGAATAAGTAAGTAAGCGGAAACAATAACCGCAGGATTATTTATTGACATAAATCGGTGGTGAAATTTTTTCGAAGCGATCGGAAGTAGCAATTGCAGTTTTCGTATACTACGAAGATAGATCTTTATCAATGCTATAAATAATTACAGGTTCAAAATAATTTTTGAAAATGTCTGAATATATAAGGATGATTGATTAAAAATGAGATTATTTTTGACACCTCTTAGAAGGTACTTTGACTTATGTCAAATTTCCTTTTCCGGTCTGCCATCTACATAAATAATATCTGTTCGTTTCTATCGTTCTCAGTGTTGGAGGTGTTTCGAAATAATTTCGGAAGTTCAATTAGAAAGAAAAATGATCAAACGCCACGAGTGTGAAGCGAGCATCAAACGGTAAGTACTCATTAACTGAAATACAGAGTATCGTTCTGGATTGACATTTGAGCAAAAAATAATTGATCGAAACGACAGGTTGTTAACGGTGTATCGAGAGTTTAATGTTACGTCGATCACGGTAATTATTGCAATGAATAATTCATACTCAATCTCCATACGATAGTTATACACTCCATGCCTGGATTGTTTAATTAACAGTAATCTTGTCGGTGGTAATAAACACGTTAGTAATGAGCAGTGACGCTGTGCATGATGTATTCATAAAGAGCGTTTTACAGCAAAAATATCTTGTAATTCTACATGTTCAAATAGATATTATTATTTAATTATACAGGGTGTCCCAAAAATGTCGGAAAACCTGTGGTGTCTGTTGTCATTTGAAGCAACTTTCTCCTTTGCGAAAATGTTTTCTCGCCATTGTCAGTTATTCACGAAAAGCATGAGCCAATCAGAGCGCAACTACTATGTACGTGGAGATTATTTTCGTAAAGGAAAAAGTTGCTTCAAATGACCTCGGGAACTACCTCTTACTAGGTTTTCAGATATTTTGTCGGAATATGGCATTAAATAAAATTAATGACAAATGAAATTCAACATGATAAAATTATTGGAAAAAGAAATATATTTTTATCGACTTGGAAAATTTTTAATAAAAATTACTTTAAGTATGAAATGTGAGAAAGTATTTTTTAGGTTCTATACTCTTAAAAAATAGACTTTTAAGCATTTTTTGTCTTCATGAGACTGTGTCTTTAATGGGTTTCCGCGACGGCTCGGATAGTGGAATTGCAGTTTTTCGTCGGTGGGATCGGAGTTGCATAACGTATGAGTCAATAAGAGGGAAATTGTGTTGGTGTATGCACGGCGGGCCACCCAGTCGGCACAGGGAACTTGTTCTACAATATCTTCCGTCACGGCGGCATCCTTTATAAAATCACCTTCGATCAGGACAAACGCCAGCATGGCTGAGCGATCCCTCGTAACTCGAGGCAGCCATTTTTCCCATACGTCGATATTCATGCCGAGGGCCGTACACTTGTTCCACGACATCGATTATTCGTCCCCCCGTTATTATTTATCAATTCCGTGGCCTATGTAAATGCTCGCGAACTGCGTTTCGGCCTCTGTTGTATTTATGGGGAAACTATGCCCGGAGATCCGCCATGTGCAGTAAAAATACCGGGAATGATAGCTGAAGAGGAATTTGTGTGCTTAGCTTTCTTGTTTCATTCTCCAAAACGAGAGTGAACCTTGACGTAATTTTGTTATAGTTTTGCTTTTAAAAAGTAGTACATTATCTTCTAAATATTGTATAAATTTGTTGGCAACGTTTTTAGAAAGTTACGTTCAATTGTTTAAACATTCAAAGTTCTTAAGTCCATGAATTTGTACGCATCCCTTAAGACGACCAGTTTCCACTTTTAAAAAATGAATTTATTGAGCTGAGAATTTTTCTGTATGTACTTTGAAATATTGTCTCAATATGATAAAAATTTTAGAAATGTGCATCCAACCGTTTAAAAATTAAAAATTCCTAAGTGAATGTATTTTTATGCATCCCCAAAGATGATGAGGTTCTATTCTTAACAAATTCAATTAGCAGCTACTTTGAAATATTGTCTCAATACGACAAAAATTTTACAAATTTCCATCTAACCGTTCAAAAATGAAAAATTGTCGAAGGCGTCATGTATTTACCAAGCGAGCAATCAGGCGTCACCGTTAATAGAACCGACCAGTTCGCACTGTTAACGAATTCAAGCGGCAGCAGAGTCATTCACCGGCTAAGTTTGACGTTAATGAAACGATGTTTCACGCCTGCGATGTCCGCCGGTTCAAAGGTGGCAGTTAAAGCGGTGGCAAAGGACGAGCGCGCAATTAAAGGGGCTCGCGGGACTCGACTCGACTCGATAATTTCATGAACAAACAACTCGCGACTCGTAAAAGTCAGCCGGGCCTTCTCTTGTTTTATGCGTTACGGTGCAGCGGGAGTGCATCGTGTGGGGTGGACGTGAGAACACGATCTCTCGGGAGGACTGCTTTATATCCGGCACAGTCTTTACATGTCTCTTACGCATTCCATCCGGCGAACGAGTGCCCCCTTTCCGTTTTACGATATCGTTCCGTTTGATTACTCCGAATAGTTCTGTTTATAAACGTGCTCGAACGTTGATTATGGTGTTTTAGAGGCATTAAGTGAACCTCGTTTACACGTGGTATCGGCGGAGCTGGACTGGCCGACCGCCATTTTCTTCTGCAAATTTCTCCATTATCTGATTAGCAGCGTTTGGGATCTTCGAAGTAGCATGATTCTATCTGGTTTTTATGGGTTCTGCGGTTTATTTCTCCAATGGAATAGATGCTCTCGACACAGGGACAGCATTTTATTGTGCAAATATTGTGTTCACGACTGTTTATTGCTTCACGCTGCTTTTTATTGGAAATTAGGCCGTGTTAGTTTAGAGCGAGCTTAGGTAGGTTTTGTGCTCGATTTTATGGGAATATGTTAGTCGAAATCTACAGGGTGTGTCAAAGTGAATCAATCTTTTCAAAGAAATACATTTTTGGAACATATTCAATAACCATTATTGAGATATGCTGCAGAACTCATAATTTAAATATTAATAAAAAAAATTGCATAAAAATTATGTTATCTTGAAGTATAGCTGAGCATATATGCAAAATTCGAGCAATAATTACCTAATCAAGTCTGATCTCACATAAATTGTCTGATATTGACGGCTCTTAATGGGAATATCCCCTTAATCCTTGAGACTTCAACAATTTATCACTGGAGCTCAACATTTCCCGGTTCGAGCGCAAACTTCTGATGAATGAAGACGTCAGATTGATGTCGCGAGGAGCGGGCCATAAAACAGCGTGTAAAGGCGATCGGTAGATAGCGAGGTTGGTCCCGGTTCGAACACATTCGTAACACCGGGATCGTTATGTACGGTGCATGTCCTCGCGTGACTTAGCGGAGCGCCGGGGGCGAATTTGCATGTTGGCCTAAATTGGAAAAGACCTCGGGGAGCCGCGATCAACTTTGTTCGACGTTCACCAGGTGGATGTTTATTCACTACTGCGTCGCGTCCGGAGGAATGCGGCATGATTCGGTGGCCTGGCTGCAGTCAGGTGTCCGCGACAGCGAAATTTATGTGCGACACTCTCTGTGAAAATGCTCGTTATTAATCCCAGCATTCTTCATCCGTGAATTATTACCCTTTCCATTAGCTTTGGTTGGTTTTGCTATATTTTTAAATGTAGTTAATTTTTCATATATTATTGGTGAATCTTAAAATAAAGTTAATTTGTATAGTAATTCAATTTAATAGGGGATACATATTATCGTACAATTAAATTCTATATTAGTTATGAATTTTACTGCGATAATTTAGAAATTTTTGCAAAATTGGAGGAAATACTAAAAGCTATTGCAGGTGTTGTTGCACGGTTTGTTGACTTTATTGTTCGTATAGAGTTGATTCCGAGTTTAAATGGACACCGTGTATATAGGGTTGGTATCCCCACACAAGAGAAAATGACTGTAAAGCGGAGAGCCAGATCAGCTTTTCCGTCGGATTTATCGCCTGTAGATGTCTACAGGCCTGTAAGCCGTACAATATAAGGACTGGTAGGATGGGCTGGCAGCTACCTCGATTAACCTTCGTTTCCGCTGGTTGGAAGCAATCTGGGTCTCACTATGTGGCAACCACGGCACAAGCAACCTTGCAAATTGGAAAAAATTGGAGACGTGACGGCTAGTCACGCTGCCACGGATTACCAAATCCGAGCGAAAACCGTGAACACGGTGCTCCTAGGGAGCATTGGACGATTGGATAGGGGACTCTTTCTTTTGGTCTCAGCAACAGTTATCACTAGTCGTTCGGAACAAATTGTCCCATTAAATATCAATATTATGATGCAATTTTGGATCGATCTTAATACTGCTTTCAATTATTCAAATTATCTCCAGATTATTTTTATTGCAATTTTCACAAGGAATTTAAAATGAGTAACTTGAAACCTCTTGTATTCATCGAAATTAAATATCTGAAGAGCTTCAAGATGGAAACTCAGAGAATCGAACATTTCCTCCAGCATCCTTTACCCAGGTCTCACAATCAGGTTCACGGGTTGGCAACAAAGTGGTGCCTGAGGCTCTCGAAATCGACTGGGGAAACCAACGAGCAAAACATTCGTTTCGAGTCCGCATTCCTCGTCACCGTCCGCGGTGGCGCGGTAATTAATTTCCGCTCGTCACGAGCAAGTAATTAAATTCGATCGGAATCGCGGAGCCATCGTAGAGAGGACGCTTGCAAACTCTCTCTCTACTATCTCTCCCTCTTTCTCTCTTTCCTCTGTGCATCGTTTCGCAGCCGTCGCGTGTCAGACGCGTGGAGCGATGCAAATTCCCGAAGGCCTTCCGAGCGTGAGCGGAAAAATGAAAAGACGGCAGCGACGCCGCGCCGGTACGAGTGGAGGCCTGTGCCCTCGGTGCAGCGGGTCGTTGCAGTCCGCTTGCACTCGGTGCACCGGCCAATTCATCTTGCAGATAATATCGTGGACGGTAGGCCGGCGCTCGAGGAGTCCCTCTCGAACGGCCACCAGGGACAGATGAAGGTGTTCTTGGCTCGATGTTCGATGCCATCGTGCTACACGCACGCATCAAACCAGGCCCTGCGTAAATCCTGTCCTTCGGGCTCTTCTTGCTCTTGTTCTTCTTCACTTTTTCCCTCGCACTCCCTCTCTGTCTCCATCCCTCCCTCCCTCGATCTTGTTCCTTTTATGGCAACATCTAGAGAACATTGCGGGCGAATTCGCCGTGACAGGTGTTGTGATCCTTGCTCCGCGCTTATCTCCTCGTTCGCTTCCGAGTTCATTGTTTTTCGATTTACTCGAATTCAGGGGAAGTTCGGTCACCACCATCAATCAGTCCGTTCCCCCACTACTTGAGCTTTAAGCTGCAGCCACAAATGCCACTTCTGGTGGTATCAGAGTCATCAGATGAGGGAACACGAATTGAGGAGAAAAAAGGGAACACAAAAGTGAAATAAAAATTTATTTTCTTTCTTATAATATATTTAACACATTGAAAAAATATTACTGACATTTTTACTGTTTGTAGTGACACTCCCACTTATTTGTGTTAAAAATGTATCAAATCCGCAGTCGAATAATTACACTAACAAACAGTACACTAAAAAAAAAAGCTTAGAATATTCGGAATTGTTCATGGGACATTTTCAAACGTTTTCACCGATCGATACACTGAAATTATTAATAAATTTCTTTATCGGAAGTTCACATAGTTCCGGCATCGAGCGTGGAGCCGTCTCAAGGGGGACGATGCGTCCGGTGCATTATGGTCGCCGCGTTCTCAGACAGGATGCTTTATCGAAGCTCTTTCGAGGTTTCGACAGCGCGAAATAGCGATGATTGTTCATTAGCGCCGCGCGTCCTCAGCTTTAATGCATGTATCGGTGCCCGTTCCGAAGGCAGAGTTAGCTGTGTTACGCTCGACGTCCGTTCGCCAATAGCGCCCATTAGCATGGAACCCCCCACCCCTCCTCCCTGCAGATAGACTAATGATCATGTCACCCGGCTCCTTAATTGCTAATTGATCTTGCGCCTATGTGCCCACGGCCTGCGCACCTATTACGCAAACTGCGACATCCGCCCTCTGTTCGAACATTTCAGCAACCTACACTCCCTCGACGAAATGATAGCACATACGCCATCTTTAATTTCTCAAGAACTACACAGAACATCCGAATGGAACACACCGTATCGTAATTGTTACGATGCGGAGAGGAGGAACCTGTTGAAGTTCTGGATATTGTATTATTTATTATTAGCAGACTCCGGATTTTATGCATTTGTGACGAAAATGGGTAGGTGCAATTTCGAAGAGTGATTAAAAGACTTTAGGAGTATTAATACATTCGTTCCACGACATCAAAACTATTATTAAAAAATAGAAATTTAGATCTTGCGTCTTGCAATTGATGTATAAACCTTTTCTTTTGCATAAGGGCCCGAAATTTTATAGAATCATTCAACTGAGACTTTAATGTTTTCAAATAATGATAAGATCTAAATAGATTTAAATTCAATATTCAATACTCTTGGATTGCATGGTAAAGCTTGACACGCGGGAGAAATGTTTTCAGCTAGAAAGTTCACAGCAGAGTTGCCAGATCAAGACTTGTCTCCCCACTCTACTTTCCCTCTCTACGCGCTATTCCCCCACCCTTCCGCCACAGCCCGGTCACGTGACACGTTCTATCTCTGTCTCACCCTTCCGGCATGGCACTGTCACAACGTCACGTGACTAACCCGGTACCGGCAAGGGAAGGGTAAACTTTTTCCCCTCAATTCGTGTAAATTCCTCTGATCTGGCGACTCTGGCTCACAGTTCCCTCACTCCGCAAGCGTTCGGAGCGCTACGGCTGCGTGAGAAGATTCGATCTCACAGAGACTTTCCCCGACTGCGTGACATTTCTCCAGGGTCCTCTCTTTTCTCAGGATATCGCGTGAACTTACGATCGGCCCGGATCCATCTCTCTCCCCGAGAGAGATTATGCGCGGCCGCGCGCGCGCGCCCACGTGAATTCTCACTGCGTGCACTCGGTCCCAAGTGTAGTAATTACTAATTGTAATGCACGCTTACCGAGCTCGGTAAATCTATTCTAGAAGGTTCCGATAAGTATGCGACGTCTCGAGCCGCGTCTAACGATCCACCGAGGTGTTCGATGATCGCTATTTCCTGCCTACATCGTTAGTCGAATATTGAATCTTTGACCCTTATAGTACATAGTATTGGAAACGGGTGGTTGAATAACTCTAGTTTATTTTACTGAGGTCGAAATCGCGTTGAAGGCTTTACTATTAGGTGTGCAAATAAGTTCTTTCCCCCTTTTTTCCAAAGGAGATACATTTTTGGGAGACCCTGTATAAGAAAGTGATACGAGGTTTCTCTCCGTGCTATGGTTTCCAGATTCGAAATGTGGAGTCGCCGCATTTTCCGACAAAATTTTCCGACTTTTCAGACGCGGTGTATCAGAGCGGATACTCGAGCACCCTGCTAGTTCACTCCTCTCTCCAGCTGCGTCTCTAGCCTCGCGGCCCACGTCGATGCCCCTTTCTTTCTACGACGTTATACTTTATCGATCGTTAGGTACGACATTGCTCCGGCGTGCTTCGTTAAGCGCGAAACGTAAACGTCAACCTAACGACCGGTGGCAGCCGCTTTAGCTTTTTCTGCGAGCACACTCTTCTGGGGTCGCCCACAGAGGAGGTCGTGCGACGTTCTTACGACGTATCGGTGCACGACGACCGACATCGTCCGGGATTTTTACGGTTCCGGCCGGTTTCCTGGTGGGAGACGGCGCGGACAGTGACAGCGATGCCTAGGGTTAACGATACGCAGGGGGTGAACGCCGCTAAATTGGTTCCCTTCACCGCTCGAGATTTGTAGACTGGAAGAACGTTCACTTTCGGATGTTAATGGCGATGCGTGGGCCGAACGAGAGCCTCGGCAACTAGTCGCGAGCTTTACCAGAGAATAATTCTTGTCCGCGGCCAGGCTGTAAAACCTTCCTCGGTGATCGTTGACCAGCTTTCAGCATCAGGACGAGCCATGCTGATCCTCCCATTGACTCCGATTTGCATCCTCGCCCGGAGATTCCGTAATGTAGATCAAATCAGAGGCGCTTCGTCACTTGTTGCATGATAACAGCTTTATCGTGCTGGCAAGTATTATTACACAACGTAGGAAAAAATATTTTCAAATTACATTGAAAAAAGAACTTAATAAAATTATTAAGGGATACAAGGAATATAAAGATCTGCAGGATTCAGTAATATACGAGAGAGTGCCCATTAAGAAGTGTTTAAATGATAAAAAACGCTGTCTTATAATTTAAATACTCTTTAATAAATACTGCCCTGTACAAAAACTATGCAGGACAATGTTGTTCAGAATGGTAACTTCGTCAGCAAATTTCAGTGTCATTGAAATCCGAGGGGAGGAGCCTAACCGACAAGTTCACCTTTATTTCCAGTTCCAATATTTAATACTAAATATTAAATTTGATCAGTCAAATTGATTCGAGCATGGCCGAGTATTAAGTCTAAACTTGATTAGTATATTTGATTAGATTTTCAGTTGAGAGAAGCAACAAAACTAACGTTTCTGGTTGCGAGTTTTATTCGCAAAGAATGGCGAGAGAGTTATCTGAAAACAATCGGTAAAAATGATTTTAATTCCAGTTCGAATGCTTATCAGAGAACAGCAATGAAATAGTATCTAACATCAATTAGTCAAATTGATTTTACTTCCAGTCCTTTTCCCATTCGCAGCCTCGGTTCGCCAATACCGTTAATCAGAACAGATAGGTTCGGATAATCGACGTTCCGCTCCGTTGGCCATGCAGTCGCGGTCTGCAACCTGCTGCATTGTGCAACGCAATTCACTGCAGCAGCGCGCTGCGAATCGCGCGTCAGCTTGTTGCGCGACTGCGCGAGTCAACAAGGATACACGATATTTTCCGCGACCCTTGAACCCAGACCAGAACACCCGAACCCATTGGATTCCGTGGACGTCGGCAAATCGCGATTCCTGTTTATATTGCGCGATCGACAGGTTGATTTTTAGTGTTGTTTCCAACCTGTGTCGTCGAAGTAGTGTTGTGATAATTCATTGTCTCTGCTCAACATTTTTGGACGTTTTACAGTGACTGTCAGTGAACTTTTAAATTCCTGCAGCGTACAAACTGAAGTGAAAATTGTTCAAATATCTTTTTTTTTAACCACAAAATAATATAAATTAATTAATATTGTAACGACACCGTGAGATGCAGTTTCTCCCATTTTTTCAATCTGTTAATAGTTAAGTCAACAAATTAGCTCATTTATACGTGTATAGTTGTATCATAAAATACGTAGCTGTATATCTATTGCTAATATGTGAAATAAAAAAAAAATCATTGAATGAGTAGATTGTTTATGCCAATTCTCCTTTTGACAAGTTGTTCTATTAAAATTACATTGAATTCAAATGCTGTATTGTAAAAACACTTATAAAGCAACTTCCAGTTAATGAAATTAATTTTTCCATTACTTTAGACATAAAACAATCTATAGGTTTTCATACAAATAGTAATAATTAATTTGTAAATCTAAATGAGAATAACTACTTAATTTACAAATAAATAAGTCTTATGGGGACTCCATAATCCTGAATCGATGTGCTAGTTAATTTTCCATTCAATTATTATTCTGAAGTGAATTTCCAGCTGATAGCAAAAATTATAATTAAACTCTATGAATTTATTCTGTGTTCTGCTATTTTGTCGGGTTTGAAATTGTTTACGAAAAAGAGTTCTACAAGGACCCAAGCGTTGTATGATTTCGTAAAATGATTTGAATCAAGACAAACAATCTCATCGGTAATAAACAAGCGCTTTGTAACAACAAACTGATTATGGTGGGCAGGAGCACGTGTTACGGGTTTCGTAAAACCAGTTGCAGCGGCCGTAATGCTGTTTAGGCGTCATTAATCAGGCGAATCAGGAATAACTTTGCGCGGCCATTTGTAAAGTCAACTGCAATTTCTCCGGTGCTGATTACACGTCGTTAGCCGGGTGAAATCAAGTTAACGTATCGCCGCACTCGGAAGTTTATATCCATTTCCTCACCATTAATGCAGTACTGTGAATAATTATAAACACCATCCTATTATTAGATTTCTCAGCGGGGCCGAACAAAAATTCGAAAAAAAAAATCCAAACTGAAACATGAAATTTTCTCTTGAAATTGTGGTTTTAATAAATATAAATGTCAATGTGAAATTATTAAAATTATCATTACATTTGTTCTAATATTTTGGAATGAAAGTTTAGTGCTCGGTGGTTGTAGTGTTAATCTCAGCTTCTCTAAGAACTTGAGAAAAAATAAATTATACACAGAAATTTTTGGTACTTGAGTAAATTCGGTAGTCCCGCAAACAGTGTTAATCGAGGGCCCCGAAATGAACGGTCTGCCGCTGCTATCAACGCCAAAAAATGCGGAAATGTTCAAATGCCTCGATAGCAATGGTGATGGGGGCACATAATGAATTTACCTGTATACGTGTTACAATTTTTCTCGGGTAGGGGGATACGAGTTCTCCCAGCACGGGCCCGTAATCTCTATTAATTACAGCCGGCGGCGCATCCGCATAAATCAATCGCGAAACTCAGATAACGATGCAGTGCCGTGCGACCGAGATAAAGTACCGATACAGAATCGACCAACCTAATATAATCTATTCTAAAATAAGTTTAAACCTACAGCCAACAAAAATCGCAATTAATTCGCATGCATCTATACAGGGTGTCGCAACTGAGTCGAATATCTACAAAATAATTAACATACAACTTGCTATAAATATTCATATTTAAAGAGAAATAGTCCAAGAAGTTTTTATTATAATAACTAAATTGCGTACTTTGAATTTACAGGATTTTTTTGGGTCGGTCGGCAGTTAATCTGTTAATTAATTTAATAAAAATTCGAATTGCAGCAATATATGCAACGGTGTATCTTTAGGGTTGATTGTACACGTGCAAGATATTCGATTTAATTGCGTCGAGTCATAAATGCAGCATAACGTGGGCTGCATTGTGAGTGCTGGTTGTTTCAGCCGTTGCAATTTATCTCCTTTATTATTGTCCCTCGTTCTTCGCTTTTTGTCGTTCGGAATTGGCACGTGACACGGGGCAAGGCCGAAATACCTCCGCGTTTCCTTCATCTCGCCTCGCATAACTCATTCCAGTGACAAATCGCAGTCGTTTGTTCGTATTCTCGATAAACGCTCAAAGGAGCAGGTTGTTGCCGCTGTATACACTGTGTCTCTCGCATAAACACGAACGCTTGCGTCAGCGGCCGACCGTCGATTTCGGGTCCCTGGACTGACACTGTTTGGGGGTCTACTCAATTAACTCAATTTAACTCGAGTACTAAACATTTTTGTATAATTTATTTTTTCTTGAGTTTTTAAGTCAAATTGTTTTTTTTTTTTTTTTACCACGAAGGGAGGCCTTTCTGACATTAAATTGAACCTTAAATTTCTGACCTTAATTTTATAAATTTTAATCTCGCTATGATATTTGCGACATATAACTTCTGTACACACACCATGTACATGTAAAATCAAATAAGTAGTTCAACTAGGTTTTACATTAATACAGAAATAAATGATTATTTGATATTAAGCAACGTGAGACACTGTTCAAGGAATGATCTCTGCAAGTATTTTCTTTCTAAATATTATTTTAGCCAACATTTTGGCAGATTGATATTGATCATTAATTACAGGGATATTCTAGAATCAAAAATATGTAGTTCAAAGATTATTTCCATTAATACGGAAATAAATAATTATTTCAAATTAAGCAATGTAACTCTGCAAATATTTTCTTTTTCATATACGATTTTACCCAACACTGGTAGATATCGACAGATAGTGGCGAGGACAAAAAAAAATGCCAGGCTAATTTCCAGGCAGCGACGTTAACGCAGCACGTACGTAGCTTATTATTTTCGCGTTACGAGCTCGTAGAATGCCGGAAACCCCGCCTCGTGCTGCTGAAAAATCAGGAGCTGACGTTCCCTGAAAGTCTGCGGGATTATTATGTTGATGTAATAATAGCCGGCCGAGCCGCGGAACCTGTTATTACGTGGCTTTTAAAGTTTTCATTTGTTACCAGCGAATTTTCAATTAATAATACACGGCGCTGTCCGTCGTTCTGGTCAACGTTGACCGTTGATCGCTGGTTTGAACCGTTCGGCCACGTGACAGTTTGATAGGAGACACTTTCCGAGTAAAATGAAAAAGATTCTTCAGTTATTAGATTCTGGATTTTTACGGTTTATTGGAATGTTGTGCATTGGTTGAACGAAGCGTTGAATCGGTT
Source organism: Lasioglossum malachurum (assembly GCA_028455605.1). Taxonomy (NCBI): domain Eukaryota; kingdom Metazoa; phylum Arthropoda; class Insecta; order Hymenoptera; family Halictidae; genus Lasioglossum; species Lasioglossum malachurum. The sequence goes on from CM052315.1 coordinate 10,073,113, forward strand.
TGAAAATTAATTATTTTTTATTCGATTGCGATCCCTGATGAAGATCATGCGAATAGATTTTTTCATTGGATAGAATTGGTGGAATGATAACTTAAACCCTCTCTAATCTTGCACATTGTCAGGAGTATTTAGAAGTGTGATACTCCGGATCGATATCTCGCAGTGTATGCTTGTATTCGCGCGCAATCAGTCGGCCAAGGTTGGCCCGCGGTCAGCTGTTCGTGGGGAGACGAAAACCGGTGGTTGCCGTCAAAAAAGGACCAATAAACGGTTCTGTGGGGGCGAGGGGTGGGGTGGATGAGACCCACCGGTCCCGTGGAGGTTGCACCTGCCACATCGGGGCCCGTCGGGGCCCGACACGGCCGTACAAGGCTTGCAATCTCGAAGAAACTCGGAGAGGAGCGACCGACAACGCTCAACTCTCGCCTTAACCGGCGTCCCTCCCCGAAATCACGATCGATCGATCTCGAGATCCCTTTGGAATCAAAGTCTCGATGTCTTTGCGATACTGAATTTCATGTGACTATCAACAACTATCAAACGGTTATAGTAAGTCAAAGACGTTCCCATACACCCTTTATTTATGTGTTTAATATGAATTTTTAGAATATTTTGAAATTTATCACAAGGAGATCGAATGATCAGGTGAAAATAATAGAAAAACTGTTTTTCTCGGATTTTTCTTCAATTTATTTATAATTTGTTATATTGTACATTAACAGTGCAAACTTTCGAATCGTTTCATCTTTGTATCGTTTTATCTTTGTAATAAGATAAAGGGAAGGAACATATATATAAACTATTTTATAATTGATCTGAACACAGTTCTAGATTCATTTTCTGATTGATTTTAACATGGGTCTGACCTTACTTTTTAATTAATTTTGACACTGTCCTGAATTTTGATGAATTTGAATATAACTTAAAAGTTGTTTTCTAATTAATCTTAACATAGCTTTGAATTTGTTTTCTAATAATTCGAACACAATTCTGAGGTCGTTATCTAATGGAATTTTTAAATAAAGAGTTCGGAACTCACCGTCCACTGAGTGCAGCTGCTTGCTGCAAGTGCAACTGTAACAGAAAATAAAATAAAATTAATAATATAGCAATTTGTCAATTTAGATGAAATTGAACTCCTTCGCTAAAAAATTCACGATTTCTATACAGATGAATATTAAATATAATTTAAAGGAATAATTGAATTAAAAAAACTTTTGAAAGAACACTGAAGGTTTAAATTCGATTTTGTGTATATTGTAGCCCAGCACATTTCATTTTTATCAAAATAGCCGACATCGACCTTAAACTTCGCGAGTGCATTCTTTCATCTTGTCATCGCTGACGGCAGAGCATTTCCAGACGATCCGGCACGTTGTGGCCCGTTTATAGCGACCAAGCCGCTCACCGAGATCCAAGATCAAGGATCAGAGATCGTGTCCGCTTTGCTGGAGCCGCCGACTTGTTACCAGATCGTCCTCTGTCTTGCTGTGTTCTCTGCGCGATGACACGCGAGCTCAGAAATTCGCCGTTCCAACCGAGCGACTTAAATTCAAATGATACCATTACGTGTTTACCGAGTGATACACATAATGCTGTATCATTGAGTTCTAAATGATATTAATACTGAATTTCGATTATGTTACATTAAAAAAAGGACATGGCACCATTGAAATTTTCAACAGTTTTGAACAATTATATTTTCAAATGTTGATTAAATAATTAAAAAAAAATGTTATACTTCCTTGAAAGGGGTGGTGATACCTGAGGTCATTTAGAGTAACTTTTTCCTTAGCAAAAATGTTCTCCGAGACTTCGTTAAAGAGTTATTCACGAAAAACACGGTCCAATGAGAGCGCGACTGCAGTGGGCGGAGTCCCGCTCGGCCAATGCCAACGCTACGCTCAGCGGGGCGTGTCGCTAAGTGTTTTTTTGTTAATAACTTCCTAACGAAGCCGCGGAGAACATTTTCGCTAAGGAAAAAGTTGTTTCAAATTACCTCACGAATCATCCTGTTCAAGTACAACATTTTCGGGCATATTATTACATATATACACCTTTCGTAGTCAAAGTGTTAAAGAAACCACATATGCCAAAACTACGACCCGTTCGAAGTTATTCGCGTCTCATCGGATCCGCTTTTCACTAAAATCATTATCCACTCAATTATTTCTGGAGAACATCATTACTGTCACGGGTCCAGTTACGAAAAGAACTCGAGGAAACCCGCTGTCTGACAGTTCCCAGCAGCACCTTCGTACGACTCCGCATAATGATACATTAACTGGAAGTTCTCCGTTTACCGGCGACCAATCATAACGCGATTATCAGGCGATAAGGCCGGAAATATCGTTGCCAGTACGAACATTACGTATTTCACGGAGATGAACGCGCTTTGGCCAGATTGAACACCTATCGTTGAATTTTAATTACTGTATGTGCAACCCGAGAACCCGCCGCATGCTCGTTGATTTTCCACGCCGATTATACATCCTCCTCTCCATCCTCTCTGGATATTATACATCACACCTGTTCTGTAGTTTTGTACGGGGCGAATCGCGAAATTGTTTAATTATTTACGACAATTTGATAACGAAAATCGAACGTCGAATTTTCTTAATTCATCGCGATGCCACTGCCTCCAAGTCCAGGTGGTTTGGGATATGTCCAACGATTCATTTCCAACATTTTAGAAATTTATTTTCTTAATATGTTTAATGTGTTGGAGATAATATATTATCTAGTTGTCATAATATTCTTTCTAGAACCCTCTAATGTTTGTTTATGGATGCATAAAATCATGTAAATTCAATATTTTTCCAAAGAATTTAACACTGTTACACTGCAGAGGAAGCCACTTTCGCATAAATCGCTGGTGTCTAAAAAGAGAACCATGATTTAGCGTCCGAACAGTTTCGAGCATAATTTTCGGTCCGGACAGTAACCAGGCAGACGGTAACGGTTCATGCGTGCTAGACAAGGGTTAGGCTCTTCGCAGCGATAATCATCGGCGGAGAAAAATCCGTGCGAGTCGCGAGAAAGTGACGATTTTTCATGGGGACGTTCTGTGAGCTATGGCGAATGGTTCCCGCGGGATGAGGCCGGTATGCCATGAATTTCGAAAGTCGCGGACACGGTGGCGGGTATCGGATACCTTATCGCGTTCAAAATCCTGCGGCTCGTTTAAATATCCTTGATCGCAGGATCATATTGCACCGAACACGCTTGTGAACACAATAATTTATTGCGTTCCCCGACTGGTAAATGCTGGCTTCCCTTTCGAAATTTTAATTGAAATAAAACAGTACGTTCATATTTTTTTGGGAAGATCGAAACTTTTCGTCGATTTCCTCAGAAACTCTAGAACTGGCTAATTCAATGCTTTTCTAAACTCACCCCTTGAAGCCACGCCCCTTATGGGCAATCTAGATAGCCAGAACGACGGGACCACGCCCCTTTAGGACCTTCACGCAGAAGGAAGAACTAAGTTACGCCCACTTTCGGTAATTTAGATACATAGAAGGAGCAATGAAACCATGCCCCTTTAGGATCTTCATACAGGAGGACAACTAAATGAATCTATTATAAAAAATGGTCTAAGTGGTAGATACTATACAAATTATAGGTTTACATTAATTAATGTTGAAGCGATGAGGATCTTTCTCTGACTGAATCTTCTGGATCGAATCATTAAGTAAACATTGCAGAGAATTAGCATAACATACTATCGGAACGAAGTTGCAGATCCAGTTTGAGTCGCTCAGTGTTGCACACTAGTCTTCTCAAGATAAGAAACTCGACTCGCAACATGTCTCACCATTTTTTGTTCTCGGATTATATGCAGAAACATATCTTTCGGAAACTAACACATTCATTTAAAAAACTGTAATTATCTAAGGATATGTATTTCTAGAATCATTACTATTGCTTTTGTGCAAAATAAAATGTGTTAGCATTAATTAAACTTAGGCAAGTCATGTTGGAGATATCATATCGATGTTCTTCAATTTTTTTAAGCTTTTTGCTTTTTTAATTGCACCTAATCATTACGAACCATTAATAACTGTAATAAACTGTACTAAAAACTATTTTTAATTTCAAGTTTACATTTCCTTGTGCTGTATGCAGATCCTAAAAGGGCGTGGCTACATTACTCCTCCTATCTGGATTGCTCATAAGAGGCGTGACTATGTTTCACCCATTATGGAAATGTCTCAGTGGGACGTAGTTTTGTTGTTCCCTCTCTGTGTATGTACAGTGTTCAAAGTGGCTTCGTTCGTCCCTCTACGTCTAAGGTCATAAAGGGGCGTGGTCTCGTTGCCCTGGCTACCTAAATTACCCTCTCTTTGTGCGAAACTGCCAAAAAAGCGTAGTTTTGTTGCCCCTCCACTTAGAATATTTATAGAGGGTGGGGCTTCGTTGTTTCCCCGAGAGGGCGTTACGAAATTGTCGGAAACATTACTAATCTTTGTTGAGTACATTTGGTCGATTTAACCAGTCAAGGAAACTTGCTTAGGATGCCATGTCCTACGACACCCGGCATATTTGCCCCCACATACGAGTTTCTTCTATCACCGAATCCACTTATCACGCGGAGAGAATGTGATAGGTAACTATGTTTCGGTTCAAACAGAGTACATTTATTGATCGAAAGAACAGTTATAGTCTACTGCTTTCTCTCTGAACGAGATCGACTTTCTGTTTTTCGTGGCTTTTAAACCTGATGTTAAATGATACGAAGCACCTCGTTGTCGAGATCGTTGTATCAATTACGGCCCTCGAGGGACGGCGAGCGAGCCTATATCGAAACGGTCTCGGCATTACGCATTCCTGGTTCGGCTTCCACCGGGCGTGATATTACGATTTACGCGGTGAACTGGTTATGGCCCGGCGATAAGGCGCTCGCCTGAGATCCGTAGCGGATCGATGAAAAGACTTTAATGTTGTCATTGGACCGGTTTCCCCGCGGGTTCGTTCGGATCCGTGCTAAAAATGTAATCGCACCGCGCGCCGCGCCGTGCGCCGCGATATTGTAAATCGCGCGACCGGACGGCCTCGCGACGAAGAAAGGGACGAGAGAAGCAGATATTCTAATTTTCACCCGATACGATAGCACCGTTTTCCTTTCGCGATAGCGCGAGTTATCGCCGCTTCGCAATTACGGAATTACCCGGCCCCGGTCGCCCGCGGACACATAAAATACAAGATTTACTATTTGTGATCGGAAAACAGAATAAACTCCGGGGCATTAACAGAAATTCCTTAATTTGCGCGCACGAAGGAATCTACACGGTTTTTATTTTTCTCGCTTTGCTCGGCCGGGGATACTGCGGACAGGGACAATAAATATACGTATACGGCGAGTTCGTGTTGTCCGTCGACGGATGGAATTAATTTTGAGGGATCATTAACGATGCAATCGATTTATCATGCTCCATTTTGTTTTACGGAGCGCACTAATTGCCATGAAATATAGCTGGAATTCTAACTTGACTGATGATTAGTGAACCTAGTTTCAATACTCTCTTGATGCATGGAGGAGGCGTGGTTCCCTTGATGTAGGGGGCCCAACTAGGCGTGGCTTTGCCCCTCCTTCTGTGTGCCAGTCCTAAAGGGGCGTGGTTTCGCTGCTTTCTTTATTTAGCGTGATCAAACGTACTGTAGCATCGTTCTCCACCCGCATGCAGATTGTAAAGGGGCGTGGTCTCGTTGCTTCCCCTATCTAGATTGCCCAAAAGAGGCGTGGCTTCTTCCCTCCTTCCTTGGATTTAGAGTGTTCCAAATGGGCGTGGCTTCGTTGCTCCCTCTTTAGGGATGTCCCAAAGAGGCGTAGCTTTCTGCTCCTTCTATCTAGAGTATCTAAAGGAGGTTCCGTAGCTGCCGCTGTGAATCTTTGCCAAGTCTATGCCAAAACCTGGACTGTCAACTATTCTGTCAAGTGACCGTCGCCTATTTCTTCCATCGATTCACAGATGCACGGCAATCAAGCCGAGACGTATAAGCAATCCGCTATGTGTATTACAATTACAGTGTCAGAGAACGACGCGGAACGACGGCGATACATTACCGACGCTCGGCCACAACGTGTTTAGTTTTTGCCACGCGCGACACACGCCGGCGTCGTTCATCACGACGATCTTCGTCCTTCCTAATGGACAAGCAGGATCGCTTGCAAATCGCCGGGACGTGTCCGCAGCCCGGGCTCGCTGGAATATCGGATCGAGATCATCGCCAGATTAACCCTGAGTAATGGTGGGTGAGCCGAACGTACGGCAACTTGCCAACAGACAATGTCGGGGTACCACCGCGCCGTTGCGCCCGAACTTTCGATGTTCCTGCGGACATCCATCAATGGTTCGATCGCTTCATTTGCGCTTCTCGCTCGGGGATTTTATTATCAGGTTTTCGAAGACAGACATTTTTCAAAAAATTATTGCATCATCGCACGAGACCTTCTACACCAGTTGTGGCCACAGAAATACCATTCTTGGTACTCTATTTCGGTCTTCAATGAAATGAAGACACTTGCTATCTGCGCCAGACTCGGACGTTATACACCAAGTCTTAAAGCTAGTTCATATTACATGCACCAGTACTATTAGTTCCGACATCTATCAGTAAACGGCAGAAACTTATTCGAGTCTGCATATCGGAAAGTTCCCCTTTGAAGGGTACGTCCGGCACGCGGGGGGTTGAGTAGTAGGTTCCCAGGAGGGTAGACCTTGCGATCGCATCTGAAAGGATCTGAAAGGATCCTCGGGCATCCTCGCTATCGATCGTATCCCCGGAAAGGCTTCAGCGCCGGCTCGGCTTGGCGCGCGAGTTTCGTATGCAACGGAGCACAGGAGCGGCTCCGTGTGTCAGCCCAGCAGGAGGAACGATTTTGTCGACGGAGGGACGTTTCAATTTAAAAGCGGCTCACTGAATAAACATCCGATCTAATGGCCCCGGCAGATCTATAAATCCCGTGTTCCCCGGTCCGGGCCCAGCTCGGGCCCGACTAAGCCCGGCGCGGCCGCCTATATCGATACGTCTCGATGCGAGACATTTATCGCGTGAAACGGTGCGCTTTTACGTCGACCGGATGTCGTGTCGTCTTTAAATGCGCACCGGGCCTTCTTTGTCCATCAATCTTGCGCAGGTACCGTCCTCCGCCTCTTTGCATTTAATAAGAAACTAATGTACAGGGTGACCCGTCGCAAAGTACACCGGTGAACATTTTCGACGGAAAGCGGCAACTATAGTTACCAGTCCTTGGCTCGATGTGTTGATCAGAGTCGTTCGAATGGTCTCTTCGGTGACCTTGCAGTAACCTTGAAGTGACCGAATCATCAAAAGTAATTGTAATAGTTTAATTGAAATTATTTTAAATATTTAATTTTTCATCAGGATCACTGTGCCTTCGTTTGCTGTGAAATCGTTGTCACATGCATATTTCATAAAATGTGATATTTGTTGTCCGAGATGGTGGCTCGATACGCAGCTGTAGAAATCAGTCGCAACTCTGTAAATGCACGATGTATTTCCAAGGTACGACTCAAGCGAAAGAAACTTTTTCCAAACCGGTTGCACGAAACCCTCGATAATTTCTCAGCAATATCGCTAGAGTATACTTTAATTGCGACAAGCGTACCACTCCCGACGTTCAAGTAACATCGCATACTAATCGGAACGAGTGCCCCCAACCATCGAACGGAGCATTAAGTCCGTCGGCCCTGTAAAACAAACAACACAGACAGGGAGCGAACTTCGGTTCGCATTTTATCGGAGGTTCCTCAATAAATAATTTGAATAGCGTTTGCCCGCGCATGAAATCACGTCCGCCGTGTACGGAATTAGCATACCAGCCTTCAAGGATATCTGCTGATCGATTTTTACGGGGCCCGAGACGCGAAAACAAACGAACGCTAGGTAATTTCTGCAATTGATAACGATAATTAGCTGAAGGGGAGAACTGGACGCGAGCTAAATGATAGAAGGAGCGGAATAATTAGATGACCGGTTTGTTGTTGGCGCGTCTACCAGTCGAAAAAGATCGGCTCGAGTATATCGAATATATCGATACTCCGCAGAGGCCTGGGGACCTTGGAAAAAGTTGAATGGGCTTCCTTGTGCCGCTGCCCCTCCCCCGCGACTCAAGGGAGCGAACCAAGAAGGGAGAGAAAACGCAATCGAGATAAATCAATCGCGGTGGCTGGACGCGCCAGCAGTTCTTCGATAGCATTGCCTTTCATTCCACGGACACCGTGAACCGCGATTGGAAGATTGCCAATCAGGATTACAAACGGACTCGCTACGGATTCAGAATCGCCGGCCGATTTTTACCTGTCCGACGACCGGATGCGAGCGCCATTTTTACCGCGGAATTAGATACAGGAATCGAGAGAGAGAGAGAGAACCTGCAGACCCTGCGAGATCGAGATTTCTGACGCTGCGATGCTTACGGCCCGTGGGATCACTGACTTCGAACCGAGAACGTGCTGTGCGTTGTGTTACACTTTTAATCGGGATCGAACGATACTTTTGTTAACGAAAGTTGCTTTCTGTTCTACGTGACAAGTCATGAGGTCAGTCAATAGGTTATAAAAAATGTTGGAATAAATAAGAAAATTATTTTTTATTGTCAGGTCTATTATTAGATGCATATGAAATGTCCGATTTCAGAATGCGTACATGAACTGTTGCGATCAAGAAATATTATTACAACCTACGTTATACATTTGAAAATGCAAAAATAATATGAATGTCATTCAGAACCACACATCGTGTCCCATTCAAATCGATCCACTCTTCGAGAATATTGATAACACAAAAAATGTTCTAGTACAAAGTTTCTGATCCTCTGCCTGAAACACAAAGAATTTTTCTGCCTCCTTGAAACTAGTTTTTCGCCCAAGGCCGGTTGAAGGTCACGGTGTTACAGTTCGTCGGACCCACCGCGCGAATCCATTGTTAAAAAGCTGAAGGAATATCGATAACTTAAACAATACCAATAATTTGTTGCTCTGATTCGAACAACATTGGAACAACTATTTATATCGGTAAAAATAACGTACATGTGTTAAAGTGTGAAGATGAAAGAAATATGTGTTCTGTAGTTATAGGTATAATAAGGAGATTATTATTTTTTTGCCAGCCCGATAAAATAACAAAATAGAGACAATATCGAGGTCTCTGACTTTCTTGTCGGAATAAGGTAATCGAAATAGTTTTTGCCTCGGTCGACGAGTGTATCTCCGGAACATCCTGGATAATGGCGGCGATGGGACGATAGTCAGCGAGACCGATTTGCGGTTGGATATCGTGGCTTGAGGACGGCCCATGCGCGTCATTACTCTCTATGTAAACATTCCAGGCTCATGCTCCTCGGTAAATTACCCGTTTGTTCTGTCTGTTTATCGAGCATCGATCTGGATCCGTTCCCTACAATGGATATTCGCGGGGAGCTCGATCGGAATTTGACCGGGCACAGGTGGCGGCGCCAAAATCGCCAGGTGAGGGGAGGGAGTACGAATTCAGGGAAAAAAGTTATCCCCTCTCCGCCAGTGCCGGATTAATTACGTGACATTGTGATACATGAAAGACAGAGACGGAACGCTTCACGCGACCTGGCGGAAGCGTGGGTGAATAGCGTCGTAAGAGGAGAATGTAGAGGGGGGGCAAATCGGTTTTGGTATACTTATTATTAGAGCAAATTTTTTATTTCGCATAATTATCTCCAATACTGTTATTTGAAAATAATATTGATTCATTTAATATAATAATAATTTCACATTATTTCTTTATCTTTTTTATTCCATATTTGACAGTAGAAATAATCTTCCGAATAATATACAACGAAGAATGTTTAACCAACGTGTTAAGCATATTCAAATGTCTACAATAAAAATATAATTGTATTTGGTAGGATCTATACAGGACCCCTCTACGTAAGAAAGATTTCGACATTTTTGAGTCCAATGGCAATAATAACACAGATAATATTTTATAAAACATTATTTCGCTGTTTTACAAGAATAATTACATAGTTGTTCATACAGTCGAAATTATTGATAAAGGTCATTCTTTTTGCAAGAGTTTTACGGATTCCTCATCGTGATAAGTTGCAAACTCGATGACCGTTACCAGCGAGAACCACAAACCGGACAAGTGGTCAGTGGTCTCGGGATCGATATTCGGAATCTTCCGCGAGCTTTTTCTAGGTCAGGAATTCAATCGTTACGCGGACGGCAAATACTGTCAACAATTCAGGAAGGCTTAATGAACCAACGGTAATTAGCACTCCGTTTTGACTGTAATGAAGTTGTTTCTCCTGCACCGTGTCTTACGTGCACCATCTATACCTTCGTACAGTCAGCTCCATAAATATTTCTTCTCTTCGATAACGAAGATATTGTTATTCTATTTCACGTGGTTTCGAATGACAGTCTCTAAAAAGTATGACTATCTTCGTTAACATAAAAAAAAACTCAGGCAGTCTCACTAAGATTTTCTAATAAATTTTTTTATATAAATATATAGAGTTTATGCATATTTTAAGAATATCGATCAACCAATAATAGAGATATTGTTAGTTTAACCGGTATATAAAATGTCAGCCTCCAAAAGTATGCTTATCATTTTTTTAAAAATCCGACAACACGACTGGGATTCTCTAATTTTTGTTTATATAAATGTACAAACGAATGAAGTTTATTCACACCAAATTTTGACAAAATCGAGCAATTAACAACGAAGATATAGGGACAATATATTTACTTTAATTTAAAGAAGCAAGCTTCCCTGGATGTTAGGCAAAGAAGCCCCCGAAGAATATTTATAGAACTGGCTGTACCCGAAGTCTCCGGTGTACGAAACCTGCCTGCACGTTTCATTCGCTTCCTCGCTGTCAATTTTATATGGTTTACGCTCCGCATTACGGTAGCAGAGTTGTCGGAATGTAAATGCGACTGGATCTGGAAAGCTTGAATTTCTTTTCAAATTCCCCGCGTCTGTAAGAATTACCCAGCGATCCTCGGCGATAATGAAGGTGCACGACTTCTCAGATTTCGATATCGCCTAAATCGGTGCTCGTTATGGCTTTTATCAGTCGGCGCTGTTTGATTTGCCGAATTATTGCTTGTAATCGTTAATGACTGGAGAACGAATGTAATTTCTCGGTCTCCTGCAACCAAACTGGTTTATCTACTAGGTTTATCAATCTAGAATGAGATTTTTGTTGCAAGCCTCTGAAAATCTCTATATGTAATAAGAAATTAATAAAATTAATTTGCTGACAAATTCGCGAAACATCGAGATAATTGGAACAGTGAAGACAGAGGTTATCTTCCAAATCAAAAAACCGAAATTATTTATAATTTGTAGCTGATGGGAACACAAGATTAGCAAGCATCTGATTCCATATACAGGGTGGTTCATTTATCTTGAGACAGTCAATTATTACAGAAACCAGCAGGAATATGAAAAAATGTTTTATATAAAATATTCTTCATATGAAGGGGCACATTTAATGGCGCTATGCACATTTTTCCATAATGGCCCTTTAAGGGTCAGATGAAGGGCAACTTCCTTTTTTCAAATGGAAATCCATATTTTTTATTTCATATTCTTATTCTACATCGAAAAATAATAATATTTCGTATAACGATACACTAGATGAAGATTCACAATACAACATTTATCATGGTATCGTTAAAAAATGGTAAGTTCAGGAAAAAGATGTTTTATACGAAATATTATTATTTTGCGATGTAGAATAAGAATATAAGATAAAAACTATGGATTTCCATTTGAAAAAATGAAGTTGCCCTTCATCTGATCCTTAAAGGGCCATTATGGAAAAATGTGCGTAGCGCCATTAAATGTACCCCTTCGTATGAAGAATATTTTATATAAATTTTATATAATTTTTTATGTTACGTTACCATGTGGCACTGAAGGTCGGAAAAAGGTCGGACAGGCTCGAAAAGTGAAAGCGGGGTGTCGATGAAAAGGCGAAGAGGGACGCGTGGCTCGCTACACGCGTCCCGCAATTAGGCGTAGGATTCCGGGGTTGTGTCGCAACACAGCTGATAATTATCGATTGCGGAGGCTCGAGGGGCGTGTTGATCACGGCGACGAGACGAGACGCGCGACGCACGAATCCTGCATAGCTCGTAATTTCCCGTAAGAAGACGTTAATGCGACGAGGCGTAAGGTTATTAACTGGACGCCCACGCGAGCCTTTTTCCTAAGCGTCGCTCGTAATGCGATGCATTTCGTGCGGGTCGTGCTTCGCAGTCGTTTGCAGTGCTTTGCAGCGCTTCGCAGCGCTTTGCGCATGCACGCATGCCCTCGGCCTCGACGCACCCCCGCAGCCATCGCGCCAGCAAAGAGAAACCGCTGTCCCTTGATGCACGATTTATTACGGAGGAGGTACACTCGCCGGCAAAAAGATGGCCCACGCATCCTGTCGTTAAACCCTCCAATGCGTGTTCCGAATTTTTCACGATTTTTCCAATTATTTATTAACCGATTTCGTTGAAGCGACACGCCGGCGTTGGATGGCCGACTTCAGGGCTCCAAAGGGCTCTGGAACTTTCTCATTAGCCGCAGTAATTTCAATATCTTGCACTTATAACATACTTAACTTTCTCGTTAATAATTGCAATCCGCCATGTTTTCCTAAATGCAATCCTAATATTTTCAATGGGGAAAAATGTATAGTAAGGTTAAAACCTTCTACGTTAATACAAAAAAAGATCAACTCATTCCGACAAATAGTTTCCAAGATAAGAAATCATAAGTACGGTCAAGTTCACAAATTTTCTATCTCTAACCCCAAAAAATGAACATATAAATCAACAAAGTTTAACAATAATAATTAGACAGCGGATTTTATAGGAATAGAGAGAGAGTTCGAGAAGATGAAAGAGCGTCGTGTAGGCCCGGTCCCGAGGTGAACGGACGATTATGTGATCACTGGAGGATGCACTGATTCTTTTTAGCCTCGAAACTAGTTTACGTCAGGGCAGAGCAAGCAAGAAAGCAGGCGAGAAGAAGAAGAAGATGAAGAAGAAGAAGGGAAGAAGCGAAAGGAAGATCCTGAAGTCCGTAGAAAAAGAAGAAGAGGTGGAGCAGGAGGTAGGAGAAGAGGAAAAAACCAAGGTTCCCTGTGTCGACAGCCGATCTGATTGGATTTATCAGAGGCAAATGCATTCGGCCGAAGCTCCGTGATTCTTTCTTTTTTATTCCTACCTTGCAAGATTACATCGAAAACCCCACGGCCCTGTCGCTGCTTTAGATCTCCTGTCAGATCCTTCTCGAAAGATTAGGAAGTCGCTTATTAAGCGCCCCTTCTGGTTTTAAATCGGCCGTATTGATATACTACCATTTGCCACGATTTTAACAGAGTTTGAATATGTATATCCGTTTTATTTCGATCGCATTCGGGGTGTGTGGAAATCGTGACTGCTCGAGTAAATCGTACGTGTAATTAAATCACAACCCAACAGAAGGAGGATCATTCGGGATACATGACTCGATATAAACGATTGATGTACAAGCTGTCTCAAAAATGTAGTACTTGAAAGGAGAGATTCCTCATGTCTAGACAGCGGATCTTTATGCAAAATAAAAATGTTTTGCATTAACTGTAGGAAGCAGGAATAACATAAAAATTGATTTCATCCCTCAATGACTTTGATACATGAAAAGCAACATCACAACATTCTTGAATTTTTATAATCTTTTACTGTTCGTAGTAAGATGCAGTCTACTCGTGTCATTTCAAATAACTTCTTCCTCTGTTAGGGCTTTATCTCGTAAACTAATTTTTCTAACTTCTCAAAAGGTTAAGTTGTTTGGGTAAATTTTAAAAAACGCCATTTTCCTTTATACTGAATATTAATGGAAGAGCTAGTGTATGTGCACCGTCTGGTACGAGACCGAGTTTCGATTCTACATCTTCCTATAATGTTCATACATCAGGTAGATAAGGTCAATGAAAGAATCTCAATTACATGCTCGTTAGCACATGCTCAATCGTACGTACATGAACGTACGCGATCACCGATCCGATTATGCGGATATTCATATAATGACTCGTCGGTGATGCTCGAGCGATGTGCTACGCGGTTACAATAAATTTCCTAATGACTAAATCCCGATTTAATGGGTCCGAGAATTAAACACCGAGCAACGCGTGACAACATTTACGCTCCGCTGGTATAATATTTTCCACGGTCTAACGATATCGTAACCGACGCCAGTTAGCCGTAATTAATTTTATATCTTCATAAGAGCACGCCTGTACCGCTGACGAACGTTTAATGCTGCCGCGAATAGAGTTGTTTCAAATTGCTACATGTAATTAGCGTTAACGCGAGAGTTTATAACGATTAAATCAATAGGCTCTGTTGGAGTACGGTCAGCCGGAGTACGTGGAGAGAACACTTGTTGCAGCTATTTACAACTATTAAAGCTATTTTAACAATTTTAACCCGTCAAGAATAGCGTAACGACATTCTTAAATTTTTCCGTCCTCACAGATTTATTTTTCATCCAGTTGTGTTTGTCATAAATGGATAAAATTCTTAAAAAGTGTTCTTTGAAGACACAGTTTTCTTCCTGTTTTAATGCAAAATACATTTCGAGTTATACAGAGTGTCCCCCAAGATGTTCCTAGGGCGAATTCAAGCAACATTTTCCGTTACGAAAATGTTCTCCGAGGCTTCGTTCAGGGGTTTTCAACGAAAAGCATCGACTGATCAGGACGGGGCAACAGCGTACGGATTCCGGCGCGGCCAATGATGACGCTAAGTCAGAATCCGTGCTCTGATTGGCCCGTGTTGTTCGTTAATAGCTCCTTAATGAAGTCTCGGAGACTGTTCGTTCTTGTCAACCAGAAATTATATTTTCTTGTCAGGTAACTAATTTTATATAATTATCGCTGGTATGACATTTTTCGGTCACGAATAAGTGTATTAGAGTCGTATCTCTTATCTTAATGCGTCTTAATTTAATGCATTTAATATTAACGCATCTTAATGCGTCGCCATCGATGCTCCAACAGTTTCTCCATCACGCGTGATCGGATCTCCGGCGGCGACTGGAGGCGAAAAAGGAAAATCAGAATAGGGCTGGAAGCGTCACTCGGACTTTTCCGTAATCATTCGGTAGATCGGATCGAATCGGACCGCGGCGCGGGTTTATCCGTCGATCTCGCACTCATCGCGGCGCCTTATCTCCGATGACCGCGCGCCATTTTCACCGTCGAGCCTCCGTTCGGCTCTAATAATTATGTTCCTCGCGGTGAGACACGATAGATCAGCCGGATCGATCGGCGAGATCGTCCGCGATTAAAGCAAGGTGTGCCGCTCCGAGCCAAAGAAATCGAACGGAAGGGACGCGTCCGAATGCGAGCACTGCGCTCATGCACCGATGCACTGATCCGCCGCCGATGCAACGATGCGCCGATGCACGCGCGAGTGAAACATGAATGAACGGTCCAATTTATTGGTCCCCGTTGAACCGGTCCGCCGCGTCGGAACGAGATCCTCGGCGAACCGACCAGACACCCATAAACGGAATCCTGCGAAATTCTTCGCTGACGTACAAATTATATATTCTTAAAAAGCCACACCTGTGGCGTTTATTTGTTCATGGATGATTTATAAATAGTCTGCGCCGTTCATTTTTTCAGGAATAAATGTTCCTTTGGAAATTAGTGCAGGAAATTTTCCATAAAGATCTCTACTTTCGAGACACATCGCCACAAGTCGCAGCAAGTAGAAGGAACAAAGAAGCAACGAAAAATCGCTACTACAACTAAAAAGAAGATCCAAGTTAGGCTCACCGAGATGATAGTTCACCCTCCATAGAAGGGTCCGACAGTATTTTTTAATTTCCGTATCGCCGCTAAAGAAGCTAACAAGCAATAAATCACTGCGGGACATGGGAACGGCGATGGAAAAAAAGGCAGCGGCAGCCACTGAAAGGTCTTCTTTTCCCATTGACAAAACCGTCGCGACGCAGTTCGTCAAATTTATGATGTAGCAGCGCCGCGGTGATATTCATGACCTCAATCATCGCTGGGGGGGAAAAAGCTCCGGCCAGCGATCCTTGCAGAAAATAAGCCTGTAGATCGCGTCGGCCGCGGCGAGGCGGCCCTTTTTCCTTTAGAATCCCGTATAATCAAAGCGCGATTCATAATTTCTATCATCCGGCTCACTCGTGGCTCTCCGGAGCTAATTAAATACGCCGCGCTTCCCATCGGGGGATATAGCGCCAGTAATATATCGATGCGATCCTCCCGACATGACGAACAGGTTCCCGAGGATCGTTCGGTCACGTGAAAAAAAGCCGAGCTCTGTCTGGCAGCCGCTCTGGCTCAACGATGACGGATGCCCGAGTCGTTAGTTTGCTGGCCTCATCGCTCCCATTGCAATTGTGTAGTTTAGGGAACGTATTAGCTACTAGCCTCGGCCAAACAGTTACACTTCGGGACAAAACATATTGGACCCATGCATACTCGGTCCACTCGAGGACATTGTCATCCGAATAGGTACCCTGATCCGTAATACGAATGGATACTCTCGCTTCCGGGATAAAAACATAGCACGGGATTGGTGTCAACCAGGGATCGGCAAACTACGGCCCGCCGCCTGTTCTTATTGAACACGAAAAAATAAATCAAATTACGTAAAATAAAAAAACATTATATAAAAATATCACTTCCTAATAAAGAAATGTTGAACCTGGTTTTTTCGTTGCTCTAAGAGTAGAATTAATTAGCTACCCATGTAAATATCCAAGAGCTTGCTACCCGGCCCTCTGGCCTAAAAATTTTACGTTCTGGCCCTTTTCAAAAGAAGTTTGCCGACCCCTGGTGTAAACGATTATTAAAAATCAGCTATAAATTTTTCGTGGGTCCAAAAATTCGAAGACATCCGATGGATTGGCTGCGGATCTTCATGAAAATGTTCAAGAAGTGCTGGAACATAACATTCGACAAAATTTAGTACGGTTTTTATTTATTCCAGGTCTACAAAGGCTATACTGGCACTGAGGATAAGATTTTATTAGACTCCGCTTACTTGAAATACGTCCATAAAAATTTACGAAGCAATGTGAACCGATCACTTCCAGGTGTTCACAATTAAAGAACATTAATATTCTACGTGACCCCTTAACAGTCTTGAAGGATCATCAGGGAGTTAACCCCGGAAATTCTCGAAATTATCCCAACCGGAACCGGAAGCTCGCAAGAACGGGGTGCCACGTGGCAGAGGAGAGTGATAATGGGCATTCCCATTCGTTCTGGTGCCCGTGGCAGGGACTAGGAAGAGCGAGGAGGAAAGAAACCGCGTTCAGGGCTGTTGCAGGGGAGCGATGGAGGAGGTAAAGGGAGTGGTGGGGAGGTAGGGGGAGGAAAAAGGATGACCGGGCACCCCCTGGGGAGCCAGGAAGCCACCCAAGAAGCAAACTCTCCGATAACTTGTAGGACATACCGCGGCTTTGCTATTCAAGCTTCGCCAAGTAATACCATAAATATTCCTGACCGTATGCCAGGATCCATGTTGCCACAGAGAGCTCGATACGCGACGGCCAAAGAGAAAACGATGGACGATTAGGATGCTGAGCGGCCGGCAGGGATGGAAGTAGAGCTGTCCGGGTCCGGGAATTATGCAAGAAAGGTTTTTCGCCGATCGAGATACGAGAGTGTTCTCTATGCAGACGATTGCGAGAATGTTCGGACAATTTGAATCCGCGAGGCTCGTGTTGCTAATAAAGGTACCGGGTGTACCTGCACGAGAGAAAATTGGAAGGCAACCGATGAATTTATCGGGACACTGTTCCCATTTATTTTCAATTCATGCATTCGAAGTTTCTGGAATTTTATCGCATTCGTAGAACCTTGTACGACGAAGAACGACTTCTTCAGGAATTTTCAAGAAGCGAACGATTACGTCCAAAAATAATTTTTCTAACCCTCGGACTCCTGCGAGTTCTAAGCCTACGCCGATGTCATTTCTGATGACTAATTAAGCATTTCTTATCTGTTAGGTGGCCCAGAAGAGACGCATTCACTTCCCCCACGATATGATTCAGCCGGCACGGGAGTATTCGATTTCAATGTAATCTTCTAGCCCCGTAAAAGACGCCATACCATGGACGCAAACAAGTAAATAGATTTTCGCTAAACGGAGCAATACGCGCGTTTCTCAGCGGGCGAGTTTTAAGGTGTCCCAAGGTATACACCGTTCTGAGTACAATGTCAGGGAAAAAGCATTCCGCCTTCTGACGATAAAGTGTCGCGTTTAGCGGCCATTCCAGCTCCGAAACGCCACTAAATTCATACAGTTTATACGCAATAACGCCGAGGCGAGGTATCGCAACGATCGAACCCGGCTCGTTTCCCGAATTGTGTCCGCTCGGGTCGAAACAGTATTTTACATTGAGGTGTCAACCGTTCCCGTTCACCATGTTTCATCCATTGATACAGTCCGGCGCAAAAATACTTTCTCCGAGCTAGTGAAAATTCGATTTTTCAACTCAATCTAAATATAAGTTCTTCTTAGAGAAACTGTGAGAAAATAATCAAAGTTAGAATAATAGAAAATACAGTGGATTCAAAGTGATTCACTTCAGAAAGTCACTTCAAATAATCTGAGCAATCAAGTACATTTCTTGGACATCCTGTATACGCATATGTAGCTCGTTGAAGAGGAAGATTTGAATTCCGGAAGTGTGCATAATTTTGGAAATGCCGGTGTACACCTCATTAAAAATACCACGGGCTGCAAATATGGCGGTCACGAGAATTTTTATGCGTGAGTTAAAATTGTTCTGGTTCATAACGTTTTATGGGAGTCGTTTTAAAGATGGCTTGCGATTCCAGCTCGCCGTAGATACATTGTCGGGCCCCCGCAGGGGATCGAGAATGGTTGGACAATAACGATGATTGTCTTTAATTACGGAAATAATAACAACGACCCCGATCTTTAACGGTTCAACCGACGAAAGGTATGTCTTTATCCAGAAATAGCTGGCGTGTTCTCGGCAAGGTTCGACCTTTCAAGGAGCCCCAATGGCGCTCGAGCTATCAACGGTTATTTTAGACAGCGTTTCGCAATGCAACACTATTTACGATGTTGTGAGGTCGTTCACGGTGCATAATTGCAGCCTTACGGTGTCTTAAGCGCGCGATCACATTGTAGAAACGCCGCCTTTCAATGTTTTGTTCTTCAACATCAGAAGTCCTATAAGAATATTTAACATTTTGCAATAAACAATACTCAAAGTGCATCTAGTTAGTACTCAACATATAAATATTATTCAGGATCGTCAGAACCGCACGACTATTATTGTTAGAGCACAAGGTAAATTAAAACTCGTTGCGCAGTGCTATCGATAAGTTACGAAGCAGAAAAATGGTGGATTCGCTATGGTTTTCCGTTGGAACGGCGTGCAATCATTTTTCCGCGACTCGGCGCTATGAAAAACACCTCTCCGGTTCTTGCAACATGTTTTTCACCGTTCGATTTCACGCGACGGAAATTACTTGCCGTAGTGTATCCGTGTTTTACCACGATTCGGCTGTCCTTCTCGAGGTTTGAGCATGAAATCCCGATTTCGTTACACCTCTACAAGCGGTAGAGTCATCGTGCATCATCATGTCCCGCAAGGTTATCGTTGACAGATTCTGATGGTACAATTTCGAAAATAAACGCTTTAATCCGCGAATCACAACAGAAATTACTCAAATAAAAATAAATCTCCCAGACGCAATCAAACTGAAACATAGAAATTTTATAGAAAGAGTAGCGTGGGGACACAGGTCTTGATCTGACGACTCTGTTGGCGCGTCTGTTCATGACCTACCGGTTCTACTTATAAATTCTTCAAATTTGGTTTGCTGTAAAATAAAACCTCGTATGAAAAATTTTATTCTACGTTTAAGACTTATTTTTTTTTTATGGGAAATCGTTATAATTACCGATCACCAAGTATAAGATGAGAGCGCCCGCTGCGTACAGCGACAGCTCTCCAGAAGATTGTTTTCGGGTCACTTCAAATGAGGAAATAAAACTGAGAGAAGCCTTCGTTGCAGGATCAACAAGGTACAGGAAGAAAAATCCGGGCAGTTTCGCGAGCCGGCGGAAATTATAGTGCTCGGACATCGGCAATTTCCTATGCGCGAGTGGAAATCAGCCGGCACGTCAATCCCACATCGATCGCGGTCACTTAGCACCATCGTTACTTTAACGAGCACCCGTTTCCGCAACAACATTGTATTGCAAAAGCGTAAAATTGCCCCGCGTTTATACCGAATAACGAACTCTGATAAACCGAGAACCCTTTTTTTCGCAGTTGGAGGGCGAAGAACATAGCGGATCTAGGCATGGGCCTTATAGGCTGCAGTCCAGTGTTCGGTTTAGTCGTTGGGCCCCTTTCACGGTCAAACAAATAAAATCAATTTGAATTAAAAATTTAAGACAAAATAAATTACACAAAAATTTTTGGTACTTGAGGTAATTGGATAGGCCCCCAGTGTTTGCCCAGGGCCCCAGAATGAACGGTCCGCCGCTGCCATTGGAAAGCCTATCGAGCGAAGAAGCAATACAACGGACGTTGTTGCATTGTGCATTGTAATTGTTGTAAATTGAACGAGTATACCGGTCGACTGCCGATCGATATCTCGATTCTCCTAATTTACATATCGGTCATTCATGACGCGACGTTTTCCTCGCATCGACTAAAATCGTTGTTGTAAAGAAGAAAGTGACTTCCCATTTTTAGAAATGGTGGGGGTTCCCCTTCCTTCCAAAAAATGTAACACATACAAAAATATTATCCGCCTTAACCATTTAATCGAAAAGAAAGGTGATGTCGATATTTTTATTAGAACATGAAGTGTTTATTGTAAAGAATCGTGGCAGGTATAAATATGTTGAGGAATCGCGATAAGCACGAAAGGCTGGCGGCAGCGCAAGAGAATCGCGTTGTTATGGTAGCGAAATAGTGATCTCCGGAATGATGACGGCAGCGGTCAGCTGCGGACGGTCACGATCGCTCCTGAATCGGGGCCGATTAATCGAGGCAAGCGACAACGATCGATAATTGCCGTTGCCTAATCGCGACACGATGAGGTACCGAACGGCCGAGTAACGATTATGAGACGACTTAACCCCTGGCGGCGGATCAGAGCACGATCGCTGGGCCTCATGCTGGGCCCACTCCTTATTTACCTCGGCCGGGGCTGTGGTGAGGCAACAACGCACCATTCGGAAACCTTCGGGCTTATCTCCATCAATAAGTACCTGTCGGGTGCGCGACCGACCGGACGCTGCACGAGTCAGTGCACCGGCCGAACTGATATTTCGTTTTCATTCATAGGGTGCTCGGAATAACCAGATTTCCAATACAATTTTCTCCATATTCGACATTTTTATAAGAGGACTGTATCATTGGTAAAATGTTGCATTCTAATAAAATATTTGGCGGGCTGAGAATCATGGTTAACACTTTACCTACCGGAAGCCTATTAATAGGATTTTCAATAATTTTGCTGTACCAGAAGAAAGCATAGAAATTTTCTTTAAATTGCAATCTTAAGTGAAACTATTAGATAACGTTATTGAGGGTGACTTGTTAGTTCACAATGAAAATTGCTGTTGCCATTGAAGGTTCCATTAAAAAGTGTTTAGCCTTGTACCATAAATTTTTCAAAATTATGCAATAATCACCGGTCGGTAATGTGTTAAGTCCAAATTCTGAAGATTATTATTGTTGCAAACTCTAGCCATGGGTGTTGGAGGGAAAAAAGATGATTGGAATGAGGTTGCATAACAAAACGAAATATGTATAAAAATATCGATGAAATTGTTATCCTCGCAAATGTGTATGACATCGCCAAGAACAATCACGTCGGAGAAAAGTGCGATTCAATTAATTTTTATGCCAACATTTAATGTGCGCATATAGATATTAATAGCCCAAAAATCATTAATTTATACAAAGTTGAAAGTTCGACTCTAGTCCACGTTTTGGCCAGATCGTGGCAGTCGATGGGTTAAATGAAACCTGTCATGCTCCGAACGCGAACAACTTTCATGGAAAGGCTCCATAAAGGATTTTCAAGCGAATTCCGTAGGAATTCCTCGAGTTCTGAGAGCACGGGCTCGTTCGTCGCGGGCCACCGCGACTGCAGAACAGTTCCGGGCTCCGCCCGATTGCGGTGCAACCTGCGATTATTGATGGAATCTCGGTGAACGGCGATTCTTGGACGCGCACCACGTTCTCCTCCGTTCTCCTCGTCGTCTCTACCCACGCCGCACCACGTACCACCTTAATGAACGACGTCGAAACGTTTCGACACGTTCAAATTGGCCGATGATCCCCTACATTCCGTCGTCCTCTTAGCTGCACGCTGCAGCTCCACCATCCTTCTGCAATCCTGCGTCCACAGTCGCGAGGAATATTGTCCAAATCTTGTCCAGACAATTTCTATTCGATACACCCCATAACTGCAGATATTCATGCAAAATAAGTTTTTATAAAATTCATTTAAAAATGTATATAAAATATTTGTATTTTATATAATTATTCAGATTATAAAGATCATGTGAGTGACGTTGATGATTAGCCAGCGGATTTTAGGCATTTGTGACAAAAATGAGTAGATGCAGTAGAAAAAATTAAAAACATTAGAAAAATATAATAGAATAGAATAAATTTCTATTTTGCTCCAGTCTGTTGCAGTTCAGTTAGAAATTTTTATATTCCTGTATTGTCTCGTAAAAATAATAGGACTGAATTTATTTAGCCTTCGTGTGATTGTCATTACATGTACCTGAGTAAAATTATTCATTCAGTCACTCCCTAGAAATGCAACTTTGCAATAAAATAACAAATAAAAAGTTCGAGACCGTAAACCTTGTAAAGCTAAATAACCGAAACGGGTTTCAGGTGGTTAAATCAAAATTAAAATGAATCAAAAAGAAAATAATGTAAAACTGCACACACAGCTAGGATTGTGAGTGACATCACAAGTGAAATCGTTGAAAATGATTTTGTGTTGCACGCAGCTTCAGCCGATTTCTTTCCAGGACGTTGCCTGTGTGCTGGATCAAAATGAACAGCTCAAACGTAGCTGAATTGGGTAGATGGCGTCTGACGGGCACGTTGCGGATGCGGCAAAGTTGCAATCCGTCATAAGAGCCACGACAGGATAATAATTACGGGCGAGCTACCGGCCGAGGGGGAAAATGAAGGAGCAAGGCGAAAGACGGCTTGTACGAGTAAATTGATAGAAGTCTATTACATCGTTACGCACGGAACTGTTTACTTCTAAACGCTAGTCAACCGTTGCATTCAGCCAAGCTAATAATATGATACGCAGTTGCAATCGGTTGCGAGTACCGCGTGTGTTTGCATTCGGAGCTGTACACCGACTCTGTAGACTCTGCGATGAGATATCAGAATTTAGACACCATAACCGCTTCGCATGCGCTCTACTATGCGAGGCTCTCTACCCCCAACTCTTCTACCTGGTCCTCACCAGTGTTGGTCATTATATCAAATACAATTATGCATTATTTTCATTGTTCGTTATTCATTTAGCAGTAGACCCGGGCACTTCTGAGATAACACTATTTGACATATTATTTCAAATGTAATATTTAGACTGCGGATTTTATGCATTTATGACAAAAAAAGGGTAAGTACAATTTAAAACAGTGGAGGTATTAAAAAGATTTAAGTGAGACGCTACAAACAGGCCACCTGAATAACTCCGCTGCTATTGCTGTTAGGAAGAAATGCATCACACGGAACTTGCATGGTTTCGAGGGGGCATTAATCTGATGTTAGTAGCTTTTTTGTAGGTGGACGCGTAAAGGACATATGAAGGTCAACTTCATTTTTTTTTAATGGAATAAGGTATTTTTTCATACATCAACCGATGCAGTTGGATATTCGTTATAAAAAAGTACTAACCTATGTATGTCGAAAAGTTAGTAGTTCAGGAGATATTTCAATTTAAATAACTCTAAAACAACCATTACTGTCGTACTAAGATGTTAGCGTTTATAGCAGTTAATATAAGCTTGGTTTTTAAGAAGCTTCTTTTATATATTTTATTTTTGCCCTACATATACATACACATATTGCGTAAAGAATATTATTGCAAAATAATTGTCTTATGCAAGCTAATATTATTTAATAAAAAAAGAAGTGCTGAATGCAATACCGAAATTGATTGAAAATGTTTTAGTAACTGGAAAATTCAACAGTCCAGTGAATTGTCCCAGGATTCGTTTAACAAAGGGTATTTTGTTTCGTTACCCCCATAGTTTCGACCCTCGCCACTTTCAGGATTGGATAGGCCACCCCATGTCCAACCCCCCATAGCATTTATGATGGCCGAGGGTTGCCAAGGGTGTTCTACACTCCCCCCTCCTTTCGACGAATCAAAAATGGGAACTGGTTTTCGTGCGATTATGAACGCAAAACGTAAGAGACGACAAAGGACAATAGGGACAATAAAAGATTGAAGTACAATAGCTATTTTGGAAATGATTTCGTTGACAGTTGTTCGAAATGAAAAATTGAAAATTCAGATTGTTAGTCTACAAATATTTTTGCTCTTGAATATCCTCGATGGTATTAACAAAAGGAGTACAGTACAGCTTCACAATTTTCGACAATAATTATAAACGAACTGTGCATTTTATGCACTTACAGATTTAAAAAATTTAAGAATGGCAATATATTAATAGCAGTGAACATTGTTAAAGGATAAAAGAAATTTTGGTTTGACTCACGTTCGTCGCAGTCGATGGAAACAATAATTATTGTGCATATGTCTGGTAATTTAGTAGCGAAAAATGGGCCGAATTGCGACGAGTGCTCGAATCGTTGGCCCATCATCATAAACACAGTTCTCGGAAGAGTCGTCCCTGTTTACATTTTCGAATATTCTCCTTCGGATTCAGTCGGCCGCCGCTCTGCGGATTCAGTCGAACGTTGTCCTGCGCAAGAATTGGTTTCCGACATTGTGTAACAAGTGGTTTCTTGACAAGTGGAGTATTTTAAATTTAGTGTTCGGATTACAGTGCTGTGTATTTTGAACGTAAATCTAAGTACATTTCGTGATTCGGTACTTCATTAAAACACGGTAAGTAATTCAGTAACGCAAATATTATTAAATAAAAGAGAACAGCTGCAAATTGCAAGTTTGGAAAATTAATTTGATTGTACATATTGATAGTATATTGTATGGTAATGTGCTGAAAATAATTATACAAATTCTCTTGCATTCTCTATGGGTTGAAACATAGGCTTTCAAATATTTATATATTTATAGTATTTTGTATTTAAGCATTCCAGTTTAGGAGAAATTATACATTTGAAGATTTGAACATTTGAATTATACATTGAGAAATGTACATTTTTTAATGTTTACATACATATACATATATTTATGCATCAATGGATGCATAAATTGGGCATTTCTATTTTTTTTATTATTATTTCTATTTCTATTTCATTGGAAATAAACATTTTTAAGTATATAAATATTTGTGGCAATATGTACAGTAACTCGCAGAAAATAATTAAATATAGAAAAGGTCAAACTGCAATTTCCACCGACTCAACAAATTAAAATTGAAACTGAAGCATAATGTAATATAATTTTTGATATTCTTTTTATTATTTACATTATTCAATATTAAATTTCTATATTATTGAAGGATAACAGAGAGACAGTACAATTTAATCAGATTTTTATTTATCTGTTCAGAAGTTTTCAATAAAATCTTGTACATTTATTCCTGAAGATTGACACGGTATAATCCATTACAGTTCAAAATGGAGAGAACTCACTTCGAATTTCGAGGTCAAGAAATCGAAGAAGCAGAAACTACCATTGATACACCGAACAACGCAGGCCTGGGCAGGTTTCCGAAATCACGCTTGCTGGACAGGATTTTGAAATCGGTGAGTCTTTATTTAAATGTTTACAAGACGAACGTCGGGTTGTTATAAACAAATCGATCGTCGGCTCGTAATGTCAATCTGCGAGACGAGATCGTCTTAGCTGATCGCCGACGATTGATCGTCACACATATATATACTAAACGTCCACCAATTAACACCGTTCTGAAAATTTCTAATCTGAATCTGAAATTGCTAACATATGTTTGATTACATTTTAATAAATCGGAAAGAATTCACATTTCACTTATTCCACAAAAAAGAAATAAATACAAGCAATACTTTTACTAACTTTTTAACGAAGAAATGAAACTCAGAAACATTCAAAATAGTATAACACATAATTACATGCAATACGAGTAGATTTGCTTCCTGATTTCGATATAAGACGGCAGCATTCGACGTATTGCGGATGATGAGGGTTGACATTGACTTTGACCGAATTTATGGTCCCGTAATACTATCACGGAAGAAACATCATCATCAGTATTTGGCGTCAGGTTTCGGTCGACAGATGCAAAGCAAATAAGGATCAAATCCTATTCCAACTTTCGCTCGGAAAATATTATTCATCGCCGACATTTGGTCTGGAACAGATTTCGCTGACTGGGATTATTCGCGCGCTTTCATTGTAGGAGTTCGCGCACCTGAGAGCTTCGGACTTTTCCCCCGGAAGCGGCACACATCACGAAACGAAACAGAACTATGTAGCACGCCCACGCGACGCTCGGGCGACAACGATCTCGTCGGCTCGATGTTGCGCAAGCATTGTCGTCACGCGACGATCCCAGAGGTTCCTCGTGAAAACGGTTTCTTTTGTTCGTTCGATTTTTTTCCCCCCGCGCCGAGACTGAAGGCTGGTTCTCCACGTGCGATCGACGCCGAGCGTTTGTGCGTGCCGGCTAATGCTCGCACGCGAGCCCCGGCCGGGTTCACGCACGATTAAACGCGGATCGGATCTCGATCGGGGAAGTCCAGCGAATTCTCCGAGCCGCACAGTTTGATCCCCCGGACGATTTATTCCCTCGTTAAACCTTTTGAGGATCGAGAAAAGTCCGGTCCACGAGAATTCGTTTTGAGACACGCGAACCGCCATGATACTTTGTTCCCGCGCGGCAATCAACGTCGGAGAAACTGTTTTACCGCTGCACAGTGGGGTACTTGGCCCGAAAAGTTGGGAAAAAGTCGATTTTAAAATTTTGCGTGAGTCGTAAAATGTTCGGTGTCCGACGTAGTGAACCCCGTGCCGTATTTTAACGAGTCAGACTCGTCATGAAGATTTGAACAAAGTCTAAGAAACATGAATGTTATGTGTTCCTTTTCAGATGGAATAAAATTTGATTCGTTATAAATGCGTTTTAATCACTGTAACTGTAAAGAAAATGGTACGGCAAGGGGTTAAAGGTCTGAAGAATAAGGCTTCATTGTTTGTTTTATTTTTATTATTGCTATTGTTTTTTTTTATTTGTACACCCGTCAATTACTCTACTTGATCGACAGTCCTGAGATTTTATGGTAAACTTGTCGAAACATTACCTCCTCTCGGATTACCAAGGTCATCATTCTCAACAAAATTCTCAAACAAACTCTCATTCTCAAACATTCTTTACAAAATCTTTAGAAAATGAATGAATTAAAAACTTGAGATAAAAAACCACCATTTTTTCTGAAGAATGTGGTTTCCCAGTCCGGGAAACTAGTGGAGATGGAATTTACGAAATTAGGTAGAATAATAGTTAACTCCGTAGGAGCGTATCAAAACTGTTCGCTCACGAAATTGGCGGCGCTTTAAATTAGCGTCTTCGGCTAGAAGAACTGGTTGCAATTTCCTCCAGTTCGCCTCTCGTGTCCTTTTTAATTAGCCCCGCGTTTCGTTCTCTTTATTAATTATACACTTCGCGCACGCGTTATTACACGTGTTCCCGAGCTGCGGAACCGACCAGGTAAATACATTTAATCGATCAATCAACCGTTAACCAGGGAGATAGGCCGTGAGAACGTTTCTTCTTGGCCGCCATTGACGGACGTCGAGTTTTCCTTTTGTTGCCACGAGTGATGCACGAAAGATTGTTTTGACCATTCCGATAAGGGATGGCCTCGCGACAGTAAATAAATTGCTTGCCAAATTAATTACAGCGGGTCTTGTGCAGATATATATTTCTGATTAAAAATGAAAGCAATAAATTGGAGGTGTGAAGGAATTAAATGCGAAAAATTAATATTTTTAATCTACGGATATTGAGAATACGAGGATGCACCCGTGAGGAATTATTAAACAAATTTCTTTAAACCTAGTATTAAACAACTCTATGCATTGACATTGAGGTTGAAGGCTTTTGCCTTCGTAGGAGGTCGCGTCAAGGACTTATGAACGTCAACTTTGATTTTTTAAATGGAACCATATATTTTCTTCCAATTATGTAGTTTGCAATATTTATCATATTTATCTAGCCCATTTACATGGGCCCATTTCCATCGATTACACTTTCGTCGAAGTGAAGACAATGTGAAAATGTTTCTCAATTTCTCGGAGAAAAAGCTGTTTTCCAAGTGATAGTGTGGTTGCATCCGCTTCTCAGCACGGAGATGCATTGACAGTTCGCAGGAACGGGATCCAGGTCCGCTTCTTTATGCCTGCCAAAAAAGGCCGGGGCGTGGACGAAATAGAAACGCGATAATTAACCGGTTATAGTCGAAGGGACGTTATTAGGCGGCCGTTCGCCACGTAAACTTTTTCGGTTTGCAATTATTCCTAAAACGGCGGGGCTGGGGATGGTTTGCGCGTTCGCGGAAGCTTGGCGAACAGGGCGCGACTCGCGTGATCAAAATGATTAAACTGGTGAGAGATCCTCGATTGAGGTTCCGGGCCCGTTTTTACCTTGGTCTCGATTGTCTTAACGGGTTCATTTATGCCGTTTCGTTTAATTAACTACAAACGGCCACTTGGAATTAACGAGCAGGCGGGAACTCTCCATTCCTGGTGCATTTCTCTCGACGCCATTGTGCCCGAGATGCCGTTAAAAAAACACCATTAAATCGGAACGATACCTTTAATCAATCGAGAAATGAATAATTCAGGCTTCGTCCGTATTTTGGTTTATTGGGGGGGGGGGGACGTAGTCCAATGCCATGTTTACCCATGAAGAACACACGAAGGTCATCTTTATATTTTTTCATAGAATTTTTATGGACTATTCGATATTCTGAATGGAAATGTATTAACTTATTCATGTCGAAGAACTATTATTTTGGGAGATATTTTAATTTTAATATTGAATTTTTAGGAAGCTTTTTCGGGAGAACTATTGCACCTTTTGCACTCAGACTTTCTATAAACATTTTTTGGTATTCGAAGGTGCAGTTGTAATTTTTTTCAAGAAAAAATAATCAATATTAAATGCGTTACATATTTTTAGTTGACGATTTTCATGAAACGGCCTTCCAATTTAATTTAATAATATTTTGGCTTTGAAGGTATCTCATTTCAATATACAATACGTATAAAATAAGCAATATTTCATAATGTTAATAAGTATACGTTAATAAGTATATGGAGGACGGTGTTTCATATTGAAGAACACATAATGTACTATGTACTAATGTTAGTACCTCATGTTGATCTTATAACAAATTAACTCTCATTTAATATATTTCAATTAGTTTAACTGCTTAGCAAGTGTTTAAGGTCGCTCTTAACACTCTCAACAACTGTGAATAACGCAGATAGCTGTATGAATAATTATCGTGTCACGGCGTCGATAAGAATGATAATCGATCACTCGATTCGTAATTGAACTGTCAGTGGTTCGAGGCTGACATATCCAGTTCAGTTACTTTTCAATTTCCCGCACAACTAAATGCCACCGGGTCGATTATGTGCGTTTAATTAGAACGGATGTTGCTATTGGGAAACCAGAATGCGTGTGAACTAGCATAAAAGTGATAACGCTAATGTGTCTAGAAACTTTTCTGTGTATTGCAAAAATGCATTCGTCATCTCGAGAATAATCTTCGCAGACATAAATAATGTGAAAACGAAAAATATCGAATCTAATATTTAAAATTTAATGGAATACTTTCGTTTATTATCCAGATTTTATTTCATATTCAATATCTCATATAATTTAGTATGCACTATGCATCTCGGTATTCTGAATAAAAATTGGGAGATAATCTTAATTTTAATATATTGGACACCCTGTATATGCTATTCTTATTTACTATTCGCTCATATAGCTTATTCAAGAATCATGAGGTTAGTACTATATTAATGTTCACCTAATGTGAAACGTAATTGAATATGCATATTTATAACAAAATAATTATACTAGTGAAAATAGCAGAAAATAAATATAGCAAATATTGTGTTTTTCCTGTGAAAAATCGAGGACCGACCGGAAATTGACTTGCACTGGCGAAATGCATATTGCATCGTGCAGTTCGCAAAGGCTGGCTGCATGCTCGTGCCAGGGCTGCGGGAACCTCGCGTGAGCAGATTGATAGAAGTTCATTGCATCATTACGCGTGAAACCATGCATTAAGGCACAGGTAGTGCGATGCATCTGGCAGCTCCACGCTCGATGCACATTCCTCCGGACTCGAATTTCCTTTTTCCTTTTCGCCAGCGCTTCCGGACGTCGGTGAAAAAAACTTGCGAGGGCTCCCGTGCCCTTAACGGGAAAATATCTCAATCCATCGAAATCATTATTTCGCAAAGGACTCGCGTGATATGCACGCTCTTGGTATGCTCGCGAAATTAAAATTCAAAAATTAAGATATTTATTCACAGATTCATTCAATAACATATTTTTATTACTTTCAGCCATTTTTCAGGTGACTTATCATGTCATTGTATGAATCTTAATTTTATCTTTGAATTTTAATTTTTAGACATTTAATTTAGAATTTTTATTTAGACAAAGCCTTGATTTAAGAAAAACCCTGGTATTCATGCTGAGTCTTAGATCCTGTGGTTCCTCTATTTCTTGGCCCCGGGGTATGTCTCGCAGTGGTATTTTCTTAGATCGAGGCTTTACTGCGTTAAACCTTTCATTCGATGGGCAAGTGACAGTTTCGCAAATATTCTGCCATGTTTGCGTCAGGTTGCCGCGGTCGAGTCACTTTCACAGTAACCTTCTGGCGCAGCGCGAAAAGATCCCGGCCCGGACCGATCCGCTATCGGATCCAATCACTATGCCTAGGGTACCTTTGGTCATGTGATCGACGATCCGTCACGATGATCGATCGCCGAATACAGAGATATGCTCCACCCGGCGGAATGCACCGATAGACATGAACACCGAGCACTTCGTATTTCAGGCTGTGACGTACACACCATTCTCGATCCCCTGTCGCCGGTCCACTGTCATCTGTCATCTATCTCCTAGCTGCCGGTGACCGGCGGAAATAAATGGCTTTTCTCTTTCAACCAGCGCGTTATCTAAGCTTGCCCGTATCAATGTTTCTGCATCGATGTCTCGGTATCGGGCCAGCTTTCCTGTGCCACTAGATAGGTACTTTCATTCATGACTCAATGTTGCCAATAACAGATTGATCCTCTTATTTTGGCCGGAAACACTGTTTCTTGACCGGGCTGTCCAAGTACCCACCCACCAATTATTTATATTCATTATTTCTCCACCATTTGACCATTATTTGTCTCAAGTGAACAAATTTTGTTGCACCCTGTATAATACTATACCAGAGGTGGGCATTATTTGGCGAAACAAATATTTCAAATACTATTTAATATTTTAGATTTTATTTTGCTTAAAGAAAATAGTATTTTAAATAAGATATACAATTTCGAAAATAAAATATTCCTATTTTAACAATCTGAACCTCAAAATAAAATATTTCTATTTCAACAATCAGAAACACGAAATATAATATTTTACTTTTGGCATTGTTATAATACTCTGAGAAACCGCGTAATTTTGCAATTTTTTCGAGACGCAGCACCGCGAAATTGGTTACCATGGGATTTCTTTGTGTAATGTTACAATAGCTTAAATTTTTCATACTCCGTTCTGCACGTGTCCGCAACAAGCGATCGATGAGAAACGAGCACGCTGACCGCTCCTAGCTCACGCGGCTATCATAATGATCCGTTCCGATGATCGGCCAGTCTAAGACCCTGGAGCAATGGTAACTATCAATTCTAATCAGTCACGATTGCTGATCCTCGTCAGTGTTAATCAATTTTCCACGTATTTGTTACTGGGGCACTGCAATTTTTTTACAGATACAGCGATGTTAACACGTACTTTCAAATTATATTAGAATTACAAAAAAATTTATATGAAAAATTCTTGCACATACAGTGGTACCTCGGTATACGACGCGTTAATTCGTTCCTGATGTTTGGACTTATACCGAATAGGACGTATACCAAACCAACCTTTCCCATAAAAAATAATGTAAAAATTAATCCGTTCTCATGTAAAAAAAAAAACTCCTATTGATACTATACCTACATTAATGGGGTTGTAAAATAATTTAAACACTGTATAAACACATTGATAAAAAATGAGATTTTATGATAGATTTTTAAATTTAAACTCTGCTTAATGCTAAAATACAAAAAGGAACAAATGATATTCTATTCTGTGGAAGAAGAGTCCCCTTGCAATAAAACCTGACATTCTGGTGTTTTTTCTTTTTCCGCTTTCTGTCGCTTTTCACTAGGCTCAGCTGGTTTGATTGTCTTTACTTGTATGATCAGTCAGTTAATAATACATCAACTTCGAGCATAATTAATTATTAATTTAATTTTACCTCTGAGATAATTATTTTAAAATGACGAAAAATTTACAGAAAAAATTGATGTAGTATACCGAACAGAAGTCGTATACCGAGCAAAAGTCACGTCCAAACAGGACGTATTCCGAATTGGACGTACTCCAAAGCAGACGTATATCGAGGTATGTACCACTGTACATTGAATTATTAATTAATAACTAAATATTATATAGTTTTGTGTTATTTATTCTCAAATAAATAAAGATGAGAGACTTGTTTTCACGTGACCGGAACGAACTGTTGACTGAGAAAACGTAGGAAAACTCGAATGGTCAAAGACAAATGAGAACGAAGGGACGCCCCAGGATGGGGGCAGGGACGCTGATAACGACTCAGACCCCAACGGTGCTCGTTATCACCGCGACGCAGCCACCAGAAAACTGCTATCGAGGCGCAAAATTATTGCGTAGTTAAGTGGATAACCTAAGGTCTAAATTGCGACGGGAAGCAGATCTGCATTTGAATAGTGGAGCTAAAGGATGGTCTGCACCGTCGAAACTGGCCCCCGCAGGACGTGCGGTCAGAGAGAGGGATAAAAACAGAGATGAAGAGAGGAAAGGAAGAGAGAGAGAGAGGGAGATGACTGAGGAGGCACTTCAATTAAGGAGCAGCTGCCCGAGAGGAGGAGCACAGGCAGATACGGGAGAAAAGAGTTGTGAAACGGGTAAACAGTTCGAACGTCTGAGGATGTTGTGGGATATTCTTATTAAGCACTTCCTGTGGAAAAACATATGACAATTTTTCATCCGATCTGGCATATAAATTAGGATAGTTCATGCTCATAAAGTTGTTAGAAAAAAATGGATTAAAATCGTTTTTCATATGCAACTGATAAGCGGAATTAATGGGATTATGGTTGCTATTTTTGAGCCTTGTTTACTGCTTCCGGTTTGATTTCCTTCTTCTAAACAACTTTGTAAATTTAATTGGAACGTCTATACACAGGGGTTGCAAAGTCCTATAATGAACTGATGGACAACTGTCGCACATTATCTAAAATTTTAAAAAATACAGCTTTTGTCCCACTTACAAATTAATAATAGTGCGAGCATCCCCATAAAGCAATTCAGGAATTCGATGGAGCACTGTCTGTCTGCGAGGCAGTTTGTGGTATCGGCAACAAAACCACTGAACCCCGCGGCAATAAAAACTGAAATACCGGCGAGCAGATTGTCACACATCAGGAATTAGTTAGGCCAAGGAATGCGTATCAGCGACCTTGCCTCGCTCGATCGAAGTTTCGCCGATAAATTCATCGAGTGCCCCCGCTGCGAAAAACTGCTTAATAGACTGGAAATAATAACGATAAACTTTAATTTCCTGTTCCACCCGAGACCAGGTATTGACCTCGTGTTATTTGCCCGTGGTCTCTCTCTCTCTCTCTCTCTCTTTCGCGAAGTTTCAACCTCGCTCGTTGATTACGGGAGAGGGAGCGAGCGAGAGAGGAGAGAGAAGAGAAGCGGAAGAGATTGGAGGATAGAAAGAGTTTTTGCTAATCTGAAGATCTTGATGACGAAGGTTCAGCTGTTCGAGGGTATCATATTGAAAATAATCTAGAAAAGGACGCGGCTGGAATGCTGTATCATACTGGCGAGCGATTGATCAACAAAGATGACTCGTTACTACCGTCGACAGACCTATCCCGGAGGATGGGCCGCCATTTTTATCGAGATCTTATCGGCGGCCATTTATTCTGACGAACAGATACATATGCAAGGAAATTTCGCTTTGAGCCTCTGTCGACCACCGATGTTTACTGCGTGCTCTCTACTGGTCTATTTGTTGCGTTTACCCTTGAACCCAAGGTATACGAACCATTGTGCAAGTTAATATTGACGTTAGTTTTATTGTACGAGTTATTTATTGGGCGTCAAAGTAAATAGTTTCGTACTTGTTTCTTGCATCTACGCTTGCAGGATTCGAATAGGATATTTCTACAGAATTAATGTAGACAGATGAGGGGAATTTATTCGAATTGAGGGGAATAAGTTACCTCCTCTCTGCTTATACCGAATTAGCCACGTGACATTGTGAGACGTGCTCAACAGAGACAGAATGCGTCACGTGACCGGGCCGTCGCGGGGTTGGGGGATAGCTTTGTAGAAGGGGAAGGTAGAATGGGGGCACAATTTTATTGTATACCTTATTGGCGGCATAAAATTGGATTCAGCACTTGATTTATTGGGTGATGTACCAGACTCGGGCATTATTTAATTATTTGTTTTAATTTAACTGAACAAACAAATAATTTTTTCTTTAAATTACTCGGAATTTATTTCATATTATTTTTCCTTCCACATGTCTTATTTGATCAAATACTATTTAAAATAAAATATGGACTGCATTAATATATCAAACATGTCCAATTCCGTTACAACCTTATCTTCTACAATTTTTGTTCAAAACACTTTTCTATATAATAACAAAAAATTCATTCATAATTTAATTCCTTATCAAAAACAATCAATAAAATAACAGTAAAAATTCATGTCAATATAGTTTGCGGCATTTCGTACCCTGCAAACGATCTATGCAACACCTACCACCCCTAATAGTGAAAATCATCATACAGCAAGGGGTGAAACAGCAAAGATTTAACAATCCAAATAATCGCATGCAGTGGTGCATTAATTACCACCTACAAATCCCTGGAAAGAATCAACTTCAAATCCTCAAACACTTACCAGCAACACCAAAAATCCTCATCAACATTCCTCTCCCCCGAGAGTCACCACTGTCAACAAAACACAGGCTAACATGCTGAAAGTGCAACCACGGTCCAGAAGATCTAGAGTCAGTGTCCGACGAGTCCGCGATCCGAAATTACGCGACGCGTGCACACATAACCGCGGACACTCGCGCACACACTCGCACACCTGCCGATCCCTTCTCCCGAAAACGGGATGGAAAGACAAAACGGAAAAGGAGACCGTGGCTGTCCCTCGCCCACGTGTCGGTTTTTCGTAACCCGCGACGCGAATGACCCGTGACAGACCCGCGGCGTACCGGTTCGGTTCGTTTATGAAACCCGACACCTCCGCCATTAAAACCGCATTACACGCTGCTCGGGTAACACTCGACTCCAACCGGAAGCCTGCACCTGTCATTCGAAGGGATTCTGACTGCTATCACTGCACAACGATTTTTCAGAATCTCTGTTTCTTTTACTGTAGGACTCGATGTTGATTACGACCGTTGGGACGAGGGTATTAGGATGTATTTTAATTTATGGTACAGGTGAGTTTTAAGACTCACTATCAGGCCCAGTTTTCGCTACATCCTAGCAACTTGACCAAAGCTTCGGAGAAGTAGCAACCTAGCTCAGCAGGTTCCTGGGGCTTCTTCTGATTGCTCCCCATTTTCTGCTCTTTTTCTCCTTGCAACGTTTCTAGGAACAGAAATGTTATCTCGGCTCTTTCTTTCCTCTTTTCTCAGCTTGAACGCTTCTAGGGATAGCCTTCTGCAGTCTCCGGATACACAGCTTCTGATGACTGTTAGATAACTACCTGTTATAGACTAGGAACAAGCTAGCTTCTGTGGGCGGTGAGATTGCTACCTTTTTGAGCTGAGGGTAGTTGGGTTCTATAGATTGCAGAATAGCTACTTTCTATAGATTGTGAGATAAATAGCTTTTCTATGTTGCAAGATAGCTACGGTCTATAGGCTGCAGAATAGGTACTGTAAGCTGCAGGATAGCTACCTTTGGGCAACCCATTTCTGGAAGTAACTTTTACTGTTCAGGATGGCTAGCTTTCATGAAATGTAGGATAGCTATCTTCCTAGAATATCTAGGTGTAGATACTTTCTATAGCCCTAGGATACCTAGCTCCAATAGGGTGTGGGGTAGTTACCCTTTCCAGGCTGCGGGGTAACTATTTAATCATGTGACCTACATACTTATCGTTTGTTTTACAGGATAGCTACCTTTTCTACACTCTAGAACAGTTCGAAAATTAGTTTGCTGGACTTCAAACAAATCGTTCTCTTTGGATAGGTGCCTAAGTGTTCACTTTGTAGGGTAGCTTTTCTACGCTGTTCAGGATACTTACCCCTCCTAGAATGTACAGAATTTTTTCCAGTCTACAAGATAGCTACCTAATCGTCTACTTTGCAGGGTAGTCCCCTAATCGCCCATTTTGTTCGATAGCTATCTAACCGGGTACTTTGCAGACCAGGTAGTTTTTATAAGCTGCAAGGTAGCTTCTTAATCGTCCACTTTGTAGGATAGCTATCTTCTATAGACTGCAGAATAGTTACCCAAGAGTCCGCACCGTAGAACAGCTACTTAATTGTTCACACTCCAGAAAACACAACAGATCAACAAACACCCGAAACTTTTGGTCTTTGATCCCTGAAATCCTTAGTGCCTGAGATCACTCTGAGCACTGATTGATGCCGTCGATGTGCCAGTCTAGGTTAAATTGATCAAATTCACGCATGACTGCCTTACTACATTTGATCAAGGTCATCTGACTTCTCAACTTGCTGTCCAGAATCGTACTAGGTCTAATCGAAATCAGGTGACACTCGATCAAAGACTACAGAAAGCATACTGTCATCTCATTAGCTGAAACTTCGGCTTACTACGTGCCTCTTCTTTGGAATTGTGCTGTCTGCTTCTAGATCATAGTTTCATAGCTTGATCGGTCAGCAATGAGTGCGTCATTGAAGCTGAAACGTCAAATTGCTACTCTATGCTGGCTCATTATATCCTAATGACTTTTGAAGATGTGTTGATCCTCTTGTCCTGCCTGATACATTCTCGTTGCACCATGTCCCTCTGAAGACGTCCTGCAAGTCGATGCCCCTTCGCAAGACACTCTGCTTGTATTATCATTACTCTCTATACTTAAAATATTCCAAAGGATCTACCAATTCTCTTTCGCTAACCGATGGGCTAAATTAGCGTCACATCGCTCACGACGGCCTCTCGAAGATCTCCTATCCGTTGCTCCTCTTCAGCTATCTCGATACACGTATCACTTAATGCTCGTCGCGTTCTTCTGCTCACTGATCCTCGGCTATCTTGATAGACCGTAATTGCATTATTATCGCTCACTATGCCCCTGCTAGTGTATCCAGTCTACCTAACCCGAGGGACCCTAGGGGTCTCTGATCTTGTCCTGATCATTGGGCCTCTTAGCGATGTATGATCGAACGAATGTGTTTTAACGAAACTGCATTATTATCGCTCACGGTGCTCCTGCTAGGGTATCCAGTCTACCAGTGCCCATCTAACATAGAGGACCCAGTGGGCGACCAGTCTTGTCCTGGTCATGGCACCTCTTGGTGATGTTGTATAATCGAACGAATGTGTTTTGGAGAGTTGCACGGTGGAGACACTGCATTACTATTGTTTACTGTGCCCCTGCGACGGTATCCAGTCTGCCGGTGTCCTCCCAATATGAAGGACCCTAGGGGCTATCGATCTTGTCCTGATCATTGATCCTCCCAATGATGTTGTATAATCGAACGAGTGTGTTTTGCAACGGTATCCAGTCTACCGGTTTCCTTCTAACCCGCAGGACCCTAGGGGCAATCGGTTTCGTCCTGGTCATTGATCCTCCCACTGATGTTGTATGACCGAATGAATGATTTTTTGGAGAGTCGCACGGAAGAGAGGCCGGAAACGCGGGCCCGGAAGCGCGGGAGGGTCGCCAGGGACGACCTTGCCCTAGGACAACGTCGTTCCTCCTCGTCGGGGCCTCGGCGGACGACTGAGGGCTAGGACCGTGGGGCCCCGGAACCGGGGACCCGACACGCCACGATCCGCTCGAGAACTGCACCGTGTTCCAGGACCAGTTCGGCCGCTTCACTTGGCTCTCCGGAGGAAGGATGCCGTGCGTGGTTTGCTCCTCTAACCCGCTCCCCCCTTACCGTCTCCCTCTCCTCCACTGGGTCACTCTTTCTCTCCCTTTTCTTGTCTCGGGCTCTCCCCGTTCTTCTTTCGGGTTCCCCGCCCTCCTTGGCAGGGAACTGCTGCTCGCTACTCTCTCGCAACCCCCTCCTTACATCACTCGAAGAGATCGCCCCCCTTTCGATCGCGTTGCCCCCTTCGGCTGCGAATCGCTTCTGCTGACGTTGACTGTGGTCAGGATCTCGAGCGTACCGGAATTCGGATGGCGCATTTTGCTGCTGGCCTGCAGAACCTCCGAAAAGATTTCGGTGGACTCTTTTGAATAGTGATCGACGCGGTGCGGTGCAGTTGCAGTGCACAGAGGGCTGGATACCTAATAGAAAATTATAGAAAAATTAAAAGAATTTTCTGAACTTTGATATTAAAATTATTATAACAAATTTTGATTTGGCTCCAGTAGCTTGTAATTGGTGCACACCATTTTTATTTTGCGAATAAGGGGGGTTCTACATGAAAAAATAAGTTGAAAATTTATAATATAATTTTTCATACGAGGCTTTGTTTTCGAGAAAATCGGGGTTGAAAATTCGAGAACTTCTATAATCGATTTTCTCGAAGACGAAGCCTCGCATTACAAGATCTTATTCTACTTTCCCGACTTATTTTTTTATGGAGAATTGTCTCGTGTTGCACCGCCAGTTACCGATCGCCTTATATATTCTTGTCCCGAATCACTTTTTGCAAAAAATGTAAAATATGTTTTGACGTTATGGGACTGTTGAATGATTCTACGTTGACAGAATTCGTTTCCTATCGGTGAATTCGCGACGGCAGCATGAGTCTAGCACGACTGCCAAGCTGCCTCTCAGTTCCCCTTCCTCCTCCGCTTTCCCTGCTGCCAATCGCATCCTGGGTCCCCCCTGCGAACCTGATGGCCCATCTGGGGCCCAACCTCTTCGCGTCCAACGGGAGCCAATCGTCGTGTCTAACGTACGATCTAATGTCTCGGGTGCAACCGGTGTCGAAAGTAGAGGGAGATCGATGCCGTCCTTGTCTCGAACTTCGTTCCTGGTACACACACAAACAGGCCCAGAAAATTATACAATACTGTCTCCAAATAAAACAAATCATCCTTAATCTCCCTGCTCATAGCCGGGTCCCTATTTTGGAACTTTGAACTAGACATTTGTGTTGATTAGACTGCAGGTCTTTATTCATTTGCGGATTCTGAACATTTTCAAAAAATACCACTCGACAGAATCTAGGACAATTTTTTTTCAGTTCTGCAAGGACTACTACCACTGGAAATAAAATTGTATTTGACTCTACTTTCTTAATACACATCTACCGATATTGCAGATTGCATAAGTGTTATCAATTATTTTAGCGTCAATTATTATAGAAATATTAATTGCAATATGTTGTTACAGAAAGTCTTCTCATGTAAACTGTAACATATAGTTTCACAAGAAAAAGAAATTCCTTTTTGTACCTTCGATTTGTATAGTTTTATTATAGTGGTTTTTATAATTTTATAATAATAATAATAATAATAAAGGGTCTTCCATTAAGAGGTGTCATTTTTTGAGAGTTGTCACTTTTCGACGCGTGGTTAGTAAAATTGTACAAAATTTTTTTACAATTTGAAGTAACACTCCTTAGTGGAAAACCCTTCAGTATTGTCGCGGGGGGTAGCGTGAAACTTTTCGATTAGGAATAAGTGGTTAAGGGTTGTAAAAGTGGCCATTGAAAGTAGCCATTTTGATAACTATGGTAATTCCAATGCTAATTTCGATAGTTACTCTGGCAATGGTTCGGAAAGAAGAGCGAAAAACGAGTAAAACAGAGTACGAGGAGTAATAAATCGCAGCAGGGACGATTTAAATGGTCGATTATTCACCGTTATGGCTGCGAGAACGGCCTCGGGGGCAGCGCCGTCGTAACTCGGAATTAGGATACCACCTCCCTGCTTTTCCGTTTAAAGTATCGTCCCGGAAATCCTCTGCCGCTGTTCAAGGGCCAGAAAAAGGATCACTTGCATGCTATAGCAATCTCTCGGGATACCACTTGGAACACCGTGACGTTCTGAGACCAATAAATTCGGACTTGCGCGGTTGAAAATGCAAGCTCGCTTGTAAGTTATGGTTCTCCTTATTTAGCACGTCGTATTTAATTGTAGCGCGCTTTTAGTGCTCCCCGATGCTCGTAACGAACTTATGCTAAACATGAGAGCAATAATTTATTTTTTTAATTAGCACGTTTTAAAAAAATTATGGTTTCAAGATTGATAACGATACGAATGCATACTGATCTGATGGTAACCCTGAATTAAATGCATAATTTTTTTTTTAAATTACCATATAATCTTCAAATATAGGGTTATAAAAATTACTGTTTATTTTCTAAACATAGATGAACACTGACCAAATTTCCGAATAATATGTATATTCGATAATAATTATTCTTTTAGTAAAAAATGGATTAACTAACAAATTGGTATACGCACCGACAAAATTTTGGAATAATTTTTCAAATGTTTTTCATTTTAGCCATACTGTTTGTCCTACTAAAATTAAACAATAAATCATGGAATCTCTTTGTTGCAACCGGTCAGCGTAAAAATCCTTCCTGCCCTCGTAGCAACCTTATGACAAGGTGTCCGGTTGCTCAATTCGCCGCGGAATTTATTGCCCCGTGTGCAAAATAACATGTTACGGTTTACGCGGTGCTCTAGTATCGGAGTTACCGGGACGCGGCTATTCACGACCATAAACGACACCGCAGAAAAAATTAACAGTCTAACTATAACCGGAGAACAAAACCTGCATCCTAATTATCTGCGAGAGAAGGACAGCGAACCGAAAGAAAAAGGAAAATGGACTAATTATACAGAGAAATGGAACGAAATGAAACATCACGGACAACTTATACATATGTATGTAGATAATACCAATAATTACATAGGACACTGAAGCTTGCGCGCCTATATTATCCAAACAATTACACTGACAGCGTAGATAGCAGTCAGAGGTAATTGCAATGAAATATCAGAAAATAAATGAGATATAGAAATCGTGCATAAAATTGCACATTTTGCAATTAATTTTCCGAAAATAATCTGCAAAATTATTATACAGGATCGATGAAGAAAAAGAAAGTTGCCGCAAAATTGTTTTTGACCTTAATAAAGCAAGTACTGAAGAATTTTTTCTAACGAGTAAAATATCTGATTTTCAAAAGTGCACGTGTTCGATTTCAAATAAACTATTTTACCCAGGATAGTTAACACGTCTAAGATTGCCGACGCCTCGGCATTGTTTGATCTTCTCGCGCAGCCCTTTCTCAAAGGAGACCCCCAGTGAAGTTGACCTACAGGAACGGTGCTGCAGGTGGTGCAGTGTGCCTTGAACAGAAGGAAAGGTGGTTCGGCGTGTTCGTGCATGCTCGTAGCATGGGTGCACAATGTCATCTGCTAACCGGTTCGAGGTGACATCTCGTAGGACCGTGGGAAGTGAGAAAGATTCGGATCGACCGAAATCTCGGACCACTCTGTGTCCGAAAACTATACTAAAATTCAAGAGTAGCCATAGATGACATAGGGGAACGTCAGATAGTTTTTATTTTTTACAACCAGAATTTCCAACAGAAAAATTTGAAAAAATTCCCTGACATGTGACTGGATACCCCAAACGCGTCAGATTTTTTTGAAAATTTTTAATTCTCTGGTAAATGGGTTGCAAACCGGTTTTTCTGTGTTGGTAGGCGATATCGTCGGGTTCATGTCCGATTAAAATTCGGACAGAATGTTTCCGAAGTGTCCGCACTAGGAAACGGCTGAGCGTTGCTCCCTTATCTCAGACTTTCCGGAGAAATAAAACGAATCTGGAAACGTGCGGACAGGAGTGGCGAGGGCACCATTAATTCTGCAGCTTAGGCCAAAGGAAAAAGTTGAGAAAAAACCACAAAACGGATGCGTGGTGCATTTGCAGGAACAGGTTCACGATACCGAGCTGGTAATACAGATATTGAGCGCGCGCATAGCCGGGCGCGCTATGAAAAATAGGCTGGAAAGAAACGGTTGCTAATGAATTAGTGCTGTCGGTATCGTAACGGTCGCGGCAGCGCGCGACAAATTATGCCGATCGTATCGTAAAATTGTAAGGGAAACGGCTAAACGCTTATTAGAGGCGCGTACGCGGCCGTGGGCGCGATATATCACCAACTGAACCGTGACGACATTTATGTTTTCATACTTCCAACAATCGGAGTCGTCGCATTTTTACAACGCGCCACCCGATGGCATTCTTATGGCAACTGGGTCGATCAGCAGCGATACAAAGTGTCACAGAGGTTTATCAATCGGTGCCGAGCCGTCCCGGGATCATTAATGCTTCGGGTAATTACATGGTCGACAATTTTAACGAGGACTTGTCTCGCCCAGCCGTTGATTGCGAGATAATCGACAGCATTTCGAACGCGAGCACAAATTACACGCGCACCGCTCGAACGACTGTTATGGATGATTTAAACTACACAATGAAAAAGTTTAATGTTGTTTTTAATGCTACTCTCGAGAGAATGCAGGGCGACCTGTCTCCGAGCTGGTTGAAATACTATTTCAAATTGTGCATAGTCTATTTTATTTGAAATCCTGGTTAGAGAAAAAGCTTTGAAAACAAAATATTTTATTCGTTAGAACAAGTTTTTACAATAATATTTTTGATATTTAAGAGGATTTAGTTTCATAATCCTTGCACAACCCTTGCGGCTCGAGCCTGCAGGGTGCAAGGTCAGGCAGGTTTAGCTGGGCTGTACCTTGACGATGATGTCGCAGGTTCGCTGGGGGTCTATGGCTCTGACACCTGTGGGAATCTCTATCTGAATTTTCTATCACGGCGTGGCAGCTGTGTGAGACGTTCTCGAGCCAGCTCCATGCAAATT
This sequence comes from Lasioglossum malachurum, assembly GCA_028455605.1. Lineage (NCBI taxonomy): Eukaryota > Metazoa > Arthropoda > Insecta > Hymenoptera > Halictidae > Lasioglossum > Lasioglossum malachurum. Next base: position 10,116,692 of record CM052315.1, read on the forward strand.
CGGTGGTAGACAACTCAATTTATTGATCTCAAGTGACACTCTCTGGAGGGTGCTAAAGAAAGTGATGAGGTAGTACCGGAGTAGCTGAAGTATTAACAATTTTTAACCCCCGAGCCTTGAACCAAACTGCATATATATTCGAATAAAAAGGTATACACAGAAGGTATACACGTCTTTGAAGATCGGTCACGAACTTTGGCAATCATCCGATACTCCACCCACCTTTGGGCATTACACCAAGGCCCAATTTATGGCACGAACGTAATCATGAAAATAACATGTTCGACTAAAGTTGTGAATCAATGCAAAATTCTAACGGGTGACCGGTAGTCACGGGTAGAATACAGTGAGTAGGGTGACCTGTTCCGTGAATGGATACCTCCCAGTGAATGAACGCTTACCAGTGAATGAGCATAATTCGTAAGCGAAAAATTAATAAATAAGTAATTCTATTGTAATTTCCCAGATGTTTAGAGACCGGTCACTCTATTGGAATAACCATTGAATCACCGTTACGAATGGCACCGTGATATCACTGATTCGCAGTGTCGCCAGGTAGGGGAAATTGAGGGGAATACAGTTACCCTCTCTCCGCCTCAACGCAGACGCAACGCAAATTGGGTGCACGTGAGCGGGGGACTGACGTCGAGGAAGGGATAAAGTGGAGTGGGAGAAAAATCTTAATCTGGAAGCATTGCTGATACAATGCCAGTACACGTGCAAATCGACCTTAATACATTGTATGCAGGACTAATATTTTTTTCCGTGCATTGTCCAGTAAATTGCAGATCTCTATTCTCAGAAGTTATAATAAATATTAATTAAAGATTTATAAAAATTTATAACACTTTTGGAATTTGTTGGAGACCATTAGCGTTACATTATGGAAAATACATTTCATTTTCTAAAAGAAATCGAATGTACCAGTAATTACAGTTGAGAAATCGCGATTAATTGTGAGCCGAATATTATAATGAAGCCACCTTGAAGTAGAGGAAACCCGTATTCAGCGGAACTGAAACCGTTGACATGCTCGCTGACAGTCCAGTGTACACCGTAGCGATTTTTTGGTCGTAGCTGTCTAGGTAAAACCGTTTAGCAGAGGCGGAATCACCCTGTCGGCGTCTTTGATATTCAGATCGGCGGTTTCTGGTTTGCGTGTGCAGTTGTGATCCGTGTCTGGTGCAACGTCGATGCACATGCAGAGCGTTTGACGTCCCGGAGTGAGGAGTACAACGCGTGCATGCGGCGTTTATGCCATTAATTTGTTCCTCTGGTATATGCGCTCCGCGTGGTTGAATTATTCATAAATATGCAACGATCGCTTTCTGGCAGCGATCGGAGTGACCTTGTCGTGGCCTGTATATTTAAATTATGGGAAAATTCAGGCCTCTGCGAGCCAATTTTTTAGAGACTGCGTTGTCTTAGGACATCTTTTGTCTGACTATAATGTGTCTATTGCCCAATGCAGCGATCGAAGGGGAATTCTGATACTGAATTCTGATCGTGAATTCTCAATTCTGTATTCTAAATTCTGATTATGATATTTCGAACAAAGCCGGTCTTCACATTTCTGCCTTTTATTTTGTGCTCCTCGAACATTTTGGAAGCTAAAGCTAACAATTATCATTTCTACCCTTTCAGGAAGCTTGTGCGACTTCTGGAATCATCAACTCCCGATCACCGTCGTCAGCGTTGGCTGCAGAAACCGCTCTAAACCACCCTCCATTGTTCCACAAACGTATTTCTGCAGAGGACAGATTCATAGGTTCAAGAAGCAAGTATAGCTTAGAAGCAGCAAATTATCTTCTCACGAAGCAGCCAGCTAAAGTGGTTAGAAATTATGAACTGGACGTATTAAAAGAGGTTTGGTAGATTTTAATTTATTTTTTAATATACTAATCTTGTTGTCCGACTCTCTTGATATTATTTCATTACTGCAATATTACATTATTTTGGACCCACGCTGTCTAGTAGAATAATAATAAATTCTATTGGACGCCAAGTGATTTGTAGGCAGTTTTAGGGGACAGTTACTCACGAGGCTGTCTGTCAAAAATCAGTGCAAATTGTGAATGATCGATCGACGCCATGTTAGGGGCGCGGAACGTGGAAATTCTTTCTTCCTATGAAACACGATCGATTTCCTGGACGCCTAACAACAGTAATTTCTGCGTAGTGAGCCACTTCACCGCTGCGATTTCGATCTTATCTCTATCGATTATCGAAGATTACATGCCTTCATCGATAAACACGAACAAGATACCTCGCGCCCACATCCGGACGGCCTTTATGCTAATTCGATACCCCGACCCATGCGCACGTTGTTGTAACTACTGTTCAAGTACTCGGGACGTTAACAGCAATTAAAAATCCTGTCTTGTGGCTTTCGATTCCTGAAAAGAGTAAAAGGTTCCACGGGTGGAATTGCCGGTAGGAAACAGTAGAATCAAGTTTTTCTCGTTGGTATGCGATTATTAAACGTTTTGTAAATAATATGCACTAATCCCCAGTGAGAACGTTACCAACATATTCGTAACACTTTGCTGATTGAAACGATTCCAAACATGACACTATTCGGACCATATTTGTTTGTTAAATTCACGATACAGGGGAGCCTCGATTATGTGAACTGAGGAATTCGGACTGTTGTGGGTTCGCGAAAAAAAGGCAAAGGATGTTCTGATCTCTGTGTGAAATCCGGATAATAGAGAATTCAGATATTTTCGGTTCGGATAATCGAGGTTCTACTTCATCGTTAACTGAACAAGCAACTATGCTTCTAATTATGCCGTGTTTGGTCTCATTTTAATCGGGAGAATGTCACGAATATACTGTTCATAGCTTTATAAAAAAGTAATTATAAATAAAACGTTCGCAAATATCGTGCACATTTCATTCGCATGTATCGAGACATTACTATCGTAGTATTATATTCATTCGTATAATTTTTGTGGTGAGAAGTACAAAACTTGGCACAGTCAAAATTTGACTCTTTCATTGAAATAAAATCTGTCAAAAATATCGATGCTGTGATGATGGTTGAATTGGTCATTTCTGTGAATTGAGACTGTCTCTACGAATTACGTAGGTGGAAACGCTGCATGTGAAATGGCGGAAGGAGCTCATGCATAGTGCAATGGTAAAGGAAAACGTGATACCAGGACTAGGGCAGAAAAAAGTGCTGCGTCAGAGTCTGTTACCAATAATACAATCTAAAGAGACGTGGATGGAGGATTATTATAAAGAGGGAACGTGGATATCGAGGCCTCGGAAAAGGCCTTCGATTAGTAGTGCAGGAACGGTATTGGATATGCCTCATATCGGCAGACCCACACGTAATATAATTTTAATAATGACAGGAATGTTTAATAGCGCTATCACAATTCATATCATATTCATGCTTGCAATTACATTTTTATTTTAACAATTTTTATTTCATCTTAATAATTACATTTCAATATTATTTCAAGATTAAATGAAATATAAATGCAATATAAATATAATATGAATTGAATGGATTCAGTAAAAGTTTAATAAATTACACATTAATTACATAAATTTTATAAATGAATACTATTAAGTATAAACAGTATAACAATAAATGAATGCCATTAAATATAGATTCGATAAATTTAAGAAATGGACGTGATTAAATTGACGTCCAATGCTATTAAATATAAATTTAAGTTTTTTATTTCATTATTATATAGTGTCTTATTCAATTTTAATTTTATATACGAATTGTACTAAAATTACATTGATTATTGTTATTTGACTAAGTATCAACTCGCAACCGAATCGACTGGAGCTCGAAAAACATATTTGCGGAGGCGCTCCACGAGAAGCTGACTATATTCGATGTCACCCAGCCTCATCTGGCCAAAGAGATAACCAATCATAGCTCTGTGAGGATTTGCGCCCTGAAATGGAACAATGCAGGTGGGAACAAGTCAAAAATAATACTCATGCATTTTTTATGATATCGACATAATTAACTAAAAAAAAATTTCTAATATATCGATAATTATTAATATTTATTACCATTAATTATTATTGATATTACAACAAAGAAGAGCAACGATGCATCTCGTGAAATACTGAAAATTCTTATTCAATTGCTAAATTGTTAACAGGTGATCAGTTAATCATTTGTACATTTTTGTCTCAAATCAAATTATACAACATGGAAGTTAATAAACTCCTCTGGATGAACCTGTGCTACAAGGGGGAAGATAGTTCCAGCACACACAATTATGTTCGCTGCTTATGCTGGTCACTCGACGACAAATTAATTGCTGTGTAAGTATCAAATCAGTATATGGTACAAATCTGTGATCGATCCCAAATATTAAGGACGGTCTTTATGTAGTGGGGGAACGGACTGATAGATAATGGGGACCAGAGCCGCCTGCAAACCTCGGGCCTCCACCAAAAATCTAATAAAATTCTGGTTGCTTCAGTCGGGGACAAAATTTAACTTGTCGTTAACTTATCGTTGAAAATGATCTAGCTCGAAATTGATGTTATGTGCTGTTCACAGGGGCTGCGAACAGATGATCACGATCTACCGTGCTCGAACAGGTTGCGCAGTTAGCTCGGTAGTAGCACACAGTGAAAAACTATTGGCAATGGAGATTTCATCAAATTCTCGTTATATTGTCTCGACCTCACAGGATAAAGCGGTCCGCATCTTCACATGGCCGGCGTTGCGACCCGTTTTCGATATTGTGTACAATTATCCTGCTAATGTGAGCTGCTTCCATTATATACATTTTTTTGTAACGGATTCTAGCTTCATCAACAACTTCTCGGACAACCTGATATAAATAACAGTTAAATTCGCAAAGTGTCCTGAGAGGTTCAACTGTACCTCTACTAATTTCAGGGATTGGCATGGCACCCCATGAATGGCAACATGCTGTGCATAGGTGGCGGCTTATCCGACGCCTCGCTATCTATATGGGACATGACCACCAAGGACGTAATAAGCTATCGTCTCGTTGACTTTTTCGGAAGTATAAACCAACTGGCTTGGAATAAAATCAGTGGAGAGTTGGTCGTCCAATGGACCTGTATAGATGAGGAGAATGAGATTGCGATTATGCCAGTTATGTCGAGCCTCGATCGTGTCGTCGACGAGATCCCATTGACCAAGGCCTTGCAGGTACATGCGCTCATGTGGAACGCTGATCACTCGCAATTGGGTACGTAAAAAGTTTCTTGATCGTACAGTGACTCGCATATTTGTTCACAGTAACCTGTTAATATTTGTTCATATTACAATACTTAACGAAGACATTGCACATAAACATTATGAAAAATACGTCCCAAAAGAATTTTACGACTTTATCGTCATAAATCTTCGCAATTAATTTTCGTTCGTTTCTCTGTTGTGTTTTAAAAATATTAACTATTTTAGCTGTGTACAATGAAGAGTGTCTATCTATATGGAACTTTTTCGGTGACGAATATGAATATCGCCAGACCTGTAAAAAACGTCACAAAAAGAACACGAAACACGCAAATTTTAGCAGCATCCACCATACTATTCGGTAGGTCCAGGTAACACCAAAAAATAAATTTTAATTCTTCACGATTGCTGTTAAATATTTAGAACATATCTCATTCTTTTTAAATTTTCGAACGTTGTATTCTACAACTTATATTTACACATTTTACATATGTTGTTTTGTTATTTTTTAATTTATGCTCTTGGATAGAGTTTTATGTAACTATATCATTTATTTACTCATGGAACAGTGAACACTGATGTGTTACATTAGAACAATTTGATTTTGTTAACTCTTCGAACGTTATGTTCTTCGATTTATATTTACACATGTGATTTCTTACACATTTTACATATTTTGTATGTTACTTTTCAATTTATGTTCTTCGATTTATATTTACACATGTTATTTCTTACACATTTTACATATTTTGTATGTTACTTTTCAATTTATGCTCTTCGATAGAGTTTTTATGTAACTGTATCATTTATTTAATCATAGAACAGTGAACAATTATGTATTACGTTAGAACAATTTGATTTTGTTCACGCAGTGCTTTGTATATTGAAATGCAAAATAAGAGAAACATTTTATCTGCTGGAGATAAATGAGCTTATTTAGATATAGAATAAGAAAGTTGTTGATAAGTAATTTAAGAACTAGTGAATTTTTGAAATGACTGATGTTTTGAAAAATACAATGAAATGGAAATGAATATTTTTATCAGTCTACACGAAATAGCCGCCTAGAACAAAAATGGCGATTTCAGTGAGGTGTTAGCCAAATGATGACGACGATTAGCGTAATTATGGTCGAATCGTCCGCAATTGAAATTTTCCATGGTCGCTTTCGCAACAGGTTTATTGATCGTCGCGAAGATAAGCCACGCTCGTCGTCAGCTGGTACTGTTAACGACTAGATCGACTATCGTTGTGGAGATTTTCACGTCTCGGCACCTTTGGCTATTGCTAATTACGCGAGGAAACGCGATGGTAGGCGCTATTTGCTGGCGTCCGCTCTAATCAAATGGCGTAATTACCATTCTGTATCGGCCTCTACCTGTAATGCTGCCCGGGATACGGCGATTCCAGCTAAACTGTTCACGAAGTTATAGGAAATGCTATCTAAATGCTTCCATTAGCCTCACTTTACTTCGAATAAACTTTTGGCACGAAACTTGAAACTCAAGGGGTGAGCCTCGTGCATCTACAATACATGTTCGAGACTATAATCATTTTTTGGTCAAATACAAATTGTTGGACTAAGCCGACCAGTCTTATCGGCAATGTTCCTCAATAGCCATAAAAAAAACCAATAAATATCGCTTGAAACTGGTCAAAACCGAAGTACGATAAATTATGGTCGCCGTACAGGTTTGCCGGTTGCGGGGAACATGTTAATGTTAACGAGCCTGCGGCCCTTAAGTAGCTTAATGAAATATTAGCAGGTGACGTGTTTCCAAAATGATGTTGGTTAAACGAGGAGTGAACGTCACTTGTTAAACAAATTTGTAATATCCTCTTTCCTCGTGGCGCATGTTCCGGCGCAGGATCCCGTCGCGTCGCATCCGACAGTTACGGAGATCAAGATTTCGTCCGGATTAAACGGATTCGCGAGGACGCGTTTAATGGTCTCAAATTACCGTCCTCATCTCTCAAGCCCCTTCCTCTATCGAACATAAAATAACTAGAGCAGACGTGGTATTATGGCTGACGCTAATGCCACGGTTGCCGCTAATAACGCGCGGTCCGCTCAATGAAAAACCTTGTGACGGGGCTCGTTATGCCGGATCCACACTCGCCGGAACTACTCGCGCGCGACAGTAGTATCTCCGTAACTGTCGCATCGTCGGGTCTGCCGAGCGACAGTTTTGGTAGAGCTGCTACATTCCTTGTAATGTGACGAACCTAGACTAGAATAGCGATTGCACAAGAAAGAGGAACTGACGTCCTCTTCTCCAAAAGCTACTTTGTATATAATTAGTGAAAAATTGTTTAAAATGAATAATAGTAGTAGTCTTCAAGTAATAGTAGGTCAAAGGACCAATCAATTTCGATCCTTCGTCGACTGGTCATCGATCACCATTCGAACGACGTGACCGGATCGCAAATCCGGATGATCGGTCTCCCGATGACCACTGTCGATGATCGTTATCGCGCTATGTCGCGCTCCTCCGGTAAAACAGAAACGACAAAAGACAGAGCCGTTTCCTTCGAAGAGTGCGTGACACGCGAGTACGTACGTTTCGTTAGTTGCAGAACGTTAATTGGCCAGCTGGATGCTATGTTTATGGTGCAGCGGCCCTCGTAAAACGGTTGCTGATTATTATTAGATATGATCACGCTTAGATCCAAACGATATCACGGTTCACCTCGACTCGAATGAAATTTATTATTGCCACTGCACCCCGGGAGATTCCAACCAGACTCTGCTAGTTATTTATCTTTTTTGCTCTCGGACGGGGAGGGGAACTGCGGTGTCAACCGGTGCACCGCCTTCTCCCCCCTCCACTCGTTCATTTTGTAATCGGATGCTCGTGATTTGTGATCTGAATTAAAAGTTACGATCGGATTTTTTCGATATTGGTGGCACTAGTTACCGTTTGAATTATGCTGCGTATTTTTTAATGTGTACCGTGTATTTAAAAAAAAAATGTCCGGTCGAACTTTTTTTTATTTAACCAAAATCATTCGGTGTTCTTTTTCTCAAATGATATACTTAAGGTGTCTCTATTTTCTACAGCTTGTTTCGATAAATGATTTAAGTGCAATATGTAAGCACAAAATGGCAGTCCCTGAATTTAAATACAATTGAGCTCTTATGGGACGAATTATACATAGAAAAATTTGAAAAAACTGTCCCATATCCAACACCGATCTCTGAAAATATTTACAAGCAACATGAAATAATATTAAACCAGAAACAATTGGAAAATTAATTTCCAGAATGCCGAGATTACGTGAAGGAAGGTCACCAAGGTCATCAATCATCAAGGAATAAACTTGCAACTTATTCAATGAAAAGCTCGGCAAAGTTGATTCGCATTTGTGCACAAAGCTTGCCATGTAGCGAGATGACTGACAGGGAAAATAAAAAGAATTCCCACCGTGAACTCCGCGCAGCACGTGGGCGGGGTTATATGCTAATTGTGGCAAATCGCAGCGGGCGATGATTTGTTCGTCTAGGATCGTATAAACGGAACTTTTTTGCGAATAACGGTGCTCGGACATGCGAGCATAAGTACAGAGTATGGCGTACGGAGTTGGACACAAATGGGGCATAGTCACAAAAGGGTCCTGACCCCAAGGATCATGCCCGATCTGAGACTATGAGAAAAGTTTTCTTACTGTCTATACAGGGTGGGTCGGAACAGCAGGAATTGATTCAGGACACTACGAAAAAAAAACTATAAATTTATGTCCCATATGATCTTGTATTGAAGTTACAACTTATGTTGTTTTAGCTTGAGTTCATGAGCATGCTCACAATTTAGTCCCATCCAATTTAATGGATTCGACTTATATTTATTTTTACTTTTTACATTGTAAGAATGATTTTATAAATATTTTTAAATATTTGAGAATTTGTAGAGCTTCAGTAGTTATTGAACATAATAACGGTGAAGAGACTGTGAGTTCATAATGTTGTCCGGCAGTGTGTAAAGTATTTTAAATAATTTTTTGATCTCGTTACACGCCGTAGTTTCCATATTGTTGGAGGTTGTCGTTCTCGAATTTCCTTCCGGGAATGATCGTCCCATAAACCGACGAATGTTGTTGTAGGATACGTTGAATTCGGAGCAGATATTGGATTCTATCGCCGGGGCCCGTTCGTATTTCCGCAGGCTGGAATCCGGATACTCGGGCAAAGGACGGCGTGCAGCTGCGCGGACGGAATTCTTCGCATAAATTGTGCATGTACGCGTCTATAAAGGAGCGTGGGCGGTTGGGAGCCGAGTTGGTGGGGTTGCAGACCCCTGTTGCGGGCCCGTGGCCGCGTGTCCGTTGCGCCGCGGATAAATAATCGCGGGAATCTCGGTGCAGATACTACCCGGACGGTGTGGTGAGTGAGACGTAAATGGAGATTCAGCCAGATTCCGCATTGATTTCGATCTGATGCGGGTATCCGTTTGCCACGTGATCCTCAAGCTGCGAGCTGTGAGCTGCGAGCTGCGAATACGAGCCTGATTGCACGCTCACGCTAGGGCTCTCGCGGGGGACCGTAACATGGCCCGACGCGGCCCGAACTAATACAAGTAGTGCTCATTTCAATTTGCAAACTTTGCCATACGCAAGTCAAATTCTTGATACAGAGCCGCACAAAATGATAGGACGCTCGACATATTCTAATATCTCGAGTAATTAGTAAAAGGAAATGTACAGTTCGTGTCCGTGTTTTTCGTTAACAACTCCTCAACAAAGTAGGTTACTTCGAGTGACCTCAGGAATCACCTCTTTCAAGGAAGTCCAACATTTTTGGAACACCTGCAATATTTTTTATAATTATCGATGTGATATCTTTGTGAAGTTCGTTATTTATCGTGGTTTCTTGTGCAGTTGGTTTCCCCGAATGATTCATCGAAGTTGCGAAGATCTGAGAGGTGACGCTACCGGTAGGGAACTTTCAAAATGGCGGGTTCGAAAGAAACTGTAGGGAATGCGAGAAGCGGTACAATTGTTCGCGAACGACCCGTTTACGTAAACAGTCGTCCGACGAAACTCGATTTCCATTCGAATTGGCGCGGCGTGTCCCACGCAGGTCGCGTTCGTCACAGCAATGTTTTCTCGTGTAAATCATTCGCGGATTAACATAGCACGCCGGTAACACGAATATGCGAGCCGGCCCTAAAGAGGCGTGCGCGCTTTGCATACGCCGCTGAATCACGTCCCGTTCCATGGTAGCCGTTAAAAGCGCCGTAAATCATGTCACCGGGGGACATGAGTTGTAGGTGGATCTGATTTGGAAGGGAGCACTGTGACAAAACTAAAGAGTGCACTATGCTAAACTGGACGAGCCTAACGAGCACGGGGTTTCAATTGCGCGGATCGCAGCTGCGTGCCCGTTCCTCTTGCGCAATCCCCGGTTCTATCCGTGGAGGATACAATGCCTCAGCTCGCGAACAAAAGCATTTAAATGCAATTTATCGAGCGATCAAGCCGGCCCGAGGAGTTTCACGGCAATCGGCCGGCTAGGCTCGGTCCGGTAATTATAAAACACTCGGCTTTATGGCAATTCGTGATCCGTGATTCGCGATTTGAAACGCGCGCCGATAATCGCTCGGACTCATTCCGGTTAATTGTCCTCGTGATTGCACACCTACTCGAGGCGAAATTTGTCACAGGATATTTGGAGGCGCACGATCTTGCGGAACGCCGGTCAAATGCGACAAATGGACTCGCGTCGACGGTGCCTTGAACAGATTTAATGCTGCCCGCGTCTGGGAGTGCGACTTCAGATTTCTCTTTGAGATAGTCAGGAATTAGACAATAGGCCTCCCTGGCTGAAGTGTAGGCTTAGGGCGGTTCCGGTTATGCTCAACAGTTGCCGGAGGAGCCAGTGGAGAGAGTTTTAGAGGGTAGCCCCAATTTGGGGAATCCTTCACTTCTTTGTACCATTTTAAACAGGAACTGATTGGAACGACATAGAAATAAGCGGTGTCCTCAGACGGAGCAAAGAAAAGCCGCGTGTTTAACTCGTCTGTGACCTTATAAGGTCTCCCTGTCTGAAAATTGTCAGTACTTCTGTCAATAATTCTTCAATAATTAAAGCTGGTTCAAATAGGAGTCCACCTATCTCCATATAAGAGGATTTCGCTCATTTAGTCCATATAAACAGAGTCCCATTATACATACGTACTTTCGAATATCAGACTGTTTAAAAAGTTTCTTTTTTCATAAGCAGTAAAAATAATAGAAGCATCTCAGAGATTGAACACGTTATTTTCAACAAACATAATTATTTACGTGAGAAATAAATTGACATTTATGGTTTCGTAGATGCTGTGTCTTATATGATTGTCGTGGAGTGTATTTCCCCCGCGGTTTCTCAAAGCGCACGCCTCGATTATTAAGACGTTAGAGCTGAAATATTGCATCGGAAGGAACTAATTGCTCGCTGTTTCAGCTAGTCACTAATTTATGGCCCAACTATCTCGAATTGTAAGTAGTACGTGCTCTGCACCTCTTCTTAAGCTCGCCCCCCCTGCCTCATTGGCAGCGCTGCTACACACCTGTATTTATCGTCCTCCACCTTTTCGCGTCGACCTTTTTCACAGCGGGCGAACGATTTCGATGGAAAATTGCAGATGGACGAGATTTGAGGCGTGCAGCTTCGGATCCAGCCGGGAAATCTCGATGGATCGATGCAGGGACGGCGAGAGGAAGCGATTCAGTTAATTAACTCATCCCGGATCGGTATATCATTGCTGCTTTAAAAGTTGGTACGTGGCACTGTAATTCCTCGAGTAATCTCGGGTTGCAAGCGTAACGCTAGAACCTACCCTGCAAGTTAATGCACCGAGAGGAATTAAAGTAATTAACTAAACCACGCGGTTACACAGTGGCTATGAAATTACCGATATTCCGATATTTATTAAATTGCACATTGGTACTCTTACCCTAAACGAAATTGTCTTCATTTTAAGAAATATTTTAGTTTTCGAGTTTTTTCAGTTCATTAATAACGTAGAGATTTTGTTTCTTGCAAAAATCCTTGGCACTTGAATGGCCACTCTGAGGCTGCACTACTTAAATCGTACAATTTCATATTATAATGTGAAATCAATTGTAAGCTGAAGATGCAACAAACACGAAACAGGAGACAATACTAATTTTTCGAAAAACGTCGAACGCAGTTGAACGACCCTTCAGCTAGTGGAATGATATGTATAGGTGGTTTATAACTCCAACGTAATGAACACTTAACAACACACAAGCACAGAAAATAATTATCTCAGAATCAATGATGCATACATGATGAAGACGTGATCACGGTGCTCATCAGAAAAGTCGCTTCTGTTATGCGGAAACGTTTATGCAAATTGCTGTGCGATAAGAGTTGTCAATCTACTCCGTCGACATTTTCCGATACGACCTAAATTGTATTTGAGCCTCTTACAATTTGCATGATGACCGGAAACGTCATAAACGAACACGAACTAATCTCATTTTTCTCAGTGCTGACCTCTACGACGAATATCGATAAATAATGACGTACTACTGATTCCTATAATTATGAAATAATTCATATAATATTATTACACGTAAAATACATATTCAGGGTTATTGGACCACCGTGTATACATCTTCGGCATTCAGAGAGCTAAAATAATAATAATTCTGTAAATAACTAAATCTGCCATTTTATTAGATTATGTACTGAATAGAGCTGGAACGTAATGATGCGCATGTAAAACGTCGTGCAGCTGCAATTCTGGTGTAAGTTGCGTACAAGTTTCAGATGGTAGTTCTATAAACATCGTCCGGCCTTTTTCAAGACCATTTAAATGCATTGGCCGATTCATTAAAATACTGAACGGGTAATCTAGAGACGATCGTTCATCATAATTTTTCGCGTGCGCCCTCTGCATCCCCGAGTACGCGGCCGGGCTCGCATAACCGGTGGCTTCTTCCGAGCATGGTCCCCGTAATTGAATCACTGTGAAACATTCTGCGAGTGTACGCGCTGCGAAACGCCTGAAACAGGATTCTAATCGATCTCTCGGACGATGTCCATCGAAACCCTAACTCAGCCGGGTGTCTGTGTAAATCGCTACTCTTGCCAATACTCAATTATGTTTCACCGAATTGATTAATTCGAAAACAAGAACAAAACCAGAAAATCAACCTCAAGTAGTATCGGAGCTGATGGTTGTCGCAAAAACGGTTCAAAGGAAAGATAATTAGCATTTCTGGAGGTAACTCGGCAGAGGGCGTTTAGAGGACAACTTTATTTTCTTCCTTATGCAATCATGAACTTTTTGTTGCATCAGGCAATGCAGCTTATCATTTTATAATAAAAGTACTGAACCACTTTTTTATATAAAAGTTAATGTATACGATAAAATCATTCACATCTCGAGTCCATTCACCTCTCAAAAATTTTCCAAAGTGACCAGCAGCCCCAAAATAATTTTTTCGAATTGATTGACTCAATCGGCACACCCAGTATATTATACATATACAGCTGGAAGAGCAGCTATGTAGTCGCTTTTGAGCCAAGTTCATTTCGTTTCTTTACGACATCCGCATTTTATTAAAGCTAATGCTAGTTCACAGGTAGCAAGATTCAAGCGGACTGCGTAATATTTCTCCGAACAAGCTCGACTCATTAACGACGCGTTCTTTTCACTCGGTATATTTTAATTAGCGATTATATATGTGTCGCCTTGTAATTTGTTGGGCTCTGTAAATGGCCCGCCCCGGGCCCCGGGCCAGTTGGCGTCATTGCTGGCCGCAATGAGTCCACTTTGACGCCGTGTAACGGGTGATTAAGAAACGTCAAATCGCAAAAATCTTCGCGATTTATGCCGGGACTAGACCCGGTGGCTGCGCCGATATATCCACGCTCCGCGCTCGAACGGATATCATAATTAAAACTAACAAATTAACACTAAATTATTAATTAAAGCGCGGGGAAGTTTATGGGCCAATCTGTCATGCTTAATGAGGCGACGCGCGGCGCGCACGTTTTTTTTTTTTGCCTCCCCGCAGATTTTTTTCACAATTAGTGGTACGGCATGCAGTCAACATTCATCCATTAATTTACCCGCGAGGTGCAACCAGAAAGGAATGCGCGTTCGATCCTTGCTGCTCGCGGACCTGTCGTCGTTTCTCTTTTCCAGCAATCCAGTGTGTGGGTTCCGATAACTGTCCCAGTGAATGCACAGGTGGACAAAATTACTGTGAGGTGAATAGGTTGTGCCTTACGCGATGGAATAATACACGGGAAAGTAACACACAATTAAAATATACTTTATTATACAAGGTGTACGCACAACGCTACCCAGATCGACCATCAAAATCGCATATGTCCATTCAGGTCGCGTGTACCACTGTTGACACGGATCGTGTTAAAAGACTATAACAGCGTTTTCTCCAGGTGCTGTGCAAGTGAAAAGAGATCGACCTCGAACTGTGGCTAACGATAACGTCGCCACTGATGTATTGGCACGAGTTAACGTGGATCCTCATGCAAGCAATAGACAAATTGCAAGAGAATGCGAGGTGACAATATATTAACCACCGCGGATTCGGACCATCGACTATCGATAGTTATCTTGAATTATAGTGATCTTATAAGAACTGTAGAATTGTGCGTTGTCGTTAAAGGAAAAGTGTGCCGCCAGAATCACGGAAACCCAACAGCAGGAAGGACCGACCTTTCGTAACGTTCAAATGGCTATTATCGCCTGCGAGCATAATGAAGTTATGCTGAAAGGCTCACGAGCGGCTTTTCCGGCCATCGTGCGACGAGGTAAGAAAGGATGAATTCCTACATTGCGGGCGAGATCACTGGAATTGCTTTCTTACGGCTTTCCTGCGAAACAGTTGCTATTACTTTCGCGTTATTAGTTATTCTGTTAGTGGGAGGAGCGAGCGAGTTTCGAAAGCACCTCGCGTGCATCGATTTAACTCGGATACCGGTATCCCGTAACGACTTCCTGTCGTAACCACTACTGGTTTCTAGCCGCCACCACGTGTATATCACAGCTGTACACGGTGTGACGTACTATGGGCACAAAAAATGCCAAAATTCCACTATTCTATCATTTTATTTTGGCGAAGTCGATCAGCTGAATAGTTACTTCGCTTCGCGCGGCAGAATAAAACGTTACCGGTACGATACCGGTGGCGAGATACGATAGCCGAAGCGCAGTTTGATCCAGAAGGAGGTGAGACAACGTCATGATTCAAAGTGGATATTCCGCACGGCGCGATTAATCCGAGAATTTATCGCGATCCTCGCCCGTTGCTCCGGGCTGAAATAAAGTTTCACCGCGATCGTGGAGGCGCATGCGATATCTTTCTAGCGGTAATGAGAAACCGCCTTAGGTGCGGCATCGACACCGGGTTACCTGCACGTGTATCCGAACGAGTCAGTTCGAACGTTAATCGCCAACAATGTTTTACAATTCCGAATATTTCAATCGGCCGGCCAGATGGCGAGAGGATATATGTGACCGCGAGAAGTATAGAACCATAGTTGATATTTCACGCATTGCTTGCTCTACCCTAAGCTCCAGACTTTCTGCTCCTTCTATCAGTTTTCGTATCGGCGCATGCATAATTTCGATTTTTCACACTCGAACCCCGCGACACTCGATTTCCTACAGAAATGTTTCTAGCGTTTCTAATGATTTTTCGATCGGGCGATTTTTCTGCCCGGGAATAAGCGCAGCATTTGATTCTTTTCATGTTGCTCGTGCAAGATAAAATTAGTTCAATGAGCAGATGAAACTAAATAAAATTATTTAGAAGAGAAACTGTTACTTCAACAATGAAATGATTATTGATCATTATTGTTTTGCATAAAAATCCGCGGTCTAGTTATAGTCAGGGGGACAAAAATAACAGTTATACTAAAATTTTCTACGATAGAAAATTAATTTTACGAATAAAACATTTATGAAATAATTGATTGTCTAGCATTTGAAAGTTGTACCATTTAATAATCTTAATTATTATAAATTTCCTTCATCAATAACTGTTATGAGCGATCGAAATAAATTTCTCTCATTGATAACTGTTATAAGTGATCGAAATGAATTTCTCTGGCACAACGATAACATTTACCAACAAGAGAACAAATTTTCGGTTACTTATAATCCTCATCTGTAACCAATACGATTTTAGTCGATGAAATACTTGTTATTCTATGACTATTTTTCTTTTTGGTTATGACAGTTATAGTCCCTGGTTATAATCAAATTCGAAACGAACAAAACAATAACTGAAACCCATTCTAGCTTCTCATGCACTACGTCTTGCAATACTTCGCTTCGATCGAGGTCTCTGTTATCGATTTTGGCAGACTGTCAATCTCTCGAAATTATTTTGTTATCAATCATCCCTGCAACTTTTTCTAATTCGCTCGAATTTCTCTGCTCCAGTGAGCAACGTCGATTAAACAAGGTTGATATTCCGAGTAGGAGTAGTTGTGACGCATAGAAATGGTATCGCAGAAACCGCGCAGCTCCACTATACATTTCCACAGGAGGAATTCAGATTTTATCATTTCATGCGTGGTTACACTTGTCGTTGAAGTCTCTTCGATATTCTCAATATTTATTATGTTGAAGCTGGCGCGGGAAGCTCCGGCGTAAAAGTAGTAAACGAGATCGCGGAGACGTGAACAAGTTACCTTCGTCCGGCCGGCAACTTTGCTGAACCATAATATTTAACGTAACCGCGATTCCGACCACATTCCTCAGCATTCGACGCCATATTGTATCGGTCGTGAGACAACGAAATCCTTCAAGAAGACAGGCTTCTGTGTACAGCGATATTAAAAGTTCGAAAATCGATTTTTTAATTATGGATAATCGTTTAGGGACATTTAAAAAAAATGTTGAAGTAAATATTCGCATAATCACAGAAGTTATAGAACTGAATGTAAACAAAGTTACAGGCTGTGACTTTGAAGGGATTACATGTGTCTCTTTTAATAAAATGATTAATTATATTCAGAAATTAAAATGCTCATATTTATTTTATATATTGATAAAATTTTTTGTTTATTTTCAGAACGAACATTAGCCTTTGAGAAGTCTGACTAATAAGACGTGATTATTAATATTGATCAGGTGTGAGAATCGAATGATTTACTACGACTGCTTGGAGAAAGGTAATTAATCATAGGTATTGCAAGATTTGTGGTACTGAATTGAGAAATATCTGATTGTGAGACAGTTCGAAGATTTTTCACACATATGTGGCGTTTACAATATTATGATAGTATACAGGGTGTTCCATTTGTAGTTTCACAATTCTCTAAACTTCAGCTCGTTGTAAAATATATTTCAAATAAAATTTATTGTTTCTCTAGCTGGACGTTGTTCGTGCAGCGTGAAAAACAATTTCGGATTTCGGAAAAATGGGCCTTGAGTTTCCATCCGCGACATCATGCGAAAATATCTTAGGCGAAAATGAGCAATGTTTTTCGGAAAAAGAAGCTCCGAAATGAGTCCAATTTCGTCCTGTATTGTCGTTTTTCCATTTTAAACGCTTTTGCATTGGAATATTAACGGAAAACGTTGCAACAATTCTCAAGATTTAAATCTTAAAGTAACCCGTTCGATAAGCCACTATTATAAATATTTATGAAGGTACGCAAATGGAATGCTTCGCAACGACTACTTTGACCGTGGCAATCAATCATAAGCTTTGCAACCGTGTAATCTCAGGAACATTATACGGAATATTATCTGTCCCGTTTATTTACCGTAAAAAATGTCACGGAGAATGTATCATAATCTATTGCAGGGATCAATCGTGTCAATCGATGAAAGTCTTAACCGACGTACGTCAGCTCAAAACTTACAAGAGATGATTAGCTGCATGAATATTCTGCTCGCGTGTGTGCTCTCGTACGCAGATTGCCAACATAAAATTGAGAGTACGTAATATCAACATTAACAGTCTCTATAACTACTATACACCGTCAGTTTTCAGGAAATTTAATGAAAGTAAAAATTGTCTAGCTTTCCAATTTCTCCAAAATCTAAACGGATCTGTGTGATCAGCTGCGTTCATCTTGCCAGCACAGAAAAGTGAAAAAATCTGAAGTCATTGAGAAATGAATTTGAAACGGATCCGAGATTTGTGATCAGTTCCGAGAGCGTGGCTAAGGCGATCGATAGATCTGGCGGGCGATTCCGCGTGCCATAAATCCCGGTCGGCACGCGATCCAGCATTTATCAACCGGGGCAACGAAAGTGCGGGACAGTGTTGTACGTCTGAATACAAAATCGCGCAAGGTGGTTGCAAACGAGGCGGCCGGGGTCGGGGCGCCGGAATGTGGATACCATCTGCTCGTTCGTTCTTTATCGCGCGCATATTATGTGCCACTCGGGCAACTAATCTTCCCGTCGACCCTTCGGTACCGGCAACGAGCTTCGGGATTAGGATTCGAGTCACGGTGCTCAAGATACCCCATCGAGGCTCGCATTATTGTCCGCTGATCGATCGGTCGCGAGCAACGCCGCGCTCTGAAACACGTGCCGCGGAGATCCTCCTCCGAATCAAGCTGTTTTCCACTTCATGCTTGGCCATTTTCTTCGCGTGCATCGGAACATTGTCACTTTTTGTTCTCTGCCTATTTTTAATTCTAACATTCAAGATTATGGATTATAACAAGTAGCCAAGTAAGCGTTCGGATAAGAGGGAGCCTGTCTTACACGCCTAATCCTACTCCAGTGACCCCCCGGGTCACCGTCCTGGCCTAATCAAGCTGCGGCGCTTAGGGTAAATCGTCGAACGACAGGACTACAACTAGCGGCGAGGTCCTGATCGCTATCTCGAGATCAAGGACGTCCACCTACGTTGTCCCGTGTACCGCTACCATCAAATTCGTGACTCCCAGCGCAGATATCTCGCGAGTCTTCCCGGTGGGAGCTATTTTTGGCTCCCTAATTAATTTCTTTTTAATTACAGACTACAAGGAAAAAATACTGCGGCCCGTTTTCGGCTCAATTGGGAACAATAAACAATTCCACTTGGCAAGCTCCGTGGCTATTACTAACAATGTTGATTATTTGAAAGCTGAATACAGCAAAAAAATATCCCTGAATGTGGTCCCTGTATGCAGCGTGGATATTTGAATTTCGCGGGTGAAATTGCTGAAGAACGATCCAGCGAAGGAGCCGAGTGGGCATCGAGAGGGATTGGACATTTCGCAGGATCGGCTCGCATTCCTTGGGGGATTTTTCCGACGGTCGGAGAAGTAACGGGTCGGTCGCTGGCATAATTAATTCTTCCGGGGCTTGGGAGGGGCAGGGAGGGTTGTCGAGGGCTCCCAGGTGGCCTGTGCCGACACGGCTCTTCCGGCGACCTGGCAGACGCGGGTCTCTCTGAAAAAGTCGAATCCACCGTGGTCCGGCGCGCCAACAGAGAGCAGAGGTTGTACCATCTACGGGGCCCCTTTGTGGGGCCCGCGCCGCCACACCTGCGCCAATGTACTCAGCAACCATTGCCACCATCCACGGGACGTGGACATCGGTCCGAGGATATAGGGCCCCATATAGGTACACAGGAATGCCTCCAGGAAGTCGATTCCCCGGACGGCTGACATCGCGAAAAACCAGAGCGAATACGCGACGCTAGGCGGACCGAGATGCGGGAGGCTGATCCGGAGAGCCGGTCTTTCAATTGTCCGGAGATTTTGAAGCTAACGAGGGACAGCCTGATCCACCAAACACTCCACAGTCTCCTCCACCGCCTGAATTATCTTTCTTCGAAGTCAGTCACATCTCATTTCAAAACCAGCTACTGAAAAAGCTGGAGCTAAAAAAACATAATTCATGGTTTCAGTTTCGACGATCCTGTCTAAATTCAGGACACTATTAGAAGAATTCTGTTGCAGCAAGATAAGATCTTGTCTGTTGAATTTATGTCGTTATAAAATTGCAAAGCTACTCGTTTTGTTACCTTCTCGGTGATCTTTGTCGAGGGGCGGCTTGTAAAAAGGAAAATGTCCTCGTCCTGCTACATATATAGCGGCTTGAACGTATGATAATATCGCTGCCGGGTATCCACCATCTTCGTGTACGATGCGACAAACGGGATGGCCAGGAAATGTCAACGAATGACTGCGCACTTGTCGCAAAGATCAAATGTATCCTGTTTTACAGCGTGTGGGGACGCGCGCGTGCAACAATGTGCCGATACGAGGAACGAGAGTTCCTCAGCCTACGTCACGTCGCGAGAAAGCGCCGAGAAAGACCTTTCGTTACTCTGCAAAATGAAAATCGTGTTGCATCATCATTGTACGCGTTTGTATTATTAATATCGGAGAATTAATTGGAAGAAATATTCATCATATGAAGAGAAGTCATTTCTTTACACCAACTGGAAACGTACAATTTTCAAGAGTATAATTAACAGAGAAACCGTATCGAACATTTTTCTGCATGTTTCGCCTCTTGTACTCGACGATTGCTCGCATCAAAAATGCAAACGGATCTATTAACAAGCAGCAATTGCAGTCTATTAACGAGTATAAAGAAAAGAAGATTGCAAAAGAGCCGAGTCATAGTGAAAGGGATTAACGTCCGGACAAATTTCCTATTAAAACAACAAATGGAAGGCAAAGGATAAAAATCGAGGGTAATGACTAAGTCAGTAGCTAGAGTGGCTAAAAGGTTGGCCACCAGGAAATCTTTTTTGATGTTCGCCGATGGTTCCGCGAACATGCTCCAATGACATGCCGGCGATTAATGCTTATCATATTTCAATCGAAGTATGCGGTCCCGCTTAACGCGGTCGCCGGTAATTGCCCAACCGAGTGACTGTGCAAGCTGGCCATCGTTTCAATTGGCAGATTACTTTTCCGCTCGGTTTTTTTGTCCTTCGATATGGTTCGGTATTAGTCGATTAACGGAAGAACGAGGAAGTAATCGGCCGAGCGAGCGAAATTAGCAATTACCGATCATTAGATAATTAACAACGTCGCTTCGTGATCAAATCGGAGGGGGGCTGTATGATTCCGGAAGGTCGGTTTACTGATCCCTTGTTCTGATCCAGCCCGGGCAAGCCTACCAAACGATTCTGCGCTCTCACTATCTGTCGCTGGCGTATCAACACTTTCCAATCGGTTGTCATCGTACGTTGTCTGCCCCCATCGAGATTAGCTGTGAATATCTGCGTGGACACCGACGACGGGAAGCTTTGATCATTCTCTTTATGCGCGCAGAGGAGAGGGTAGGAATATCAGATAGGGCAGAAATATTACGTACGAAATTCACAAATACGATCATCGTTATCCTCCTCTCTACAGCCTATAACTTTTTATCCGAGACAGTTTTTTTTTATACCGTTTGTATTTTTTAGGATATGAAATTTTGTCCAGAGAACGGGCTTTCGCTGGATCCAATCAAGCGACAATTCACTCGCGGCGAAACAAAAACGAAACACTCATCGACAGGCTTGCATCTTGATCCTGGACACTAGCCTCCGCAGTTTATGCAACGGCGTGCACACCTCGAGAGCAAGCCGAGAGAATAGCCCGGGCCCTTGATCGCGATCTTCGCCCGGCGTGTATCTCACACCGGTTAGGAGTCTATTCTTCAGCAGAACGCAACGAAGATCTCAAGATAGCTTTGTGCCGGCCGAGTGCGTAGCCTCTTGACTTGAGTTACAACTGGTTGAGGTTTCAGCTGGGCCCTCTCCTGTAGAGAACTGACCGACCACCTGTGAAATCACGCTGACCTTCCGTGTTATTAAATCTAATCGCGTCTTCCTCTAAACTGACGCGAACGACGGCCGGTAACAGTAACATATTTTATTATTTTCGCCTGTTTTAGAGTGTGTAGGTACAAGTATTGTTCACGGATGTTTTTCGATTTCAGAACTCGCGCGTGCTATCTTGTCCAGGAGCGTCGTCGAACTTGTCGAAAGTTCAGCCAAGGGTCAGAAGACAGCGATGGAATTATGCGGATAAGAAAACCGTAGACTGTAGACTCGAGCGATCGGTGTTTATGCGGTACCGCCAATTTCGATTTAAGCGAGAGCGGGTCGGTATGTCATGCAAGAGAGGTGGGCGTGTGCGTTCTTGTTGTCGCTTGGAAACGTTCAAGTTAAAAGCGCGTCCGACTTATTACGCTTAAACTGGAGTTCCACGTTTCAGGCGGCGTACACGCTTCGGAACACGCGACGCGGTGCTATAAATTCCAGTAATGACCGTTTATAGAAAATAACGGTGAGGCCGGCACGCATTTATCAGCCGCGCGCGTCCCCGGAATCTATTCGTCCATTCATGCATCGCAGCTTTCACAAATAATTGAGTGCGCCTCCGCCTCTTTTTCTTTCGGCTGCTCCCCGTCGAACGAGCACGCCAATATTTTACCAGCCCGACATGGATCCTCCATCCTTCGAATTCATTCAATTTTTCAATCCGCGAACCAGCGCACGCCAATTCCTAAATTATTTTCCATTCTTTTACTGCGAAAAGGACACTTGCCCATGCAGATGAACAATATACTAACATTTCATTCTGTCGCATCTACGAAACTAAGCTGTAACTCGAAACCAACGTCATATCGGACGTATGTTTACCCGAGCCTGTTTCATTTTGTTGTCCTGAATCAATCTCTGCTGTGCTTCCCACATGTTCCGTCTCACCCTGTACAGAAAATATGAAAATTTTCTCATAGTTTGGGTTCGGGAATGGCCCTTTGAGGTCACGACCCATTCGTGTCTAACTCAATAAACTATACTCTATATTTACGCTCGCGTGTCCGAGCACCGTCATTCGCGAAAAAGTTCCCAGCGGAGGTTTCATGAGTTTTTGGGATCGCAGAGTCTGATTCAGATCTTTCACACGTATCAGAAACTGCCTGCAGGCATCGCCGAAACTATGACATAAAAATGTCATAGAAATTGCCATCAATTTCTGCTACGAAACTTTAAAAAAATGTAATATGTGTTATCTTTTTGTCCGAGAGTGTACTTGACCTTGCAGCGATAAGCCAGCATGGTAATTAAAAGGTTTGCAATGTTGTAGAAGTTTTTCGCGTTCGAATCAGCCGAACGACAAGCTGAAAAATCCCGAAGGAGGAAATCGCGGCGTCATCGAGGCGCGCGAGGATTCGAATGCGACACGGACGCGGACGTTTCGAGCCGGCAGTTTCCTCATTCCAAGAACTGCAGGAATCCCGTGAGTCCGCCGGCGAACAGCGACCCAATATTTCATCGCATCGGTAAATAAAGGCGGCACGTCCGCTCTCGCATGCCAACAACGCATTACGAACGCGCTATTAATTGCTCTCGCTCCTCGTAGCGGTCCGCGGCCCGAAGAATCCCTGATTTACGTAGCCGAGGCAGAATAAGACGCGCCGCCACGTCCGTTAAATCATCGGCGTCCTTTCCCGTTTCCCACCGGTTTTTCGAAACGGGCTGTTATCTTCTACCCGGACCAGATATTTTGCATTTCAATGACTGTCCCGGCGCGGCCCCATTCGAATCTCCGCGAATGGTATTTATGGGACGCATGGCTCTCGCGCGTACCGTTCGTCAATTTCAGCTGAATGCACACCATTCGTTTCCTAACCCCTTATTTTAACGAACGCGTCTGTTGCAGAGCCGCCGGATCAGGGGAATTAACTCGAATCCAGGGGAAAAAGTTACCCGCTCTCCGGATTCGTCACGTGACGTTGCGGCACACGTACGACAGAGACGGAACGCGTCACGTGACCGGCCCGTGGCGCAAGGGGAAGGTAGAGTGGGGGTCTTAATCTGGCAAAAATTAATTCCCATTTATTTTAGTTGAAATTAGTTGCCATTTATTTTTAGATGATCAAGAATCAGCTACAAGAGCAGTAAACAATACACGGCTGGCCTTTACAGCACTTTTTCGCCGCAGCGGAGTACGCCAGGCGTAATTCGACGGCGTGGGAGTATTCATCCGAGGCGTGAATGCCTCTTGTTAAACGATTTCTGCGTTTTAATCTCGGTCGCAAGAATCGCAGCAGCGGCTAATGCCGATAGAATGGCCGGAACAATACGCGCAAAGGCCGTCAAGTGCTCGCGCGTTGCACACGCTCCGGCAACCGCTCTCGCAGAATTACGCAGCCGCGGGCTTCCTCCAGACCGGTTTCCTCGAAAAAAGACATAGTCGCCTTTGTTCTGATATTACGGGCATTGTTTTCTTCCGTGTACTGCATAGGCGATTGCGTTTCCACGGTTGTCCAATAAAATCGACGAATTTTTCATTCGCCGACACTGACCTGGCCGATTTCTTTCTTGCGGGAAGTTGGAGAAGGACAGGACTGTTGATTATTCAAGAAAACTTGTGTTTGTTTAATGTTACTGTCAAAAATCCAACATCTCATCTGCGACAACGTGACGTTGTAATCGAAATTAGCCTAGAGCGCTGTCGGTTTCCAAGTTTTGCAAATGCTCAGGTTTGAAACGGAAGTTAGCCGCGAGGACGGTCCACCTTAATCTTGAAACACTTCTCGGTCAGGGACCGAGTCGTCCAGTGGAGGCAGCATTAGCGTGCTAAGCAGATGCAGATGAAACAAATGGATTCGCTTGGTGACCGCCGTAAATCCATGGTATCGTTGACACGATCCGTACACCTTCGCACGAACCGTGCTACGAACTCCTCTGCGACCTTCTGCCTTCCCTGCCCTTTCCTGTACCGAGAAACGGACCATCCTTGCGGTACCATTGCTACCAGTTTTGATTTATGTGACTGGTCATCGGTGACGGTTGCTGTGATCATTGACCCAGATAATCGGGATCACGGGAAACCGGAAGGAGGCTCCGTATCCTCGTAGATTGATGAAGAATTGATCGGAGCTAGATTGGTGCAGACTCCAGCAAACCTAAATTCACGAAATCTTGAACATAATCCGGTCTGGCACATATATCGGGTCGCCTTTCATCGATAACACAAATAATGTTTACTTTCAGGTCGTCGACAGTTTGTGGTTCGTTGGAATGAACGAGAAACATAACTAATGGTCCCACAAGACTAATGGCGTCAAGTCCACAGATCTTGGTGGACAGTCCGCAGCTGCATTCCTGAAAAGCGGAACTGCCGCGCCGCAATAGTCTTCAATTAATGTGGAGCAATGAATGAGAATTTAGCGGCCGGTTACAATTTCCTAATTGAATCGTAACAAGGGGAAAGTGGAGCAACCGTAAAGTAGTCCTGGTGCTCGAGGTTGTCACTTTACTGCACTTCAATGTGGGCACATGCACCCCAATAATTGCATATTAGAAATGATATACGATTACACTCTAGTGTTTAGAGCCTCTTTATATGGCCACGCCATTAATAACATTGTGAACGATATGTTGTTATCTCGGATCGTAAAACTCGGACGAACCTTAAACAGTTAAATGTTCAGTTAATCATTCGTTTTTCCATACGTGCTTTAGTTATCATGATTTATCGCTTGTACAAACGACGTGAATTATTTATTGTTTATACTGGTATAACTGTTTATTTTCTAGGAACCAATGTGCCGTTTTTTATGCCTCCTTTGTCATAAGTTGCTTTGTCCGTTCTTCGACTTTGGGTACTTTTTATGTTCCAGCCGTGGAAGCTAAACAGGTTTAGAGTAAATGCAACGGAATTATAACAAATATTCGCGGGACAAACTTTCCATTAACGTTACAATATTTATAGGATGATGCCTCTGATCGTCTAATCATCCGCTGCAACATCGTAGAGGGGACACCGTGGGCAACTAGGAAGAGCGTCCAGCGGCTGAGTAACGTGATTGCGCGATCATTCGTAGGTTACAACGCCGATAAACAACACTGTTAATTTTCAGGCGCGTTCGGCCGAGGCCGTTAGCCTTTGCCACGCGGCCCGATATGATATCTCAATGACGGTTGTTGGATTTGCATTGCATTAGGCTCGGAAACTGCGGCGTTAACGAGAGGAGTGTTAACGAGAAAATGACGCAGCAATGCACCGGGGGAAAAGTGAGAACGGTAACAGTAACGTAACGCTTCTCGTAATTCAACCGTGTCGCTCGCTTGTTAGAGTTTTTACGCCGGCTTGCTCCGGGGAAACGACGCCAACAAAGCTCCATTCGGCTCGCAACCGCCTTTCTAGAACGCGATCCTCGCTGCTAAAGGCACCGTCTAGATACCACGGACTACTTTGAATCGCGGCAATTAGAAACAACGCGTCTCGAGACTCTTATACACTCCTTGTATGAGCTGTTGATTGCGGCGCGGCCGCGGTTGCAACCGCTTCTGCCACTTCAGACTAAGCACGACCGACCCCGGGACTTAGGGGATGATAATCTTGCTGTTAAGAGATCCGAGATCTACTCTCGCCGTCCTCAGAAATCACCAGACAGCTCGCAATCCTCGGCGACTCATCAGAAAAGCGAAAAGAGGGAAATGTAATTAATTGATGGCGAGGTCGCCAAACTTTGAGAACGCATGATCTTAGACCAGCGGTTTCCAACCTCTATGCTACAATGCCTCCCTAAAAAAATTTTTTTTTCCGCCCCTCCCTATCTTTCAATAGATATGATAATATAGACGCGTTTTAAATAATAATAACTTTATTACAAAAAAATACTGGCGAAAAATTTTGGATAATAGTCCCTGATAAATAGTCCGCGCCTCCCCTGGGGGCGCGCCTCCCTGGTTGGAAACCACTGTCTTAGACTCTAAGATTCATGCTGATCTTTTATTTTTTCTGTTTTCTTGTGGGAACACCAGAAGATTGTAATCAATTAAATTGAAGGCATCAAGGTGCATGACCTAATTAGCATTAATCTAATATTCTGTTTGTATAATTTGTCTTAATATATGTTTGTATAATTAAAAGTTAGGTGTGCCAAAACTTTTGTTCCCAACATTGAAAGCACACTGTTTATTTTTTTCATTATGCAAGGGCAATATACATTATTACCCTACGATATTATACACTTGAATTCGTTCCCATGCAATTTTTCACATATGTTAAACAAATTAGTATTCCAAGATGTATGTTGCACTTCCTCCATCAGGACAACTTCATCGCGTTCGCTTAAAAATGAAGCTCGTCAAACCTCTGCTGCAACTTCACTTCCTCAAATTAACAAGTGTACCGTAACCTTCGAAATAGAAGAATCCACCACAGCATCATGTACGGTTTATACCTCCTGGATGTTTTCATATCGGAGCTGCTATTAAACAAGGCCGCGAAAGATGACGTGGCGGGGTCATTGCTCACAGTGAAAGCGGCCATCGTCGATTTGCCGGTGACGGAAGTCGCCGAGCGCAAACGATTTCCCAAAAACGACGACGTCCACGTGTACCGGTTCACAGGTGGCCGGATCTGTCATTTTTCGGCGCCATGCGAACAGCTGGTCAAAACGATGAAGCGATTGCCGGTGCATATCGGCGTTTTTCGAGTCAACGACGAATTTCCTATTTGTGGCATCCGCACATACCTTGCTGGCTGCGCTTGCGATTTAGTAAGACATTATTTAACACAATAAATTTATATACAGGGTGGTCCGTTTAAATAAGACCACCTAAATATCTCTTCAGGTTATTGTGATGCAAAAAATATTTGTTACGTAATGTGCACGGTGTCAATGGACCAAATGTCTAGCAAGAATATTTTCTTCCGAAGGTCATTTTTTTCGGAGTTATCAAGGTCATCGATGTTTCTTGATACATAACCACATTTTTTTTTATTCCATCGTGTAACTGATCGAAAAATACATTCAGATATGTATAATAAAGAGTATAATGAAGAGATATTTAGGTGGCGTTATTTAAACGGACCACCGTGTATATATAGCTTCAGTATTTTGCAATTAATGCAATCAATTTTTATTTTCCATACAAATCCGCAGTCTACTCATTCCACGTGGATGCTGAATACATATTAATTCATCATTCTAATGAAACTCATTTCAATTTTTGATAGTAACAGAATTCATTACTTGCAGAACACATTGAACGTGCATAAAAAACAGTCGTTCATATTTAGAGGACCATTCGACCTAGCAGACTCTGGTGGCAGTTTCGCGGGACAGTTAGATGCTACCATTACCTTCACAAACTTGGGAAAGTAAGATAAAATTCTGTTAACTATTGTAAAATGATTAGCAATTTCATAAAATCTATTTTTATCGCTTATTCACAATAATTCTAGCATAATTTCAGAATGCTTTTCTGATGTTTCACATCTAATATATGTATAGTTATTAAAGCTTTATATAACATTTGGAAAAAATAAAAACATTTTATATCTTTATATCTTTATATCGTCTTTATATTTATGTGTTCCATCTATTTTCAAATAGCAATGATTGAAAATTCTCTTATTAGGTGTATAACAAGGCATTTTGCTCTCGTGGACAACGCTTTTATTTTCAAAACTGACCCTGAAGAGAGCGAGTATAAATGCAGTTTGAAAGCAAAGATGCACTCGTCCAATGGATACCGCACCACGAAGGCTGACGACGATTCACCGGAAAAGCTAGGTAAAAATGTTAAACAATTTCAATTGGAAGGTATCGATAACAACTAAACTTTATCGTGAAATGTTTCTGTCAACTGAAATTTTTTAATCAGAATATAAAATGAACATACCCCTAGAATATGTGAAATCAAAATAAATTCACGCAGTACCATAGTTTTTTGTAATACAGTAATTAATTAAATACGATAGTATTTCAAATGGTTGCCTTTTTCAAATTTTATTAGCTGATCTAATCAGAGATGTCAGTGGCGTTTCTCCATTGGCTGGATATCTCGCTCGCGGATGTCCACCACCTCGGCCACCGCGTGAACCATTGGTTGACCCGCGAGCTGCGAAAGGCAAAAAGAAGAAGGGCAAGAAGGGCAAAAAGAAATAAACGAGACTGATTCTCTACTTACACAAGTATGTAACCAGCACACTTCTACATCACATAACGAATGCATTTCGTAATAGAATAATCATTCAAGTAGCGAGCATTCTCTTTCACTTGCAATTCTTCATATTACAAAATTAATTTCCTTATTCAAATGAAAAAGGAATGAATTTCATAACTGCAAACCTGGTGTTTGCAATCTTGAATGAACTATTAAATTTCTATTTCGATATAGACATATTAAAAATTGGAAACTTCGGATAGCTGTATTTTATAAAGAAATTCGAACGAACGAAAGCAATGAGATAATGTCCCCCTAATTTCGTCTGCACAATACAATGAAGATTTGGACGTGATCGCCTGGTGCGATGCTATCGAAATGATAAGCGAGGACCGATCGAAAGAAACGCGTCGGGCCGAGATGAAAAGCGAGTTAAAAGCAGTTAACGGCGTATCATGAGAAGAGAGAGCGACTCAGCGTCGCGGAGGATCTTTCTCACGGAGTTCTATGCTGTAGGGCAAAGATGTCTGCATACGCCCGACGACACGATTATGATTTATGCCGAATCGAATCGAGGCTGATTTATGAGAACGTAATGTTCTTAACTCCGGGATATGTCTGCCTGGAAGGCGGCTCGTGCAACGATTTCCGAAACACGTTCCAGGGAAAGGTTCAGTTGTCGCTGAGAGCGATAAACAGCTATTTACTTGAAAAACAACGGAAAGTAATAACAGGTATGCAAGTGCAACTTCGAGAAACGTTCGAACAGCCCCGAACACGCTTGGGAAAATTCAATTCGGCTTGTCAACACTCTCAACACCACTTTCTACTTGTCTCGCGTCCCACATTCCACTTTTCTGTTCGCCAACAGGCCAAAAACATATTTTCTGTCTGTAGCATTCTTTCGAAAACATTGTTTAGAGTCGATAAACTGAAAACTTATACCATTTTTTACATTTTTATTTTATTTTATTTATACGCGGCACGTGGCATATGTTATCAGTCGATAATCGAAGTTGCTTGTTGAAAATCGTAAAAGAGAAGATAATTAATTTTAAGAAACTATTAGATTCATCTTTTATAGACCCCGACTAAAAATGATCGATGGATCGTGAAGGAAAAAGATTTTCGAAAATTGTTGGAGAATTGAGAAGGATTGATGAAAATGTTATTCGCAATAAATATTTAGTATCTTCTACGTTTTGGACGGCACTGTACACACGCAGCTGTCGAGGCACCAACGCAGACGACGCTAAAATGGATAACAGATATTAAAGATTGTAAAAAAGTATTACGAGTGTAATGCCGCAATAACTCGCAAAATTATTTCACAGTTTACGACGTATTTTATAGTAGCATGTAATCAATTGCACTAATTGTATCACTTAATTACCTTCACGCGTCATTAGGTGCCCAGCAGGCTTATAATTTGCAACAGTTGCCAGCTTGCGCAATTTCCGATTCTCCCGGTGGAAAGTAACGAAAGTAAAACGTGAAGCTGAATTTAGTAGAAACTTTTTTGTAATTTAGTGGATTTCGTGGAGATTGAAGAATATCTCTTTTTACAGCATTAGCAGCCCAAGAAATTCGAACAATAATGGCATCGACGTTTTTACTGACTAGTGCAATACATTAAACTGAATTTAAAAGATTTCCGAGATAATTTCCATATGATTTTCAATTTTTCTCGTAAATCCACTGATTTTTCGAAGAACGGTTTTCAAAATCAAGAGAGGTCAGAAGTCTACAAGATATCGCTATTATAAAAATAATTAAAGTTTTTAGGAAATATTGAAATTTTTGCAAATGATATTCAGTGAGCCACGAAAGTATTCGAACGCCCTTTGAAACCCAATGACCCAATTTATGACGAAAATTACACTTGAAATTTTGTCTAACAATAAGCATGATGAAATGTTCACAATATTATAAAAACCCATGGAATCTTTGCAAAGTGAAAAATTTCTCTTTTTCTATAAAATTCAATTGCAACAATGGCAACAGTGGTACCAGCCTTGCCCGGTAGAAACCCATTACCCGTAGCATTTGTTGTACAATGTATGTGTCTTCCATCTGGAAAAAAGCAGAGCGAAGCCTCTTGTTCCATGGTTTACGGTCCCGTCAACGTATGGCCTATGAAACGATCATAGCGGCAGTACTAAATACACCATAAACCAAAGAGAATTGCCGGTGAACCTTTAATGGCACGCGCTCGCAGCTACGCGGGGATCCGAAACAAAATGAAACGAGATCTCCTCGGGAAAAAGAACTCGCTATAGTTCGAATAAATACACCGTTCCATCCCTGTTAAAGTTTCTGGGTAATTCTTGCTATAGAGTTCTTGCAGGGATCCCCGGAGCAAAAACCAGGAAAGAAAGTGAGGACGCGTCATTGTGTTCCCCGAGCACCGCCATTTTATTACATATTTATGTCCCGTTGCGCGCCGTTCAGTAAAAAGTTTTACGAGAATTTCGAAGTTTCGTTTTTTCGCCGTAAAACCCATAAGAGCGAGGCTGGTAATGTGGAAGTGCATAGTGTATCCCCCATAGAACATCTTCTATGGGAAATGTATAGAATATTTTCATGAGACAGCGAATTCTTTCCACTTATTGTGTATACCGTATCAACAAAGAAATTTCTATAGTATGTATGTGAAAATTATTTTTTAGAAAACATGAATCATCTTTGGTTTCTTTTCTTTTATTATTATTTTGTATGACAGCATGTATTATCAATATCGAAAAAATTTATTCTATCTACATATTCAAGTTTATGGTGGCCTTTCTGTGTTAGAAAAACTAAAAGAATTTAAGAATAACGATAGACCAAAGGGAAGATATTTTTATTTGGCTCGTGTTACCTGCAATTAAAGTAGAAAATGTTTATTATTGCATAAAGATTCGCAGCACTCGATAGTTCACCAGATCTCATCGAACACACCTTGTGTGTCTGAACTGATCTACTAAAATTGCATATTTTATAGACTAGAGTGCGGTGTAAAGATTCCATTTGATAAAACAACTAATAAACTATCTCGTATTGTAAACCTGTCCCCACAGCTATCTGTCGGACGTGACAAAAAAATGTCTCAGTTCCCTTTGACCAGGTTGTAAACCTGATTTCGAATGTTCGGGATCGTTTCTCGGTTTGGTGATGTCAGCCCATATATTACCGTGCTAAATCGTTTTAGGGGACGCTAGTGACCTGCGAATGGCGCCGATTGCGCAATGCACTTACGGCGCAGCGAGTGCTATGCTATACCAAACTCGGACAATGCATTCGGAGTATGCTTATCAACAACTCTATTATTTGAACGGAACGTCGCAGAGTTAATAATTCTGAATACTGGGTTATCGCGTGTCAAGTACCAGATCTCACATATACGATAGCAACAGTGCTATGCGTTTATTGCGCAATGGCGACCTCGCATAAGTTTGTCATTATGCTAGCAACTGTCTTCAGCAACTGATCTATTTTTTGATCTTTTCCTCTTAGTCTCTCTTCACCCCTAACTATTCTATCTGCTACCTACCTAATTCTTAGACTTCATCCTGCCACGTGTAATCTAGAACCTAATTTCTAATGGAAATAACAAAACGCTCGAATAATAAACATTCGCATACACCGGTAATGGAGCACGCAGATACCAAAGCATTTTAGAAAATGGATCGTTTGCATAACCGACGCCCTACCATACAGGTACAGAAAAATGGCGGCTGTCATCGACGATATCGCGACCCAACAAAAATGTATTGACCATATATTGTTTACAAATCGTCGGATCGTATCGATCCGCGATCTCGGAATGCGATCCCGGTTGCAGTAACGCGTTTTTCTACGAGTGACCCGGCTAATGGAGAACGACGGGTGGCACACATACACATTTCGCGGCGGCCGCCATTAAGTTTCGGATTATATCCTTCACCTTCATTTTTATCGGCGCACCTTGCCGCTTGCATACCTCCCGTATCTTTCCGTATAGTAGCTAAGTCATTGTCAGCGACACTCCGCGCAGTTTCCATTACGAAAACGAACGTTTCTATCAGCGCGCGAGTGCAACGCGGCTGATTAAGAATTTTCATAACGCGAAAATGTTCTCGTAAATACCGGTCTTAACGCGATTACGAAACCGCGATTGCTTCGAACAATCCGACGTGATAGCCGACATGCAAAATCGAGAAAGAAATTATTCGGAATGCTTTTCCAATCCACCGAGCGTTCGAAGTGGCACGCGTTGCCTTAGGAGAACGACAAGTTCGCGCGAATTTATTTAAATTCTACACGAACGTTATTATATTTAAATGGAAAATTTTATACTTCGAGAATTTTCTTTGTTTCGACTTTGAACTCGCGTAACCAGAATGGCCTTGGCACGATGCGCAACGTAAGAATGGAACTTTTTTGAAGATTGGCAAATTATGAGGATTTCGTGGCACGCGATTAAGGATAATGGCGAAAAAGTAGTGGAAACAGGAAGGAGCGTTAGGCTACCGTTACAGCGCATTCCAGCGGGAGCGCGGGCGGTCCCCTAAGCGCAGATACCAGCCAGATACACGCCGGGCGACATAATACCGACGAATGAATCACTGCGCTTGTAGGAAGTGACCGACCAGTGAAAATGTCCGGTTTAGACAAAGCCTCGGCGCAGCAAGGCCTGGCGCTCTTTGTGGCCGCGCTAACGAACAGGGTCGGGGCCGATAGACGATCTCAGCACGGCTGGAATGTCCCGTCTGGGATCGAGCATCGCATCTGCCATTAGCATTCGGGCCCTCTCGCCTCGGTGGTGCGACGCTCGCTGTTAGATTCGATGCTAGCCAGCGTAGCGTCGTGCACGATTCCATCAAACGCGGTACCAGTTGCTGACCGGGATGCGCTACCGTCCACCTTGGTAATTTATCTTGTCCTCAAACCCTCTGCTATTCCACCCCCCTCCGCCACCTCCTCCTCCTACTCTCGCCACTCCTGGCTCCATTTTCACCGGACACGGACAGATAAAGATACGGAGCCGCTGCTACGTTTTTCACCGTATCATCGACCGTGATATCAACTCACTCGATGGGGAGGAAAGAGTATCTGTTGGGCAACCGTTGAAAATGTCGCTCTTTTTTGCAGTTCGGCCAACGACCACACCCAACCTAGAGCCAACGTTGCTACAAGACGAACCCACAGAGCCCACATTCTGATTTTCTCTTTTTATGGTATATATCATAAATAATATACATATTAAAAATGTATTTTCACGGTAAAATCTTGGGAAAAAAAGGAAAAAACTAAAATAATAATCTACCCACGTCGGACTTGAACCCGGACCCGCTTGCGTAGTAAGGATATCGCTGAACCGACAGATGATTCTTGTTAGTAGATGCTACGATTAGGGCCACTAGATACGTCAACAAATTAAAATTAAACTGTCTACAAATGGAAAACCCATTTTGAGGAAATCCTTAGTCTTTTCTTATACTACACGAACACCCCCCTTGCCTTTCCCTTGGAAAATGGAAAAATTAAAGAAATGAAAAAATTCCAAGGCTGCTCACAATAAAACTTTAGTGGGTCAACCATCGCGCAAATATTACAAATTTTAAGTATATTTAGAAATACGAAAAACAATCAATTTGGAATATATGTAACTTATTTTTCGTTGCAGCAGCACTACTGGCGTCTGTTAGACGATATATTTAAATGTTGGCAGATTTTCGTTCAGCCAATGTAGTATAATCGTTGTAAATTTCACGTTACTTAACCCACTATAATATCTGTAGCCCCAACGTTGGGTACTCGTCGGCAAATTGACATAATTTTTCGTCGTTGGGGATTTGTCGGCAAACCACTGACCATTCCCCAACAAATTCCCAACCGATGGCCACGGTTGGCCAACCGTAAATGCTACTAATGAGATATTTAGAATGTGCACAGAACAAAAGTCCTTTAAAAGTTGACTACTTACAGTGGAACTTCTACAAAATGAAGCAAACATCATAGTCAGGTAGACTCCTATATGATATGAGTCATGCTATTATTGATATTTTGCTTTTTGAAAAATTGAAACAAGTACTTCGACAAGTGTACTTTCGAATACTAGAGCCGTTTTTGAAAAGTCTCTGCGAGTTTCCTGAAAAGAAATCCCGGAAGAGAGTAGGTCTGACAGGCGGTCGTTCAAGAGGACGTACGGATATGGGAGAACGCGCATGATATAAGCTCGGTGTGGGCAGTGTAGCAACCTTTTCGGACAATGGGTATCTTGTCGAAGGATCTACGAGTTGGCGGAAAGACAATAAAACGCGGCACTGTCCAAAGTAGCGGCATAAACCCGGCACGCAGTAGGTGGACTCACCTGTGAAATGTGGACACAATGCCCGGCCACGTCACAGGTGTCTCCTAGCGGACTTTCACGAAGGGCCCCGTCAACGGGCCCTGGAAACCACCTACCTGGACAATGAGTAAAGAGCCATTAGATCGGTTGGACACATTGTAATTGCGGTCTGCGATTCAATGCGATGTCAGGTGTTAATTTATTCCGCTCGAACCGATTCCGTTTTGCGAACGCTGCGACGGGAAAATGGGGTTCGACCTTTTTTCTTTTATTTCTGAAACCTGTATGGAGGTTTATGTCTGCTTACATTACATTTAAGTACATTATTAACCTTATCACGATTTCCACAAGCTTCAATAATTACATGTCTGTGTATAATGTTCCTTTAGGAAAGTGAAGCCTTCAAGGCAACCTGTAATATTTGCCGAGTTAAGGGGTAGTTGCAACTTTATTCTTTGCAGAATTTTAATTAATTTTATTCTTCGATGGTTGTGTAGAGATTGCAGCCGGTGTGGCTGCCCCCGAATACTCGTAGCCGGTGTAGCTGCCCCTGAATACTCGCAACCGGTATACATACATGCCCCTGAATACTCGCAGCCGGTATACATACATGCCCCTTAATACTCACAGCCGGCGTGGCTGCCCCTGAATACTCGCAGACATTGCATCTTACATATGGGCTATTCCAAAAAGACCTGAGGGGGAGGGGCAATCAGTGTGATTCTCAATTTATAATATTTTGTTCCGTAAAGATAAAAAATATTAAAAATCGACGATCACAAACAATTCTTCGACATGATTTCAAACTTATTTTTTAAACTTTATTGGTCAATTTGTTTATTGTTGATTGTTTTATTAGCAAACGTTGTCTATATCTGTAATCACCGACGAGATACTACTAAAGACTGCCTTGGTGAGACGCGAATTTTCGGTGCTCTCTTACGCCCTCTAGAACATATTCTGGCTCCAGCCAGAGAAGCAGAAGGCCACCGACGGCATTTTGTCGGTGAAGAAGACCACTGAGGAGATTTTAGTCGCGTCGGATCGGTGAGAAGGCGACTTATCACGAAACCATATCGATTATTATTAAATGTTACATTCTCCGCCATATTTCAGACGATGTTTTGGCACGATTTTGGCACTATTTAGAACTTTTAGCGATGTGGTATATCAGATCACTGTAACTTCCACGTTATCACCGCGCCCGGTTACGCGTCTCGCTGAATAGCACAGGCGCTGGGAGTCTTTAATAGTATCTCGTCGGTGGTAGAATGCACACATTAATCATTCTGTAATTGCCATATAATAATATCACCGACGAGATACTATCTCATCGGTGTCGGTGGTTCCGCACTTTTTACCTAAACAGAACCGGCGAATATATGTATAAGTGGTGTTCACGCCCGGTGTGAATCACATAATACATAAGTTTTGTTCTGAAGGAAGGTGAAATTGCAAAATGTTATGGAAGACAATAGGTACAGGAATAGAATTTATTGAAAATCAACATATTTATTAAATATGCAGCTATTAGCTCGATATTATCCTCTATTCATAAGACACTAGTAGTTCTTACAAATAGAGGATAATACCGATTGCCCAGGTCTCACCACGAGGAGGTTGCTGCACAAGAGACCCGAAAGGGAGTCAGAACGAATGCAATATTCCTTCTGGCTCCCTTTCTTACAACGACGGACTTATACTAAATTACGCAAGTATGTCGAGTAATTATCGCGGAGCAAAAGGTGTGAATCGGAGAAGAAGTCTCCGATCCACGAGGGGCCAAACGCGAATCAGGCAGAAGGCTCTGATTCTTTCAAAGTAAGAAACA
This sequence comes from Lasioglossum malachurum, assembly GCA_028455605.1. NCBI lineage: Eukaryota > Metazoa > Arthropoda > Insecta > Hymenoptera > Halictidae > Lasioglossum > Lasioglossum malachurum. Next base: position 10,153,889 of record CM052315.1, read on the forward strand.
AGAGCGAACCAGAGCAGAAGGCCCTGGTTCGAAGGTGACGCGGCGCGTAC
>CM052315.1:10154679-10196168 GCA_028455605.1 Lasioglossum malachurum
TATAGTAATTAAACTCACCGGTGTTCGTTGAATGAACAGTTGAAGGACCAAACAGGAGTGTTGAAGGTAGGCCAGTGTCGCTGCAGATTACCTCTGGTCCACCGCTGGTCCACCGCTGGTCCACCGCTGGTCCACCGCTGGTCCACCGCTGGTCCACCTCTGGTCCACCTCTGGCCCACCTCTGGTAGGTCCCTGGTCCTCCTGGTCCTCGTGGTCCCGGAGCCCGACCGCTCGCGCCGTCCGCCCCGTCCCGACTGACTGACTGGCGGCGGGTCTCACCGAGTTAGCGCGGCATCCCCCACCCCACCGAGTATCGATCGATGTCGATCTCGCCGTGACAAATTATTGATAAATTCATTATTTCTGGCTGATTAATGTTTATAACAATTCCATTTTACAGCGATACAATCCCTTGGCTATCTGACCACCTAAATTTTTAGTAAAAGTGGCTAATAGTATTCGAGATACGGAATAACTTTTAAACTATGAACATTCGCACGAATTAATTTATTCAATACAATTCACAGATAAATTTATTATTCCTGGCTGTTTAATGTAAACCTGCAATTCGGTTTTCTTATAATTGCAAGGCGATTCCATGCCGTCTAATTTCTGTATATTTCGTACAATAGACACCGGTGATATCAGCTGTGCGAATTCGACAACCGGCGAGGTGATCGACCTCCGATGTAAACCTTGCCGGATCGACAGTAGGTCGAACCCGTCAAATCGTCGCGTGGGCCATCGCATCATGTTTTCTTTACTCCAATTCCGTTACCTCATTCCTTTGTCTCCTCCTCAGCACCGTTTATTAGGTCATTACCCTAACGAACGTTGCTTAGGTCCTACTCGTTTAATTTCAAAGTCTCCACTCCGTAATCCGTCCAAAACCGATGGCCCACGCGGGTGTAAAAGAGAGCTGCCTTGTTGCTCTCGGTCTTTTGCTATTATGCTGGTCATAGTGACACATATCAAAGTTTTCGTGCGTTTATTCTTGTCATACTGACACTCATCAAATCTCGTTTCGTTCGATCATTCATTGTTCATTTTCTCATTTTGTTATTTTTCCTTCTGTATCGTTGATTTCTCGTTAAATATACTTTATATTGTTAACCATAACTCATTACGCCTTCCTCTTCTACCCCTTTTACATTTCCATTAGCTAGAGTTTACAATCAAATGTTTATAACAATTCATTTTGCTAATTAATGATGTTAACGAGCACTCCCTTGACCTCTCCTTGCCATCTAATCTTTTACCGTAAAGTCTTTTCAACATATTTCTGTTCCCTCAGATTCTTTAAACATGTATGTATAAAAATGTGTAAGGTAATAATTCTCGTTTACGAAATATTTTGAAATTACAAATAGAGGTATCTCATACAAAATTTAAAGTGGGAATTGTTGATTTTCCTAAAATTATGCTTCATTAATTTCTTAATATATCTAGGAATTTTTTGCCCATATCTGCAATACGTTCCGTGACGATTTGCCTTCTCACCGACGCACACGAGAATCTCCTTAGTGGCCTTCTGCACCGACGAGATCACGTCGATGGCCTTCTATTTCTTACTCCAGCTAGAATACATTCAAGGGGCGTATTAGAACACCGAAATATTCGGGTGACACCAACTCCCGTAAGGCTGGCAGTCTTTAATAGTATCTCGTCGGTGCTGTGATCTATTATTTTATACAGAGTCTCGGTAATTCAGAATTGTAAGCAGAAAACTGCATTTTGTCAAGTAGTTCAGGTATTTTCCTGTAGGTAGCGTGACAAGCACTTTTTATCGACTTTGCCTACCGAGTAATGGCGCGAACATAGCAAATGATTTAAATTTTGAATTATAATTTTTGTCACCGATTTCTGCTTCCTTTTTGTTCCACGAATTTCTTAGTCGATTATATTTATTGGAAACGTTTTTATTTTGTAGAAAACTGTACAGTGTCTTGTTTTCGATCCAGTTCATGAATAGGAAAACATTAATAACATTCATAATGATTAAAATATTATTTACTAATTTTTAGTTATGTTATTTAATCAGCTATAATTTTCTTTATTTATTCAATTATTTCACGTTGCATCTTTTGTTGTACCTAACTAAAACATTGGATTGCACAGAATAAATTTTCTTCGAAATATTCAATCAATAATTCTGTACGTTCAAGTAATTACGGCCATTACTGCATGCCAATTGTATTAATTAATTCAATTCCATTGCGACACAGAAAATTAGAACGTGAAGTATAGTGGTGGGGATGAGATGGCGAATGTAATTGAAGAGATAATTGAAGCTGATACAACAATCAAACCTTTTATTGATCATTACATATAAATTGTCTCTTACGTAACCGTGACACGTGATCTATCACGTGATCCTTACGCCACTATTCAAAAAGGAAAAACGGTAATCAGAACGTTATATACTAAATATTAACAAAATGTATCTCTAAATAATTTTTCAAATACATCCTTTTTCTCATTTATTTAAAACATGACAACGCATGGTGACCACAGTTGCGTACAGTTGCCAATAAAAATTAAATTATATATTTTATTGTTGTTTATTTTGAGTACTTTATGTGTGGTTGTTAGTTGCAATCGCGGTTAACGATTATGGTAATTATGGGCAAGTTTCGTTTACCGGTTGTTAAAACGAGAATAAGCGCGTCGATACTTTTATGGTGGACTGTACAGTCATACCACACGGCATGCCAACTGCAATGGAAATTTCCACTGAAGCAATCGGTTGCCACCGTCTTGTAGACGCTTCGTAGCCGCGCCTAAAAACCAGGTTGCGTCCACCAGGACGCTAAATCGAAGGCCATTCCTACCCTTTTCAATCGGTGCGCTTTGGTGAAATTTTCCGGGTCACCCAGTCATTTTAATTGATCCCCCCTCCCATCAATTTTTCGAAATTCCCTATCCATCTTTGGACATGGCCGCCATTCTTAAAAATCAATTCATTCATCTCTGGACTCGACTATCACTATTCAAAATTTATTTATTTATCTCGGTATACGCAACGGTCTCATTTTTCAGAATTCTAAGATTTCTTCTTATGATTAAAATTAAAATTATACGTATCCGTAAGTAAAATTATGCATATAATTTTATGCTCTGAATTAATACTGTATATTGAATCATTATTTTATGCTAATTGTGATTATATGAAATTTTATAAATTATATAAATTGTATGCACATGTAATTTTTATATTACGATGTGTATATATGTACATTAATTATGCATATAATTTTATACTCTAAATTAATACTGCATGCTGAATCATTATTTTATGCTAATTTTATGATTATATGAAATTTTATAACACAGTATTAATACTGTAAATTAATGCTGTATATTAATTCATTCTTTTAAGTTATTATTATATTAACTTTGATACCGTAATATCGATTTTCGAATATTCAAACGCCATTACGCTAAAGTGGGCGTCACCAGTCACCCGTCATACACGCGGGATATTCAAACACACACATATGTGTGGAATACAAATGTCATATTCATAAAACGGGACATACACTGTCTATCAAATCATATAAAATTATAAACATGTGACAGGATAGAAAAACGTTAAGTGGACAACACGCGTTTCGAAACGGCATGTTAAAGCATAGTGTGCCGAAGCATAAAATAATTTTTGCTTCGGCTATCACTGCCTCAGTCGTATCAGTGACTCGGTACATTCTGTTTAAATCGCCACGGTAGATTTTCTTCGGAACGCGCATTTGCATTACACAATCGTGATTGATGTCTATAATTATATGTCGCGAAAATACAACTGAGCGTCATGTGCGTTTATCTCGGACAAATTAATTCCCTGCTAAATTATGCGGACAAGATTCGGTGCTAATATTAGAGCTAATCTAATGCTGCAGTTGTTTACATTAATCCGAATCGTTTTCTAAGAAGTGTACTTTTAAATCTCATTTGAATATATCTCTGGTGAAAATATCGAGAAATAACTTTATATTACAAAAATAAATTAGTATCAATGTCATAGAAATTCTTTTTTTAACAAGGCTATGTTATACCGTTGTAATAATACTTAGAAGGGAGGCATTGCAGCGATTATGGGCGTGGCTTTGATCCATTCTTCCAGGCAAAAGATTACAACAATACTGGAAAGAATAATGCTTTGATAACAGTAATGCTGGCTATGAAAAATTCCACAAATGGAAATATTGCATACTGATAACAGCGGAATAGTTGCGGCAAAATCTTATCAGCCATCTTGTGGATCCAAGCACTGAATAGTACTCGGAAGGAGTGACAACCATTTTGTTTTGTAGCGTACCTATATTATCCGCTTCAGTGATTTCTGACGCGTCGTTCGATAATCGACGATTGTTCCGATTATGTAATTTACACATAAGTGGCCATGCATCAATCAATGCAGTCTTGATTATGGTTCGAAACTCTGTTCAGATGGGATTGATTTACTTTATAGATAAAACTTCATTATGTAGCTAGACAACATTTTTTAGGTAGGAAGTCGATAAACAATTCGAACTGGATTTTTATAGGATTTCTAGAAAATTAATTATACAGCAAGGGGGGGTGTAATCCAAAATAGTTCAACGTAATTGTATTGAAAACTGAATTGGAAATTCCATTGAACATTGGAATTGCAAACAAAATAAAAGTGTTTAGGTCGATATACTCGGGCTACAAAGTTGCTTGCTTTCACCAGAAAAGGATTTACTTTCTCTATTCAAAGTACACCACAGCAATCATTTGCATAATAAAATAATAAAATAAATTTTTATTCAATAGCATCAAACTAAAATTTATTAGTGTGCCTTAATCCTTAATAACAACGTTGTGGAAAATTATTGTAAAATAAACCAATGTTACTGTGTATATATATTGTGTATGCACATGTATGTGTATGCACACACAACAAGATAAAAAATTTATAAAAAAGCAACCACCACTATTTTTTCTATATGATTCCGACATATTGCAAATTTTTTGAAAAATAGTTCATAAAATGATAGTTTATAAAAAAGTTGAAAGGGATTAATTAATATTGTTATACATATATAATTAATCTATAACTAATTGTTAACTATAGTGTTACAAATAGTGTTGTATATGGATCACTGTAGATAGAGCTACTTAAATTTGAAGCTTGTTGGGATAATGGAGGGTACAGATAATCGAGGTTCTACAGTATATTCTAATAAAAATCGTTAAAAATCTGTATAAATATTGCAAAAGAAGTATTGCAAAATAGTTAGTTTCAGAGGTTAATAAATCCTGTGCAATATTAGCTATAGTAATTACTAATTACTAGACTGCAGATCTTTATGCATTTATGGTTTTTAAAAATTTTCAAACAATGCTAGAATATAAAATTCCACAGAATTCAATTCGATTTCTATTTATTGCAGATCTATAAAAGCTACTACCACTGAAAATAAGATTTTGTTTGCTCTTACTTTCTCGAAGTTTGCCTGCAAAAATTAAAAATTGCATAAACATTTTCACTAATTACTAATTAGTAGATCGCGGATCTTTATAGCAAAAATTGAAAATTGCATAAGCATTCGCAGTCTACTAATTAGTAAGGAAACGGGATGCTGTTTGTTCACAGGAGTCTCCAGAAAATTTTCCGTTCTAGCTCGGCTTTGGCTCGGCACTGCAGGACATCCAATACTTTTGAAAGGAAGTGTACATCGGGGATCGAGGGGTCTCGCGTGGCCTGGTCCTCTCCCAAGATAAGAAGGCTTGAGGGCCCTTGTTGGACGTTTGCCATAGCATTTGCAGGACTTACGCGCCTCTCCTGCTATTAGAATGTGTGCGTGTGCCTGCGCCCCGTTCAGTCAAACGCGGCAAAAATTCCGACCACTTTTTCACCGGATATAATCTGACTTTGAACGCCATCTTGTTACCAATTTTTAGGAGTTTCTTTCGGAGGAACCATCAAACTTGTTGCATTGGGATTCTGCACACATATTTATCTGTTAGGTACATGCATTCTTCTTTCAAAATGCAAACAAACAAAATTACATATTTTTTATAGATCATGTTTCTAGAAAAATATATTCTCTGGCCTTTAACCGCCCATAACAAGTTTGTACACGTGTTTAAGAACGCTTACACTTAAATAATGAATTATTTATAATATACCACAAACCGAGATAATTTAACTCGAAGTGTTTTAACACTTTTTTTTTAAACAGAGAATCATAAACTGTATCAACCGGTGCATTCGATACACCCTCCCATTTCGGTAAACCTCGTTAACCTTCGTGTGTCCTCTACGCGTCCATTTGTGGCAAAAAATAGTTAGGCCAAGTCACATTTACCATGAAACCATTCGACGTTCGTTCGAAACATTTTGTACTATCGTCAACGATTTCGTAGATACACATAGATTTGGTACAAACAGGACACCCGCTATTGTTGATGTTCAAACTGAAATATCTTCTGAACTAATGAGCTTTAGCGATAAATGACTCACTATATGTATGTTTGAGCAAAGACTGAATACTGAGCCGACTGGTATGTTGCAGAATGATTCAATATTTAGTGAACAATACATAATTTGTACAATTGGAACACTGAAACACGTGACAGCTGTAAAGAACAATACCGTCAACGTCCACGCGTCATCGTAAGAAATATAATGTTCAGGCGACGCACATTTTCGCGTGACACCACACAAAAGCCGCCGCGAGATACCAAACGTCTAATGTACCGGGTGTTCCACTTACAGTGGCCCACAAAAGTGTTCGTACGCCCTTGAAAACGGAGTAACTTTTTTTAATTGTACCAAACGGCCTGATGTTTTGTAAGCAATTAGAACCACATTGGTTTACTAAATGATGTGCAAAAAGAAATTTTCCAAAAATTATAATTTACAAGGTTACACGCAAGAATAAAAAAGGCATTTCTTAAAACTTACAAAACATCAGGTCGTTTGGTACAATTATAAAAAAGTTATTCTGTTTTAAAGGGTGTACAAACACTTTTGTGTGCCACTGTATATTGTGAACAGTCGAAAAAAATGTCGGAGGAAATCAGAATTATATTTGACAAATTTTTCGCGGGGTTACGGTTTTCGAAATTTCATGATACATGTTTTTTTTTTAATTTAAAAAAATTTGTTGTGCATTATGAATTTGATTTGCGAAAGGGTGGGTAAGACCCCACAGTGCATGATACAGCGTAGTACTGTATAGAGTGCACGTATAACCTTAGTATAGTAATATTGTTCAGTATAATACAATATTGTATACTACCAAAATTCGAAAAAAATAATATAATAATTAGTTATACTCAAGGTTACATAGAGACCGTGTAGTTGGGGTCGTTGAATCCATTTTGACAATAGTTTCAAAAAATGTGGTTTGCAGAAAATGTTTGATTCGCATAAAGATCAGCAGTGCAGTAGTTACGTTTTCCCTCAGACATTTTCTGGTATCGACAACAGTGAAATGTTTTAAATGACAAAGATCGATGATACACCCGGTATAGTGTCGGAGCAGAGTTTTGTCACGGCAATACGATATTGGGTTGAAGACTCGAAGTTTGCGACGCTGATATCGTAGGTAACATTAAACTCGGTTAGCTCCGTTTCGCAACGTATTGACACAGGAGAAACCTTGCCATTCATAGTCGATCCAGAGGAATTTTACGGAACTGTGCACTTATATAACTTTGTTAGATCGTCTTGTAAGTTCTTTCAATTTTTCGATCACTATAACTTTTAGGAAATATTGATGTTCGAGTTAGTTACAAATTTCTTAAATTTTTACGAGCTTTAAAAAGTGTTTTATAATAAAGAGAGGTCCAGTTCTTTTGTGACGTAAAATAATTGTGTAATAGTTATAAAATAGTTTTCATAACTGTTACGGCAATTATTATTTTATGAAAAAGCCGTTTGTATTTGACACGTTAATAAAACAATAGATACGGAAATATCAAACGATGTGAACAAGGTCAATGCAATTCGTCCCCCAATTTGCATACGAATAAACCAACCACAAAAAGCGCGTTTGTAGTATGGAACACAGACACGAACGCGTTCATCTGTAGGTGTTCCCGCACATCAATGGCCCCTGCAATTGTCTTTTTTAGAAGAATGGTTGCGCTTTTTGCATATGAAGGGGCCAATGTCGACCATTTTCTAGCTTATGTAGCGCTGAGGCAATGCCGGCACATGGGGGTATGGTAAATATGATGTACAAGGTGTCCCAAATTATGGTATCAAGAATATTTTCTGTCAATTTTTACGATAAATGAACAAAAAAATTTAGTCCCAATCCAAGTGTACAAAAAAGGTAATAAACTTTTCACACAAAATGCCGGTCATACTCGCCATACTCACGAAGTTGAGCAACTTTTGTTTGGAAAATTATTTTAATTTTTCTTTTGCACGGATAATTTTTCTAATAACAAAAGATCAATTAACGGTGTTATTTCCCACATTTAAAAGTCTTTAATATCATTAAAAAAAGTGTAAAATTTTGTTCTTCGAAAAGTCTTGTCAGTAGTTGTTTGAGCAATTGTCGGAGGTGAGATGTCGGCGGCAGATCAATCAAATCGGGAAGTCAACGATACCATTAACCTGGGAAAATAAATCGATACTGGTTCGCAGCGGACGGTGACGACAATATACACGCTCTTCATTATCTTCTATTGGTAATTGACGCTGATGGTTGCCGCACCGACGTTAAAACTCAGGTAACCGACATTATTGTTCATTATAATTTATACGGTACCAAAATTTATTTTATTTAATTAATTCTATCTCCACTCTCTCAAAGAAGGAATTATTAGAAAATATAGTTCCTTTTTCTTTATATTTTTTTCTAAAATAAAAATACTATTTTTTAATAGTTTATCATTTTAGTAATTTAAAAGATGGTAGGACCTCGATTAACCGGCTTGATCGGGGGATAAACAGCCTGGATAAATTAAGGCCCGATGGATAATTATAATCGAGACCCGAGGGACATAATTAAAATGTACTTTATATTCCAAAATAAATTCTTTAGTTGTGAAAATTTATTTGCCTTCATAATGTAATCGTATTTAAACGCATATTTGTTTATAATCTGGAATCGGTTAATCTACTGTATTATTTATTTTATTTATTTGAAACGGAATGTACTCGAGACAGTCGTTCTAATTTGTGTTGATTTATCAAAATACATTGGTTTATTGGAGTGGCTTTTAACGACCAGAGATATTATTGAAACGTAATAGAATTAATGAATATGTCATTGGACCGTGCCCGCCATTAAGCATGGCCAATAATGCCTATTATTATCATACTTGATGAATAATATGGTCCTGCTTCGAAGAACTGAAGTACATTAGCATCTATCCGACCTTGTGGAACATTCGTTTACAGCACATTCAATAAGTAGGGCATTATCATTTTATAACTTTATTCATGAGTCTTGTGGAAAATTGGAAAATGGCTGAAAGCCTTGAAAAAAAGTGTTTAACTAGTGCAAGCTTAAAAAATTTAAAACGAAAAATCATCTAGCCCTGGTGAAAATCAATTTTGAAAATATAAATTTTTCAAAAATTTACGAAGTACTCGAGGTTATTATTAACTCGTTGTTGTAACAACTGGTTCGTTCGGCATTGTTTCTGCGTATTTTTGTGCGTTATCAGCACGCGCCACGTTGCACGTGCTTAGACTGCAGTTGCAAACGTGACATTGTCCGGTAAATACCTTGTCCGAAACGATGGACGCAAATGCGTCGATCTTGTTCAGTTTAATATTAGAACGACTTACAATATTCAAGTTACTGAGATTGACTCAAGCACCGTCAGTTACGGAATAACCTCTCTTTCCCCTCCCCTGAAATCATAATTCGTCATGCAGTGGGACCTCGATTAACCGGATCCCGATTACAAGCAAATATGCGTATAAATATGATTATATTATGAAGGGAAATAAATTTAATGTACAATTTAATTATTTCCTCAGGTCTCGATTATCCATCGGTCCTACTGTAATTTGTTTTTATTTGAGGGTTACTTCCAAAATTGGATTACCGCTCTTTTCGCTATAGCGTAGTTGAAACTGTACCTCTAAGAAAGTGGCCACGGGCTGCACTGGGCCCGTGAGTCGCACGCCTAAGCCTAATCGCTATTGTGTTGAAGGCCGAGCCCTAAAAGTGCACGTGTCCACAATTCCTAGAGGCCTGACTCCAATCCTAGTTGAAAAGAAGGCTGAAAATTCCGTGTGTACTAAAACTCCACAAATACAGCGGGGATTGCAGTCCCTCGTGTCGTAAATCTCTTTGGTACAAATTCTATGGGCGAATGCTTTCGCCCGAACACTGCGACTAGTCTATGACGAACCGACAGAAGAATGAACTTTTGCTTGGAATGAACATTCAGCATTAGGATTTATGTGTTTTCTGCCGTCTATTAGGGACGTACATCATTAATTATTGACACCTCGCAGTAGATAACACGTGCTGTTCACACTCCTGTGCATAGTGTTGCAGGCTTTTGCGCAGGACGAAGAGAAAATGTTTTTTTTTTCTTGGATCGAATCATATATTTTTTCATGTAAATGTGCTGAACAATTCAGTTACTTCGATTTGTTATCAATCAAGAGATTAAAACCTCTTCTAAATCCAACCTCAACTTATCTCTGACGTATTTTTCGCTACCACCAACGGTTACGTAGGTCCTGGACACAAGGTCCTCGGCTGGATCGGACCCGAAGTTCCTCTATTTATAGCCAAACTGGGTTTACTAGCTCACTATACCCGCGAGATTGTGTTGAGGATGTTTGTCCTACAACTTATCGATAAACTTGCAAGGTTACGTCTTCGGTGCCATCATCCCCTCCGTGAAAGTCGCGAAAATATTTCCGACGACGCAAACATCAGTGACAAACACCGAACTGAATGGCCATACTCCGCTTGAATCGGTCACGAAAACACAGTTCATGGCTCAAGGACAACCGGGGGAGGGTAGCTCCAACCCTCTCTAACCTTCTTCGACGCTCTCCTGCGCGCTCTGCTACCCTTGGATTACAATTCAACCGAATCTGGGCCGAAGGATGCACGCTTACAGCTTCCCGTCGGCGCGTGGGTGTCTGTTGGACCAATACGCCTGGGACTTTTTGCATGCATCTGCGTCATCCTCGTCCATCTATCTTGTTGTGACCTATATAGGCACGCCACAAACATCGATTGCGACGGCGTGGCGCCTCGAAGGCTCCAAACAATGTCTCTCCGCTGAAGAATTCCAATAAACAAATACTTTTTAGAGATAGGGCAGACTGGGGTGGGTTTACACGGTTCTGACGAAAGAGATAGGGTAAACGTAACTGAATAAGATTTGACGGATCTATTTAAATATTTACATTCAACAAAGCTCCGACTCGGATATTTGACGCTCTACTGTAACAGTGTTTGTAAATTCTTCTAATGTTTTTACTGTCTCAAATTACACCTATGCATCTCCGGCATATGTATACATATGTACATGATGCCCGCTGTCTACTGATAAGATCCAGATTATTCTTCTGCATCGAGATTCGGATTCTGAGAATGGTACGGATAATAAAATATTACACCGTTACGTAACCAAGGTCGCAACGATCACAGAGAAGTTTTTATGGGACTGGAATTGGCAGTGTCGACCAGGGTTAACTGTGTCACGAGGGTGGCTGCGGAAAGTGACACCGCGTCGCGACAATTGATTTTGCTGAAGGGTTTGTGTGCACGATAACTACCCATCTTACATAACAATTATATGAGTTGTTCATACGATTAATTAAATTTAATTAATCATAATAGTTTCACTAATTGAGATCTTTTTTTCATAGATGGATTCTGACTGATCAATTTGCAAGTACTTTTCAACTCGAGGATTTAAATTACAAGTTTTTTTCTTTTTTAATTAGATACCCCAGCAGTAAAAAATTAAAAAACATTAATTTTTCGAAAAAATACTCAGGTGCATGCTTTACATTTCAGAAAAATACAGAAAAATTAAAAATATATTGAAAACTAGTTAAAATGCAGATTTCATATATTGAATTTTAAGATCAACAATTATTTATATAGTAATAAAATAAAGTACCAATATGTGTTTTTATCATACTATAGACAGCACAATTACACTATAGAAACCACACAAAATGCACTTCTATATATTTCTTTACTGAAACGGATTTCCCAATCAGGGCCGTTCCAACGCCTCCAAAATGGCCGCCCGCCAAACCGAGGAAACGCGTGAGCCTAAATAAAATATTTTTATAGGCCCCGGAGATTTACGAATCAGAAAAATAAATAAAGATAGGAAGATAAAGAGCTGTAAGGATTTCCCAGTCACTTGATCGATTTTAATCCGCGTTATAAAAGCGAGACGATACGATATCGCTGACAGTACGATACGTTTATCAATATCGTCGACGAGGAGCTGCTTATTATGCGTAAAACAATTCTAAACCGATCCGAGTGGGGGAAAGAACGCGTCTCGTCAGCTCCGGGCCGATGAAGAGGACGAAAGAAGAGTAAAGGGAATTAGAATTGACGTGCATTTCGATGCGACAAAGTTTCAACGATGTTATTAACCCTGATCCCGAACCAATTGTAATAGGCTGGAAATAAATACCGATGAGATCATGAAATCGTGTAATCTTGTCTCGCGACGCGTCAGTACATACCGATTCGACGGTGTCAACGAAACGGGAAGCATTGTTCGGAAAATGGTGTACCTTAATGCAGCAGGCATCTGTATACATTTCTGTCGTTCTTAAATGTACGTCTTCGACGTAAATAAAAGTCCTTTGCTTGAATAAAAAAGTAGACAATATTTTATTCAAAATAGGTTTCATCGTTAACTACAGCTTTCGACATATTGGGGATGAGGGTACTCCGTTCAGTGGAAACGATTTCGAAATTGAAAGCTGTGTTGTTATCTTCAATCAGATTCCATAGAGGCATTTATCAGAATAATATGAAATCTGCATTTTTCCGATCCAACACGTTTCTATAGCAGAATGAATCATTCGTATTCCGCTAGTCATTACCATAATTTACTCTGTCATCGACATAGGATAACTTTCTCGTTTTAATTTTAACTCTTGGTATGTCAGTACAGATTTGCATAAATGATTTTTCCTCTTACTTTATCCTCCTGCAATATGCTCCTGAATCAGTTTTATATTTTGCTGTTAGGAGACTTATATGGCAACTTATGACAGTATTAGTACGAGTATATGGACGTTCTCCGGCTTTTGATAATAACACCGATATTTAAGCTATATGCGCAAAATTAAGGCTCGAGGCTTAACTTTCAAGATAATTTTCAGAACTTCGATACAATAAAGTCTCACAAGTGGAAAATAAATAATTATTGATCTAGGTAGTTTCTAAAAATAGTCATGACGAGTTTTGATATTCTTGTATCTACATATAATTGATAGTCATGATATCTGAACGATCAATCGTTAAAATAGAGAGAGAGAGAGAGAGAGAGAGAGAGAGAGAGAGAGAGAGAGAGAGAAAGAGAGAGAGGAGAAGGGAATATCATCAATCTTTATTGTTTAGATAAGTGAATTAATACAGCAGCATCTTTGTTAGACTCTATTTTCGTCAAACTGTATATTTTACAGTAAAGTTTTTCGAATTTTACACACAATTACCTATCACTACACTTTTTTGTTGGTTGTACTATACTTATCTGCATCCCACTTGCAATGGTTAAAAAATAATTATAATAAAACACCCATATTTTTCCTGCTCGTATCTATTTGATTTATTAGCAGTAACTACAATTCGAATGGGTGAATGATATAAAAAATTATACAGTTTAAAATGCACATAATGATTTAGTGATAAAATCTAATATTTTCCAGTAAAACGATTTTGCAACTTCTGTTCGAAATAAATTAACATATGTCACAGAAAAATATACGGTTTTAGATATGTGCAACAATATTTCGGAGAAAAATGCTTCCTACATAACGGTACGAATTTCACAATTAAAGTCGCAGACTATGCAGGATCCTCCAAAAATGTACTTTCTTGAGAGGGGTGATTTTTGAGTTGATTTGGAGTAACTTTTTCCTTTGCGAAAATGTTCTCAGTGGTTTTGTTAAGAAGTTATTAACAAAAAACATGGACGAATCGGAGCGCAGATTCCGAGTTAGCGACACGCCCCGCTGGGTGTAGCGTAAGCATTGGCTGAGCCGGAATTCGTCAGCCGTAGCCGCGCTCTGATTGGTCCCTGTTTTTCGTAAATAAATCCTTAACAAAGCCGCGGAGAACATTTCCGCAAAGGAACAAGTTACTTCAAATTACCTGGAGAATCGCCCCTTTCATGAAAATCCAACATTTTTCTGATACTCTGTATAGTCAAAACTACACACAGTTTACGATGTATATAAGTTATTATATATTTCCAAATAAAGAAAAAAAGTTTACCAATACATTGTACTTCACAGGAATATGTCGTGTTCAAGTACACTGTCCAACAGCCGAAAAGGATTTCGGAATCAGCGCAAAAAACTCTATAAGAATTGCATAGTGAGAATCGAAATCCCCCAAAAAAGTTGAAATTTGTTGTACCGTGTTATCGTGCAATTATTCAGAAGCGACCGCATATGTGATCGCGATGTGACGCGCATACCTGAACAATGGTGTCCCGTTTCGCTGCAGTGGAACGGACATTTATAATCAACTAACGTTATCGAAAGTTATCGCACTTGCGCGCACACGTTACGTTGAGTGTCGCGCTACCAATTCAATCAGTGATCTTGGAAAATGATTAGGAGAGCAATGACGGTTGCGCAATGCGTGAGTCACGCTAAAAAGTTTCGACAATGGACTTATTCTTTGTTAAAATGGAAAAATCCACTCCGATTTATAAATGAGCTTAATTAAGCGAGATAACGCCTATGGAATGCTGTAATTTGGAATGCAGGTCGCAATTCTACTGATCAATCGTCTTAATTCTTTTCCATATATAAAAGAACTGGACGAATTGATGGGAATGAAGGACTCGAGTGAGTTGAAAAATTTCTGGAACTGAAAGCTCCGAAAAAATTGAAGAAATTTAAACGGTTGAAAGAATTTATGTACTTTAAAGAATTGATCGAATTTATGTACTTCAAAGAATTGATCGAATTTATGTACTTCAAAGAATTGATCGAATTTATGTACTTCAAAGAATTGATCGAATTGAAAGAGTTAAAGGAATTGCAGGAAATGAAGGAATCGGAAGAATTGAACGGATTCTCAAAATTGTAAGAGATGCAGTGAAATTGTTGACACAGTACAAGACACACGTATAACCACAAATAAACTGCTCAATTATTTGTTCGTTTCTAAACTTTTGTTGTACGTTGTGCAGTTGTAGCTGTATAATATATTTAACTTTATTATGTAATAGAAGTCATATTACAATACGCTTACATAACCTTGTCATCCATTTACATTGACGTAATTGTAATATTTTTACACATAAAAATGCTACATAGTAATGACGACCATTTTAGTAATAAACATAATATTACTTTTACTGTGTAGTATTCTTAGATTTTCTGAATGGTTTTACTATTTAGCAATTAGTCTGGTGATTTTGATCAGAATTATATAAAATCCGCAATCTAATTATCACAGTTTACACGTGATGCGAACGATCTAATAGAGATCTATAGATCTTCCCAGAGAGTCAAATGCTCTGGGACACTGGCCCCTCGCCCTCGGAACGGATTTTTACGGTTTCGAAAGACTCGGATACCAAACAATCTTAACTCACTCGGATCAGGGTGGCAACGTTTCCTCTGATCGCAGAAAAATCCTGAATCGCTAGGAACCGGCGCGGCGCCGGAGGCTAACGGTGGTGGTAACCTTGATCCTGCGACGAGCGTCGACGCAAGGCGATTATAAACCCGATACATAGCTGGATAACGATGCAGAAACGCGTTCGACGTAAATGGATTTGGCATGTGCGATGGGAGTGGCGAGTGTCTGCCCGTCGGAAAAGGACAGTCTGCTAAGAAAGGGAGAGGAAGAAGGCTATGCCTGAGAGCGAGCGAGGCTACAAGGGGACAGAGAAAGCTGGAAACGAGGGGGACGATTACGGAGAAGTAGAAGATTACGAGCGAGGAGACGCTCGTTGCTGACGACACAACTGTGACGCGAAGCCGGATAAAACATCCTGTTACAAACACTCAATTGTTATCAAACAAATATTATCTTGTACTATTGTATAACGCCAGAGAGAAATCATTCTTTGTTTAAAAGCTTTTCAAATGTTGATTAATTCGTACTCGATCGAACGAGACGAGTCAATGTAGCACCCAGACCTGAGCACCACTGAAATTACATTATTTGGAATATTATGTTAGTTAATAACAATTCATAAATATCTAATGGTTAAACTGGTTGCTGGGAAATTAGAATTTATATGGCACATCTGTAACCTTGGGATAAAATAGACATAAGTCATGGTTAAAGGTAAAATGTGTTAAAATAGTTCTTATTGAATTTATTTTTGGGAAAACTCGTTTAGGGGAGGCAGAAACCTTGACCTCCGCACATGTTGTCAAGGACATTACCCGAGCAACCTCCAAGAGCTCGTACCTATCGTTTGATTTTTTGTAAAAAAACTTGTCAATAATAGATATTCGTATAGCTTCGAAAGAAACCAAATCTAATTCTAATTTAACCAGGAACGAGTATGTGTGTGTTTGATTCGGGTGGTATTTCGCATAGGGTAGCGGTGCAGGGGGGAGAGCCGTGCCCTTCCGCCACCCACGCTTTTCCTTCATAACACGTACATATGCATACGTATGCCCATGATACATAACATTGAACATTATCCAGGAAATTATGTACAGGGTGGCCCACAAAATCACTGAACCATATAAAATTCGAAGATCATTCGTAAAGGGATAAACGTGGATTCTATTAACACTTTACCTACCGGAAGCCTATTACTGGATTTTCAATAATTATGCTGTACCAAAAGAAAGCATAGAAATTTTCTTTTACATTACAATCTGAAACGAAATGTGTTAAAATAAAAGAATCCATTTAAAGTTTTCACAGTGCTCCAGAAAATTTTAAGCCACCCACTTATATTTAAACTTTTCTTCACAATCATGTTTTAAAGAAATCTAGATGTGTATTATCTATCCCACCCTAAAAAAACCTGTATTATCTAAAACTATTTAAGGTGATGATTTTAATAACATATTTAGAAAATGGCGATGGAAACAATATTATGAACATTTAAGGGTGACTAGGGGGTTGACTCATAGATCGGCTCAACCACGTGGCCTAAGGTTAAAGAGACAGCAAAAAAAGACCGATTTTTCAAAAGTCTGAAACCAGAGTAGCCCCTTAAAGTCAGAACCAAGTGTATAAGCAAGAGGTGTCGAGCATCGTCCGAAAACCCATCTTATTGAGCGTTGACCGTGATCGGGTTGCAAGTGGGGGTTCGAGGTTGTCTGCCACGATGTGGGGGAGCAGCCTACGAGCCTACGTCTGTCAGAGACTCTCGGAAAGGGACACAAAGCTGCGCGGGGTGGGGGTAAGAGTGTAGCGAACCTCGCACACGAGGCCCGTCATTCCTAGTCGAGTTTCACCGACGCTCGCAGCGCCACTCCAGAGACTCGCTCCTCTTCTTTCTCTTTCTTCCGTTCACGCTGCCCTGTACGCAGGTTATCCCTAAATTCAGCCCCCTCCCTTCACCTATTGCTCCCACTCTCCGGACGTACACAAGCTCCCTCCAAACGGTTTCTGCGAGGCAGGGAGAAAGCGCGGAAGAAAGTCGCGAGGAAGGAAAGCAGAAGGATCAGTGCGAGCGTGTCCATTGAGCGAGCCGGTTCATTCAAAAGTTTCGTTGAAAATATATTCGTGTGTGCTCGCGTGTGTATCTATATATTCTTTCTTTTCGAATCTCTTTCTCTCCCTCTATTTCTACCCTCTCTTTCTCTCTCTCTTTCTCTTTGTCTCCTGGGCAAAAGTGAATCGGAGAGCAGACTTGCGAAAGGTACACTCTGTCGAGAATGTCGCATAAGATGCACGACCAAGGAGCGCCGCCGGTTCACGGGGGCAAATTTCAGGTGAGTCCACGTTTCTCTTTTTCCCTCCATACGCGCTTCTTTGTGCTGATCGTTGGTCGCGAAAACGACCGCGTTGCGTAATGACGCGACACGTCTTCTTAAAAATTCGCGGCGAATCTCCGACGAAACAGGTTCGCCGTGGATTAACGGTCACATAGACAGTGCGCCAGTAGAATCCAGCGGATCGGAGTATCGTTGTCGGTACAGGCTGTCGGGTTCTCGGAAACGCGGTGGTGGGGGTGGGTTTCTTTTATATGAACGCGCCCGCGCTTTTTTTTCTTCGCGTTCAGGGCCGACGTTCAAATTTGAAATTTTCCGCGCGCTTTTAAGGACGCAACGGAGATTCAGGAAGTTTTTGGACTTGCGGCTGGGGAATGCGGGTACAGTCTCGAGGGTGGTTGAACAGGAATAATGGACATACCGAAGCTCGATTAGTATAATTTTCTTGATAGAATGAACATTTATGTTTAGTATTTGGTATTTTCAAGCGACTTATTGAACTTGTTTATCGGCTAGCCTTGTTGGTTTACTTAGTGTTGTAATGTGTTTGAACGAATTCGCAATTGTTGATGTTATACTGTTTTCTGGAAATTTTGAACTATCGTACTTGTTTTCCGTCGGTGACTATTTTCATCTTCTATGAGCTCTTTTAAATAGTAATGAATTCGAATACATTTGCAATTATCACGCGACCATGTACAGTACTCTCCAAGAGCGTCGATTTCTTAATCATAATTTTTCTTACTTTTTTTTTAAAGCTAATTATTCCAGCTTCTAATCCGTTCGTAAATAGGATTATAACGAATTCGCGTAGGCTTACAATTATCGCACGATGTACAGTCTCCTCCAAAAGTTTCGAATTCTTTCAAAGTAGTTGTTCAATAAGACATTTATTTTGAAATGTTAAACTGAATTTTAAATATATAATTGCTACTTAATGATATAGACTGTTTGGAAACGTTAGGAAATGCTCACTTTTTGCCGGGAGTATACCAATGGACCTTCAATGAATATACCAAATCTTCTTCTAAACACTGAAGGATATTTGTGAGGTAGTATACTCAACAAGTTTCATGACTTGTTTAAAAATTATAACTATAATTATGTACTACGAATTATTGCATATCTATTTATCATCTTGGGACTCCAATAAAAAATCATGATGCTAAGATTGATAATGGATCACATTTTTTGTACATATTTTTATTATAATAATCTATTAAAAAAAGAATTGTAACCTTATATGACCGGAAAAAGAATACTGCAATTATTGTAATAGCTGCTCGACCGCGGTAACGCTTTCATTCTAGAGAATAATCCATGCATACGTTATCGCAAATAATGAAATACGTGTGCTCGAAGGTTACGTAAACCACCTGAGAAGCAAAGAGCAATTGCAGAACTAAATATTTACGGTGCGAGCATATCTCAGCGTGCTAACTCCGGCGGCCAGATCCATCGCGGCACAGTTAGACAATTGTGGAGTGTTGTAAATGTTGCATTTGTTTAAAAGGTGTTGCACTTTTGGGTGCAAACTCTAGAAAGCCTGGGAACCGACGCACAATTCATGCATGTTTTACATATCGCCATGTTTGAAGAGCGCGCGCTCGACATTTGCATGTACAGAACGTGTAAAAAGTTTATTGCGAAATTGGCAAATCCGTTTCATCATTTAAATATTAACAAATTGTTCAAGCCTCAATGAAAATGAATAATTGACCGATTTATATAATTTTCTAATAATCGGCAAAATATTAAATGCTAAATCAAAACCAAGAATAAAAAACTGGTATAAATATTTATTGAGATTATTGATTTATCTAAATTTGAATGGAATTATATAAATTATCAGGCAATATTTAATAAATTTTAGTTTAAAGTTGTATATGTCAAACGGACAGCATCTCGGTCAGAAAGAAAATGTTTACACGTCGTTCGCAAGAAATAGCAGCTGAATGGAAAATTAAAATCGCGGTAGATCGATCACTATCGCAGATAAAATGATTGTGCGAATTAATAAATTTTGCATTTTCTACTGACAAAATTTCCGAGTGTAAATAGATTTTTGAAAAGGATTTGCTAAAGGGTACAACATGTGTTTGTGAATAAACGCCATTAAATGTTGATTTATAGTTAATTTTTGATTGAAATTTTGGTGTTTGTGGTACCTGGCCACAGGTTTCGGGCGTCGCATGTACTAAATGCCGCGCCGCAATCGCGACGCACATCGAGCGTTGACTCAGCAAAGAGTCATTCCAACCTGAATTAAATGTTACGTGGAATTGATAAAAGGAGGTCATGATGCGAAAGCAGCCGCGAAAAGTACGTTTCGACGCGTGTCGCTGAGCGTTGCGCTATCTTGTCGTTGTTATCGCTTTTTCATTCCTTTTCGCCACACGTGCTTCGGTTACTTTGCATTGTTACTCAACCGTGGAGTTGTCAATTCCACAGACCGATCACAGTCCACTTTTGACCCAAATTAGAATTTTTCAAGCATTCTACAATCAGCTGCACGCATTTTTCTTGATAAACTACATCATTTTTGCCAACTGAAAATTGCAAAATGTCGATTAGGAAATTGTCACAATTTTTAAAAAATTATAATTATTAGTGGACTGCGGACCTTTATGCAAAATTGTTTGTACTGACTGCAAGAAACACGAGCCAGGCGGAAGCGTGGAGATTCGCGTCGTAGAAGGGGGAGGTAGAGTGGGGACACAACTTTGATTCCAATCGATTGAAAATAATGTAATGTTAAATTCGTCTAATCGTTTTAGTGCTTTATGTTTCACTCGATTTTTTGTCATAAATTCATAAAATCCAGTCTAAATTTTTTAAATTGAAAATTGTAGTATTCATAATTTCATAACGCTTTGCAAAGTAAATTTTTATCACATGAAATATATATGTATATATAGAAATCATAGTTCGTGCAGAGCTGAAACGTCCTTATAATTTTCTAAAAATCATAACTCTTATAAATGATCTTTTATATTTTTCACACACACAAGAAATTAAAAATTTTAGTATATATGTTCCGTCAAAAAACATGTTTCTAAGTCAATAAACTGTGCAGTTTATTTCGAACGCACAGGAAATGGTTTCTCAACTCGAATAGGTTAAAGATGAGTAGTTATTTCGTGGAGAAGACGATACATTTGATAAGTAATCGTGATAACAGTGATCGAATCCGTTGCAATGCAACAAGTTGCAGTGACACAATCGCACCACTTGAATGACTCTCGGTACCCAGAAACGAGCCGAGCTGGCATCAATGATGACTTCATTCTCGTGAGTCGTCTATTCAAGAATCTCTGCAAGTCACTGATTGACGAAAAAAAAAAAATGGAAAATCATCATATTATCTGTACGATCAATCATCCTCTTATCAGAACACAATGTGCTTGAGAATTTGCTGGGATACAGTGTCCGGATTAGGTCAGGGTTAGGTACTCAATCTTTTATTTATCGGATTCATTAATTAATCATATAGGAATCGTGCAATAAATATTCTATGGTGGGGGTTACTCGAAGTAACGACGTTCATAAATGATTTATGAACAGTTGTGTAGACATGGAAAGAAGTCACTTTCTGTTTAAATATTTCATATTTCTCGAGACATTTTGTTAGAAATAATTAATTTAGGAGGTACTCTACTTGAAATATCGGGTGACCTTCACGAGAGGTTACGGAAATTATGGTCCTTACAAGATCTCTGAAATTTTGTATCTCTGTGTAAGTATTCCTTGAAACCATTGAACTTTCATTCACAATATTCGCCGCTACCACCAACAGTTCTGCAGATATTCGAGGTGAAGGATCGGTTGCAAATTAGACACCCGTTAGATAGTCCACGAATGAGAGCCAGAGACCCAGAAAGAAGCGAACCTCCCCATTACAGACATTGACAATGGAAGGTAGTCGCACCAGAAGTCTTCAGGTCGACAGAGTTTTGCGGTGGGGTGGGGGCGGGGGGTGAATTCGCCAAACCCAACAGCCGGTTACACTTCCTATGTAATAGCGAATGGAGGGGCGGGACAAAGGACCTGCGTGGAGAGATTTCTCTAGCGAAGTTTCGAGAAACCGGCAGCACGCAAAACAGCCTTTCGGAGGGGGCCCCCCTATTCGAGCCAGTTTTTTCGTTGTTCGGTGCGATGATCCCCCACCCTCGAACTTTCGCAAAATCGGATGATCGTAACGGACCTCCTTCTTTCATAATCGAAACTGACATGAGGTCCACCCGAAGATTTATCATTGGCAGCATGGCGGTGTTTTTGTAATTATAAAGTGAATTTATTAGATCTTTGTTTTTGTTTATTGGCCTACGGAATAATTGTATGTAATCTGGATTTACCTTTTTCTCCATTGACATATATTCATGAATTTATTATAGTCTCCAAAAATGTCTAATGGTATATAAATATGTAATATTAAATTTTTTCATCGATATATCTCTGATAAAAAATTTAATAAAAATAAATTTAAAATAAAATTTTTTATCGAATCGCTTTTAGTAGAGTAATTCATTGTTGTTCACGTCTGTAGATCGCTTCTAGCGATTATCGAAATTTTAATTTAACTCGTCGGCTGCATTGAATATTATTGTAATTTTCGAATTACGATAAAATGGATTACGTTTCAACAGCCTGTCCTCGAAAACGGTACTTTGCCTCGATATTCGCACGCAATCGGCACGATTGCCGTTGAACTCCTCCCATGAAGGTCCTCGTTGCAAGGACGTTACGCTCGCGAGCGTTTCCTGTCTCGAGAGAACAGAAACGAACGGTCTCGCGCGAGTACACGTGCGTTTCGTGTGTATATTTGGTAATCACGTTTCCGGAAGACGGCCACGACGGCCAATCTCGAGAGAAAAACGTACTTAAAATTTCCAAACAAATAAATTTTTCCAACAGTGGAACTGTTAGTGTACGTCAATAAAATTTCCTAGTTATGTAAAAGCATGAAAGACATGCCAATTAAACTGTGTTCAAAGAAACATACCATTTAAATACAGGGTGGCCTAAAAGAACACAAATTAAATAGGGTTACAAAACTGCAGATTACATCGGTAAAAATTATATCAAATAATATTAAAAGGAAGATATAAAATTTAAATATGTTTTATTCAATAAGTGCAATGTAGAGTTCGAATAGAAGCCACCAAAAATATGTCCCGGTAGGCGGCACAGCGTGGTCGGCCGGATACTTTTGTACGGAACTGTATGTCCACCGAGTTCGTTGGGGTGGGAGAGAACCGTGCACGTGTAGTCTAGTGTTAAACCGCCATTCAGCGCTCGGGATCAGTAGAAAAAGGGTTTGTGGTGGTGGTAGTCGGCGTTGTGGGGGCACCATGCGTTCGGTTATGGGAGAGGAGAGAGAGGAGGAGGGGGCCAAGACAAAAAAGAACACGAGCCCTACTGGTGGGGGTAGAGGAAAGGTGTTGAACGAGGAAATTTCCATGACGTAGCGACATCCATAGTCGTCGAAAATTGCTTACGAACACGGGCTACTTGTTGGGCAGGATTGGAGCAGGATTTCGGCGGCTAAGTTCCGCGATGATGAACAATAGGGGGACAATCTACCGGGCGTTAGGAACGATTTGTATCATTTTTTCTGTAAAATAGTACTGTTGCGTTTGTGGAGATTGTATAAAAAAAAAAATAAGTTAAAACCCATGTTGACTGCCACAACATTGCTCTTAAAAGTCACACAAATCAGAAAAGACGAAAAAAGTTTATTAAAGAATTTCTCATAAACTCTTGTAGCTTCTTGTAGCTTCGATAATTATGATTGAAAAAAATCAGATCCAATTAATTTTTACCCATCCGCTAGTGTTCTAGTGTCAATATAGAACTTTATTGAATATCATGGAGTTCTGTACAGCACGATCAAAAAATTGTTTAAAAAGGCTGTATATATATATATTTTTATGACAGTAAATGTATAGTAAATGCTCCAGAAATTGTTTAAAAACTCGTGACTTACGTCACATATGTATGTATATAGTCTTTGCAAACAATTTTATGATCACGTTGTGCAAGAGTCTATTGTAAAGTATTAAAAAATGTGATGTATGATATTTGTATAGCTAGTGCAGACAGTTGTTACTAGACCAGACATTTAGCGCTAAAAATGACTAACGTTTTACTTCGTTGTGACGTATTAATAGCGCCGTATGACTCAGACAGTTATGCCAGCATTTAGCACGTGTTTAGGTATATCAGACTAATTTGTGGAGATGGAGGGACATTGAACATAAACGTCATTTTCCATATGTAAATCCTAAGGAAAAATGAGGAAAATGTTTTTCTATGAAATCGTAAACTACTATCTTCTCAGAACCCGAAACCAGTTAATCTCGGAATGCATTTAGTAATTTTTACCTTGCAAGTAATTTAGATTAGAATTTCCGCTAAAGGATTATGTAGATTATTCTGGTTCAGTGTCGTTCAGCATATCTCTACGCGCAAGGGCAGTGTTGTCAGATCAGGGGAATTTACTCGAATGGAGGGGAGAAGGTTACCCCTTCCCAGTACCGGATAGTCACGTGACGTTGTGATATATGCGCGTGGAGTGGGAGACTTAATCTGGCCGAGGGCACTCGCCAGAGCTGGGGAAAATAGTATTTTAAATAGTAAATAGTAAATAATCCTATTTATTTTAAAGTATGTTAACAATTTTTAAAAGAAAATATTTCATTTGATGCAGCAATTTTTGAAAATAAAATATTTTATATTTTTTTGATGCAGTAATTTTTGAAAATAAAATAATTTATTTGAGGCAGTAATTTCGTGTTTCTGATTGTTGAAATAGAAATATTTTATTTTGGAGATCAAATTGTTAAAATAGAAATATTTTATTTTGAAGTTCAGATTATTAAAATAGAAATATTTTATTTTCGAAATTGTATATCTTATTGAAAATACTATTTTCATTAAGCAAAATAAAATCTAAAATATTAAATAGTATTTGAAATATTTGTTTCGCCAAATAATGCCCACCTCTGACACTCGCCTATGTCTGTGGGGGCAATGTCGCGGGTTAATGATATCACCATTTATGAAGCGGAATGAGAAGGTGTGGCTTATTTGCTCGCCGATTTGTTCGCACTTCGGAGAGCTTAATGCACTGCTTAGACAATGGCAATGACTGTGGCACTGATGCTGCTGAACAAAAATAGAAGAGCTGTACAACAATTTATCTAAATCAATTAACAGAAAGATGGTAAAATTTTTAGTATTGCAACAACAGAAAAATTAGAGAGAGAGAGAAATTTGTATTCAGTGTACAGAAAACCGAATTAAGTTTTGAAATACAGTAGGACCTCGATTAACCGGATCCCGATTATAAGTAAATATGAGTTTAAATATGGTTATATTATGAAGGGGAAAATAAATTTTCGAAAATAAAAAATTTATTGTGGAATTATTTGCTCGGGTATCGATTATAATTATCCATCGGGCCTTAATTTATCCGGGCTGTCTGTCTCCCGATCAAGTTGGTTAATCGAGGTCCTACAGTATACAGTTCAATTGATTGCGTGCTCAATTTATAGAAATTCGGAAGAAAATAGAAGAGAAAAACTAAATCGAGTAAAAGTACGACTACCTAGAAAAAAAGGGGGAACCGTGACACGCAACGGTACACGGGACTGTTACATCCGGATACGAAGAACAAAGAGAAATTGTCAGCCAACACGTGCGATAAAAGAGCAACACGGTAGAAAGCTTGAGAACTAGACAAAATTTTCTGAACACATCTCTATTAATAACAAAATTTCTATTAACAATAAATAAATTCATTCGGAGAAAATGATAAGTAATCTTGTTGCAACCTTCTCTGTTAGATGATTCGATACCTCATATAAACGATTTCATTTGCTGGAATTCGAAATTATTCATTAGGACTGCAGATAATTTATTTGGATAATAATTCCCAAGTCTGGCTTGTGTAGACGGTGGAGAATATTGCGTTGGCAGTTAGGCAGGGAAAGAATGATGTTCGATCCAGGATTGGGGAGAGGTCAGCGGTCGCAAAGTAGTCGAAGTCACGCGAACGCGTCTGGAGTTCGTTCGTCTAGCATGCCAGCGACGCGACATGTACCGGATGTCTAGAAAGTTTCTACTGGATGCAGCAAAAATCAAATTTCGATTTGCGCTAGCTATTTCCAATTTTTTCAAGAAGAGCGACTCGTAGGCTACTTTGAGGAAAACGCCAGCCATATATGCACTAGATATATCCACTAGGTATATCCACTAGGTATATCCACTAAATAGATTCAATAGGTATATCCGCTAGATATGTATATCCACTAGGTATATCCGCTAGATATGTATATCCGCTAGATATGTATATCCACTAGATATATCCACTAGATATATCCCCTAGGTATATCCGCTACATATATCCACTAGGTATATCCACTAGGTATATCCACTAGGTATATCCACTAGATATATCCACTAGATATATCCGCTAGATATATTCGCTAGATATATCCACTAGGTATACCCACTAGATATACCCACTAGATATACATATAATCACCAGATGTATTCACCGGATATACACTAAAAATATTCACTAAAAATATTCACTAGAAATATTCACTAAATACGTGGACGACTCCATACGACGAAAAGCAAGGATTTGCAAGTGCGTAACAGTAAGTGTATGATTATTTTAAAGACTTGTTTGGCAATGAAGTTATCAGGCTCCTTGGAAAAATGTATCAGCAATCGATTAGTCCAAGGTCTACCCTAGCCCTCGCAATTCCTAACGCAAAATCGTAAATTATTGGGAAACCGAACGAGAAATGCTTGAAAAGCAAATATTATCGTGCTGGTGTAACGAAGCGATGATATAACAGCTGGATTTTTGATAGTCCATTAGACTCGTAATTTAATCTTCAGATTGAGTCACCAATGATTGACGTGTGGCGTAGAACTGGAATACTGTTGTTCGGACAGCGCGAAATGTGAGGTAAACAGGGGTGCGACAATCGATAACTAAGAATAATTTTTTATTTTATTTGAAATATTGGATATTTGGATCTTTTAAAAATCTAGAATCAATTTTTTACTTCAAATTAATCTCAATTTTTGGGGTAGCTAATATAATACTTTTTATTATATCTCTATATATTAGACTCTCTAGTTTCCAGTGATAAATTTAATATCCTCTGAAATCTAATTCTAACTCGATAGCTCAGAGCACAGTTTCTATATCTCCTAAAAATACAAACACCCAGAATAGATATTGTATCTTTGCCCCCTCTAGCATAGAACTCCAAAGGGGCGGCGTTTTGTTGCTCTCAAGTGCTTCTATTATATAACGGTATAAAAGAATCTGGATTATTTTGATGAATCAAGGTTATCTATTGTCCTTCCTCTATAAATTGTTTCAGTGGGCGGGATTTCGTTGCTCTCAATATATGTTCACGGTCAATTTAGATTTTACATTTTATAAAGAAATTTCATTCTATTTACTACGCCCTGTCTATGCAGATTCTTGATCTGCTTACGTAGAATGCTGGGATGGGCGTGGTTTCGTTATCCCCTCGAGGTATGTAGTTAGCTTTGAATAGGCGTGGCTTCACTGCTCTCAAATGTACCACAGGACAATTCCCCTTTGTATCTAATTTAAATAATCTAAAGGAACTTACACCGTTAAATTTTTTAATTGAATTCGTGATAGAACAGACTATTCGTCCTAATATTTCTGTGTATAGTGCTGGACGTGGTTTAGTGGCCCCTGACATTCGTGGAGGCAGGACAACGGTCCTAACGACAATTAATGCAAAGTAGACTCAGTATGTATCTTCTAGAAATCTGGTCCTATAGAATGCTCCAAAGTGGGTGTGGTTCAATGGCCCCTCAGTATCAATAGAGAGCAATCTGAAGCTCAAAATACAATATAATTTAAGGGGCATGGCGTTATTGCCCTTGCTTTTTTCATAGTCAGGCTAGCATCTAGACTCTACAACATCCTTTCAAAATCTATCTTCAACTTCTCATCTGAAGTATGAACTGAAATAAGGCACAGCGACCCCATGGCCTCGTCGCTTTCGTCGGAGCCAATGGATGGCCCCACAGGGCAATCTCCGCCCACCCAATGATTAATCCCTTTCAATTAGAAACACTTGGAGACTCGACTAGATGCCACGATACATGAAAACGAAAGTCTTTCATGGATCGAGGAAGATGAATGACGCTCGATCGTCGCATAATGCACTCTGGATACAGTCTCGGTGACTGCACGGGTCCAGCGGGGATTATCTCGTGGTGAAATCAAGTTGAAAAGTTCAATGCTAACCAGTCTACACGCGGACTGTGTGAATAGGAGCAGCGACGGGCGCGAGAAAGAGAAAGAGCAAGAGCGGGAAGAGTGGTGTGAGAGGGGTAGTGAGAGAGAGAGAGAGGTTATGCGCATGCGCCGCCGGTTGAACCCGAGGCCGGGTAATCACCGGCAGACTGTTCGATCGCCGGCCACCGAGTTCACTGGTCTCCTAGAAGTAGAAGTCACGCGAACGTGTCTCGAGACCGTTCGGATATCCTTGCCGCTTTACATATACAGTGGCTCCGTAAATATCATCGATTCAGCCGGTTGTTTCCCGTTGCCAACTGAACCGCCTTAGATCGATAACGAGCGCTATACTTACCTCGTCACGTGGCTCGGCTCTGCTGTCGATCGGGGAAACGGAATTGCATGTTTCGGCCCGAGTTTAGATGTTGTTGATGCCGGTTCTTGACTCCTTTCTTGCGTTTATATTATCGATATGTTTCAGAAAGTTGATTAGACGATTTTATTAGACAATGCTCTAGACAATTTATGTTTATTGTCTGTTGTACATTAACTAATGTATAAAACTAATATTAACAGATTTACTCCAAGTCTACTACATGTTTACTTTATATTTTGAAATGAGTGCAAAAAGGAATAAAAGTTGCTTCAAATAAACCAAGGAACCACCCTTGTCAAGGTTCTCCAATATATTTGGAATACCCTGTATAGTCACCACCATGTTCTACGATTGTATTCCAATATTTTACGTTTTATAAAATATTCATTTTGTTTTAAGCTCTCTCTGAACATTAGGCTATTATACAGGGTGGTTTTAAAATTTTCAGGAAATAAAGTGAAATTACTCGTTAATTAGTAGGTTTAGGGCTAATGAAGGTCAATACTTTTTTACCCAGAATTCGACGTTCTAACATAATTTCGTATAAAGAATATAGTATTCCATTTAAAAAAACAAAGCCGACCGTCAAATCTCCGAAACGCTTCCACCTATAAAAAAAATTAATACACTACATAATGTACCCCTTCAGACCATGCAATTTCTGTATATAAAACTTTTTCGTGCAACGCATACTTTGGGAGTTGTATAGGTGTGCCAGTTGCGTGAACCATCCTGTATATATTTGCAAAAATTTAACAATTTCAGTATTTTAATAATGAATATTATATGACCCAGAAAAAAGTAATTTTTAGTTGACTCAAATATTATTGGACCTTTTAGTGTAGTAAAGACGTTGGACATTTTTTTTTTTTCGTAAAAGTTAGTCACAAAGTCTGAGTGATATAAATGAGATTTCCGTCTGGACATGGAGGGAAGAAAGGATGCGAATTAAACGCAGATCCGATTCGCATCTGTGGCTACATGTTTGGTAGCTGACCGCATTGTTCAAGGCGTATTATCTCGGCTCCAACAAAGTATTTTCACGCATACCTGGTTTTCGCGCAAAAAGTCGACCATGTAATGTTGATACTGGTTTATATCATTTTCAGACCGCAACAAAAACCGTGTTGTATCGGATAGCGTTTATTATTACCACATTCTGTGCACAATCGACCGGTGCAGGGAGCTGTATACGCGTTATCCTTGCCGGCGGACAAATTTTTTCGCTTTCAGGGAAATCTGGCCGACGGACTTGTATCAACAAAACGAAAAAATTGAGTAACGAGACGGTATAATAACTGGTAACTAGACTGCTGATTTTACACTTTTGTGATAGAATTTTGAGATAGATTTTGCTTTTAACAAAGTGATGTGTACCACTTTCAACATTTTTGGAGTGTACTGCTGACAGTATTTTATGACTTTTCTATTTTAACTAGCAACTACTATAGATCGTTCTGTGCGACTGGCACTGATACAGAAATCACTGTCACTGTTAATACAAAATTTGTATCATTGTCAGATAACAGATCGCTCCTAGATCACTGTGCTGGGTAAAAAAGATGCTCTCGTTGGGAAAATGACAAAAGATTTATAGAAGTCAGACACACGGGCTTGTATTATAGTTTATTCGTGATTAGATAAGTTCGTTTTCCCATGACAGATAAGTTCGAACGTTATCACGCACTCAAACACTCGAATCGACGCCGTGAAACGCGTGTTCCCGGTGGTTTGACATTAATAATTTCGCAACAATCTCTTGCGATCTATTCGTCTCCGTTAACTCGCTATTACCATTACATAAAATTCAGTTTTGATTTCATTATTTAATTGTTATTGTTTAATTTTTGCTCAACTCTTTCGATATATTTCTCAAGTGGAAACCATTTTATGAAGATTTTTCAAACATTTTCGCAACGGTGCGGTGGTAGACAATTAATTAAAAAAAAAATTTTTTAATCCTCAGAATATATAGACTTTTATTAATGAATCACGTTTCTCTTCATGATTCACTGTCAATTATCTCTGTGGCATTTTACTTTTACAGGAAAATTCTGCGAAAATACGCAATTTCAACTAGTGGTGACACACGTTATCTTGCAGTTTGCGTTTTACAGGCGATTCCGCGTATTTTAAAATCGTAAGCACTTGTACAGCAGATGTGCAACAGTTGCATAATCATGTTATAGAGTGCGGGAAGTCTTAATGTCGTATTCTGACGCAATAAATAACGTTCTTGTCGCTGTCAGGAAAATACTTTGCTACTAAACATCACAAGTCACTTATTGTTAGATTCCATAGACGTCTTTCAATTTTTTCAAATTAAATGTCTGATTACAGCTATATAACTCGGCAAAAAATTACGAAAAAATTCATGAATATTCCATCTAAAGCACACACAGTGAACTATTTCAAAAATTTTTGTTGCAAAATCGATCTATAAAAAAATTCAGTATTATAACATTGCCGATTTTTTTATTGTAGGTTCCAAAGTACCACACGTTTATATTATTACGTTAGTTGTGTATTTTTTTTTTAATTTTTCGGATTTTGCGATTAAACATACAAGTTAGCTGTAAACAATTTTTCCAGTATCGTAGATTTGGTGTTCAGAAACTTTTGGGACCCACTGTAGAAGGCAAATCGCTGAATATTCAGCAGTGTCCGGTGAAATAAAAGTGAACAATAGCTGCCGGGGAATCCGCGCGGTCAAATGAAGGTCAATACTGTTACGCGTAACGCAACCGGTGGTAATTCAGGGGCAGAAGCTGATACAGCCCTCCCACGCAGGATCCACGCGAGTCGGGTGTGCGTGTTACGCACTGCGAGCCTCGAGATGAGGATGTGACGTGACTCTCTCAGATTTGTTAATTCGCTATTGCGCTGGCACCCGTTGATTCGCGCATACAAGAATCTTGCGTGGGCACCGGGAGAGATTGTGCCACGATCTCGAGTATCTATTAGGTACAAGGGAAAGTTCTATCGTTGCCTTATAGATTCAAAATTATTTATTAAAATTTGGACAAAAACAAGTGTTATACATTTTTGTTCGTCGAACAAGGCCTTTTGCCA
Organism: Lasioglossum malachurum; assembly: GCA_028455605.1. NCBI lineage: Eukaryota > Metazoa > Arthropoda > Insecta > Hymenoptera > Halictidae > Lasioglossum > Lasioglossum malachurum. The sequence goes on from CM052315.1 coordinate 10,186,522, forward strand.
ATACTCATCAATCATCATCTCCTTAATCTGGGCTTTCTTTAATGAAGACATTTTTCCGACTATCTTTATATTTATTTTTATTTTAATGTAATTATAAAAATAATTACATTTATTTTTATCAAAACAACCGGAGCAAAAGATTGCAACTTTCCTAATTTTTGTTTTTTTTTTATGAAACTTTTTAGTACAATAGAGTTAATAATAATAGCAACTAATTTTAAGTATATCGTGTGGTATGGTTACATATGTGTTAAGATCAGAGTTCTAAAACAATGTTAAAATTTTTGTATTTTACTAATATAGATTTATATTGGCTTGGAAGGAAAGTTCGTAGCGTTTATAAATTAAAATTGAAAGCTAAAATTCAGATATTCATTCATAGATTTATTCAATAACATATTTTTCATTCTGTTCTATTACTTTCTGCCATTTTCGAGATAACTTCTCGTGTTATTGAATAAATAGATGATTAAAAAACTTCATTTTATCTTCGATTCTTAATTTATTTCCAACTCACTATTAAGATGTATCGTAGAAGGGTGAAATCGACCCTTCTGTTAAAAAACAGCAAAATAATTAATATTATAACCATGATTCTAACTTCGCTTAGGTTTCTGCTTCACTTCTTAAGGTCAACTCTCTATTTTAAGACACCAAATTAATATTTCTTCGAGCGTTATTTATTAAACGATAGAAAGTTGCAAAATTTAATCGCCAGAGTAGCAGCCTCACACCGTTTCAGACACATTATTGCTAAATATTAGTATAGCGCTCGTAAAGTAAGTCGTTCTGCATTGCCCACGCTCCAGAACAGTGAATAAATTTCAATAATTAATATGATTGGGTCATGAGTATATTGCTGCCGTCGCGGAATCGTTAGCGTAAGTTAGGCCTTAGAATGGCGGCATCCCTTTCACTGCAATTGGTCCATAAGTGTGCTATTATGCGCCTAATCGGGAATTTGTTTAAATAAACGGCACGGGACGAATTGGTCTGCAATGAAGCAGTTGATTGTTTGATTTCTCGGTGGACTGTACTTTCTCGATCACTGGGCTCGTAAATGTCAGTGTTCGGTATGTTAGCACGAGTATTGTGCGAAATGAACTGTTGGAAAATAATAATTAGTTGACTGCGAAAATTGAGAAGATGAAATTGAAAATTGTGGAAAAATTTTAAAAATTGAAGATGTCAATCAGACCATTTTTATTTTACATAAAGATCCGCAGTCTAACAATTTAGTAATAACGTCCCAACATAAATAAAATAAAATCATAAATAAATTACAATCACAAATAAATTGGGGTAATAAATTACGATTGCAAATGCAGAAAAATCATAAATAAATTACAGCTGCAAATAAATTGAAATGACATGTAAATTGAAACCAGATGTACAATAAAATTATATATCCATAAATAAACTGTTTTAAATACTTTGTTATTCAGATTTTGCACTGAGAATAACAATATATAACCGTAGGCGATTTCACTAAAAAGTTATATTGTCACTGAAATTTTTACAATGATTTCCTATTTTACGATTTCAGTTCTCATCATTATTCGATTTTTAATTACTGTTGCATGTAGGTTAATATTCACTATAGATTTTTGAGTGCACACTCCGATACTATGTTGATGCAATTGTTAATTGTAACGAGAGAATTAAGTTCCTTTCCTGCGCAAGTGGTTTACCGAGCGGAAAATTTCGGAAACCGAGACTGTGCCAAATACTGTCGTTTTGAAATATTTTTATGTGTTACGGAAACGTAAATATCTAAACACGGAGTGACATAATTCGACGCTGGTTTAATAGCGAACATAATGTGGCGTGACAGCTAACACTTCCGTGTAAACAGATGTGGCGTGCAGCACGGAAAGCCCTAATCACTCTCAGCCCGCAATTCGTGCGATTATGCGACAATAGTTTACGCAGATAATCGGTTAAGTTTTGTCAACTAACGTAACAATAATTTTCTTAAAATCAATTAATAATTTCACGTAAAGCTTGAAATAATTTTAACATTTTACGGACAATTGTTACTCAACTAGTATTTTCTTATAATCACCTAACTACTTAGTCCGTTAGAGTGCACTATAACAACATAACGGGACTTTAAAATTAGGACCCATAAACTCGATAAGGTACCCTTATCCGTAATACGTTGAAACCCGCACCGAGCGCAACGTCTTATATCGAAAAAAAAGGAACACTATATCGACTACAACAAAACCGAATTTTATTTATTTTTCGAGTCCAAGTTGGACAAGGAATTTGTCTCAGACTAATTTTATTTTGCATAAATATCCAGCGGTCTAGTTGACGAGAAAAGCTATTAACATCGTAACATTATCGTGGCAGTACTCGTCGCGCAGAGCATGTTCTAACGTTAACGACAGAACGGCCGTGGTTGATTAGGCTTCAAGGCCTTGGTCACATATCGGACCCCTGGTCCGCAAATCTCGCGACGGCTGAATAGGCTGGCCTCTCTATTTCCATAGATGGTCATTAAGCTAACAACACCCTTCTCGATCAACATTTCGATGTTTCCCGTCGGTGATCTTCAGCTTCCTGCACCGTAATACCCTAAACGATTTGCGCGAGTCTCCACCTATTGAAGTCATTTGAACACGTGATCGCTGAATTGCCCGCCACGTTTCCGTCGACTTAACGGTGCGTGCCTGCAATGCTAAACACTCTTCAACGAATTTAATATACTCTATAATATAGTCCTCACTCTATCATCCCCTTCTACGACGCTGCTCCCCCACGCGACCGCCACGGTCCGCTCACGTGACGCGTTCCCTTTCTGTCGTTGGCTGTTAGAGAGTTTTAACTTCGGATTTATTGTAGTATTTTATGGTGCTCCATAGAATATTTTTTGGTAAAGTTAGGGTATATACAGGGTATTTCACCTAACTGGACTACCTTAAATATCTTTGTTGTTTTTAAAGATACGTCCAATGTCTGGAGGACAAAGTTGAACGGTAACATGGGGCTCATACGATACCAAACAAATTTTTTTTTATGTAATTTTTTTTAGAGATATGAAGGTCACCTTCATTTTTTTAAATGGAATGAGGTATTTTTTAATACATCAATCGATGCAGCTGGACATTCGTTATAAAAAAGTACTAACCTATGTATGTTGAAAAGTTAGTAGTTCAGGAGATATTTCAATTTAAATAACCCTAAAATGCTAACATCTTAGTACGACAGTAATGGTATTTTAGAGTTATTTAAATTGAAATATCTCCTGAACTACTAACTTTTCGTCATACATAGGTTAGTTCTTTTTTATAACGCATGTCTAGCTGCATCGATTGATGTAATAAAAAATAGCCCATTCCATTTAAAAAAACGAAGGCGACCTTCATATCTCTAAAAAAAAATTACATAAAAACAAAAATTTTTTTGGTATCGTAAGATCCCCATTTTACCATTCAACTTTTTCCTTCAGACATTGGACGTATATTTAAAAACAACAAAGATATTCAAGGTGGTCATGTCAGGTGAAATACCCGGTATACTGTTTAAAATCCATAGAAACATTTTAACCTGTTAACTGCTTTGCTTCATAACAAGACCATGCATTTGTGTGCGTAATTATTTTTGAGCCAGCATTATTTTTTATCTTTATTCATACTTAAATTGTATTCAGTAGTAAATGCAATTTCTCTTTTTATTACATTAGACCAAAAATGCAATCTTTTTGTGATGAGTATATTCGACATAGTTAACTGGCTAATTCGCCACACTTCCAGAATAATTGAGATGGAAAGTGAGGGGAATACAATACAGAGAATTGAGGGGAATACAGTTATCCCCTCTCTGTCAGTACCGGACCAGACAGACCGAACAGCCTCGTAAAAGGGGGAGGTAGAGTGGGGGGAGAGAAGACAAGTCTTAATCTGGCGACTCGCTCCGAGATGATGCACGACGGCGGGTCGCGAAGCTTTCGCCGAGGCGCCGCAACGGAAATAGCCGGGGGATGCGTGCCAGTGATTCTCCCGACGTAATCGAATCTCGAAACGTTAAAGGTGTAAGAGAATGACACCGATCCTCGCCGAGAAATGTTTACAAAACCCAGACCGATGATAAACGAGTTCGCTTAGTAATAACTGGTTCCGACAACAACGGGTGCGTTTTCGAAAATAGAATTGTCGTTAAACAACATATTAACGCGTTAAACAATTACCAGTTCGCGCACGCTTCTTCAAACTATCGATTGCGTAAGCTGATTTCCGAAATAGATCTTGTAAAAACAGTTTCCTGTAATTGTTTGCTGGGAGATAATTGAAATTCTACTGACTACCCAGATAGCACAAGATGTCGTAAATACGTGTTTAATACGTCTGCAGTTGGACATTCAGACGTCATAAAGGTGTCCCGAATGTCCTACGAACGTCTCCCGAACGTCTTGTGTTAGGAAACAGTACGTCTTAGGACGTCGTATGACATTCGGGAGGTCTTTAAGACGCCCCTAAGAAGTCTTAAAGGTACATAAATATTAATTACATTGGAAGAAGGGAAGAGTAAAAATAGATTTCGACAAAAACGAGCTTAAAGTTAAACCAATAAATAGCTTTATCAGGGAAACGCATGTGGAATTGACATAAAAAGTGTAATAAAAATAGCAATTGCAATTAAAATGACAATAAAAATAATAAAAATTAAAATTACAATTAAAATCACAATAAAAATTGTAATTGAAATCGAAATCAAAATTAAAATTGATATCGAAATTGAAATCGAAATCTAAATCAAAATGGAAATTGAAATTAAATTTGAAGCAAAAACACTAACTCGAACAAATAATGTTTATGGTCTTAAAGACGTATTTTTAGGACGTAAGACTTTCAGATCTAAAATATACGTAAAATGGACGTCTTTAAGACGTCGTGTGCTATCTGTCTGTAGATGGAGAATAAAAATTGTCTGTATCAATGATGGGAAGTCCCAGAAAAATTGTGATTTCTTCTCGTAATAATTTTAATATGTTGCTAATACTTTACCGATAATGTTAAATTCTTGTTACTGCATGATCCCCCAAGGCAAATTGTGACTACCCGGAGTTTGTGGGTCCAGCCGAACAGACTCAACACGTGCTGTAGCCACGATGGAAATTCTATTTCTGTGCCGCCTCGGTACGAAGCTTCCTCGAATACCTTTGAAACGCGGCATTCCCAACTCCTGATGAAAATAATTTTACATGCTTTCGCAGAGCAATTGATGTTTACTATAGTCGAACCGCAAGCCTAAAATTTCTCTCTTGAAACAATCTGTTTCTGTTTAGATTTCAAATAAATTCTCATTTTCCAATTCTTCTTGCGTGTGATTGTGAAAATTGAAATTAAAAGTTTATGTAGATTTTTACTATAGGAAAACGGAACATTATTATTATCTCTCACCATTGATTTTTTAAAATTATAGGATAATCACAATCAAGAAAGATGAAGGAAATTGACTATAATCTCGGTGAAATATTTTTATTCTTTTTTGTTTCATTTCAGTTCAAAATATTGAAAAGCCCGTCATATTTTTCGATTGTCTCTGTGGTTTCTTTACTTTTTAACGGAAACCACGGACCGGAGCAGGTTTCCTGAAATAACCATAACACGTTCTGATATGAGATACTGACAAGTAACCTGCGAAATTTATGGCAGAGAACATAAAATATTAATTGAGTTTTAGTGAGTTTTATTCGATGTTTAAATTCCTACTAGAACGAACAAGTTATGCCAGTTGTAAATTTGCATAAACACCCGCCGTCTAGTAAAACATCATAAAATGTTTCTGATTTAATCTCGTGTACCTAGAATTTGCTATAGTATATGCAATAATATTGCCTGCGTCTGGAAGATTCAGTTATGATTATAAATGTGATAATTTTGAAACCATCAACTTGTAAATGATAAGTGTTCCTCCTCTCGAATCAATTTTTAAACCTTAAAAAATTATGCAATTTATATTTTTGAAGATGAGTTGTTATATACAATTAACACCAGTTTTAAAAGTTCTTAATAGTAATCTAATTTCATCGTCGTACCTGCAATTTTATAAATTCTTTTGCAGTATAAAAATTTAATTCATAGTTGACGGCCAATATGTAGTATCATTATTTCTACATATTTAGTTTCATTGGTACATTCGGACGAAATTTGCGAAAGCGTATATTTATTTATAATATTATGCAAAGCAGTGATCGAAGGAGGCGCTTTTACCGGACAGACAATATTTTTAGACGCGTCTATACGGTGTCTCACTCAAAATAGAGCATGATTGGACTCCGGCGCGACGCCGCGCCGTAGAACAATCGCGTCAAAATACTGTTCCGCGCTCTTGCCAGTTGAATTCGTTCTGAACGAATCGTGAAAGGCATTCTACATTCGCGAACCGTATATCAGACTTGCTGGCATAATGCACGATAGCTATGTTTGGCACCACTTCCGTCTACAACCTGTGCACGCTCGGGTTGAGCCAATCTACAAGGTTGAAGCTTAAGTGAAATTTCAGAAGAATTTTCCCACTTGCAATGTGTATACACCCCCCGTATATTTAAAAAATTTAAATTACCTAAATTATAATTAAAAATTTCGTGCAGTTTTTTTTATTGATCACACTTTGAATTTCAGTTAGTTAGGTAACCCTGGATTACGATTATTGTTCTTCTACGGTGCGTAGGATAGGCGTGGTTTCGTTGCTACTAGTAGATAGCTCCGAGAGGGCGTGGCTTTGTTGCTCTCAAGTGCCTCACAGGGAAACTTTCTATCACAACTTGGAACTGCGTAGAAGATAGAACTTCAGCTAGATTTGTGATCTATCTTCTTTTAGGTTTCTTCTAGAAAATTTTCCTATGATGAACGTGAGAGCATCGAAGACACGCCCCCAAGAAATGTTCTGTTAGAAGACTGAGTCTAATTTGGTGTAATGAAAACGAAGATGGGTCAATCGTGTGCTTCCTGTGCAAATTGTCTTTAATTGGACGTCGGACACGCCTTTAGGGATGGCGTTTGTCTCCCGGAAGACAACTTTAAAGAGCCTGGTGTAAAGCGCACTTAATGGGCGTGGTTTCGATGATCACTGTATATGGAAGGCTCGGAAAGAGTGTGTCTTGCAGAGTGCTTTAAATAGGTGTGGCTTGCCAAGTGCTTTAAGTAGGCGTGGCATTATTGCCCTCCGTGTGCAGAGAGCTCCGAAAGGGCGTGGTTTTTGCTACCTTTGTTCACACTGCACTCAGTAGGCGTGGTATTGTGGCTCTCGATTTTGACAGATTCTGTCCCTTGTCCTACACAGTTAAACAAGTGAAAAACCAGATTAGCATGCTTCACATCAAAGATTGAATTCGTTTCAACCAAGAATCTCTCTTATCCAAACGAAGCCTCACAAACATCACCTGAAACTCGTTAAAACTTCGAACTCCAAATTCGTTATGTCAGAAAACTATTCGGAGCTCTTCTGCCACGACTATGCTTCACCCTGTCACTTCCAGCTCTCAAAGATCTCTCACAACACAAACACAAAGCTACCGTGTTCAGCCGCTGTCGCAGTCACAGATCCAGCCGACAAGTCTAAAAAAAGAAGTCGCGAAGAGCACGCGATATGATTTTCTTCGGAAAATACGTACGCGCGTCAATTATCATCCTCTAACACGGCGTGCAATCTCCGCGCAAGGTGACGCCCGTCCATCTGTCGCGCGTCGCCGAGGGGATTCGATTAAGCCTGGTTAGCGGTCGACTAGTCAGCTCAACAGCAGCACGGCTCACACGATTCACGTGAGAGCCGCCCGCGTCTATTTGCTCTTCCTATTTTCGTAGTTGTGTCGGTATATAAAGAACCCGTCCTCGGGACGTTGCCGAAAGATTTGGCAGCGCTCCGCGATTTTCTGCGCCGCAGCTCTCGGCGCCGTAGATAGAGCCGCTAGTGAAGCCGACCAGGGCCATAGTTCGGCTAGCGGAGCCGAGCCGGTGGTGTGTGAGACGCGGAAACTGTCGCAGTGCTCCGGCTTCAGCGCGGTTACGGCGTCGAGTGAACGCGTTTGCTCCCTAGGGCAGCAGTAGGCGGCGCCAATCGCCGGTGGCTGGCCCTACACGCAAGTGGGCGGAACCTACGCGCCGGTGTACAGCGCTGCGACTACCGCGACGCGGCGGGCCGACCCTAGTGGGCAGTCCCTACCTCCCGGTGGGCGGTCTCTCTAGCTCCCTAAAACCCTATAACCACCAAACGAAGACAAATTTTTGGATTTTTCTTTCAGTCAACCGTCTCGTAACAGTGTTGACTGAATGATAGATGCGTAATGTCCATGCGTCGCTGTCAGCTTGTCCAAGATCACTGTCTGGATCGGATAGAGTCCACTAGTGACCGGTGACACGGTCTCCCGTGTTTTGAACCCGACACACGTGCTCGCGACCCTGTTCAAGTAATTCTCCCGTTATTTCGGGCAAGTATCGTCGCTGCTGGCAGCGAACTGGGCCGAACGGAACACTACCAGCTGGCACCGATCGGAGATAAATAAAGCACGTGGGGGCTTGGACTGAGTGAGGACTTTTTCGAAGAGAGAGGAAGAATTTTGGAAAGTGATTCGGTGGAATGTGGAGAGAGTGAACGGGGATAGTGAACATGGGGAACACCGACAGTGTGCACGATGTGGAGATGAGCTCCCTGTCGCACGTTGACAATGACCGGCCTCACATTGTGGTAAATAGACTGGTGTTGTTGATGTTCGATCTTGTTTGTTTGGGGGATATCATTCATGTTTTATAGGTGACAACTCATATTATCATGGGGTGTTTTGGATGACGTAACAAACACAATGATTTTCTGAATTGAAAATGTGAAATATTGTACTTTTCTTAGATAAATACAATTTGGTAAATATGTTTAAACCCCTAAAATGTAATGAAATGTTTGAGTAGTACTTCGAAATAAATACACACTATTAAATTAATAAAATATAATAAATGCACGAAAGCATAACTGAATGAAAATTTTTAAAATTAATAATACTCAAATAAAAGAAATTATCTCAACATTATTAACAATACTTCCTCGTCATTAACATTGAAATTTGTTAGTAGTATAAATTCTTATTTAATCTAGAATAAAATCACTGTACATGCAATAGTTACACTTGTCACGTTGAAAATTTAGTACGCAATAAAGAGCATACACAAAACTGAGCAAGTAAGTTAGTAAACTTTCATACCGTTATCAGGAGTAGTTCGTGCGAAATTAAAAAATAAATTTTCATATTTCCATTGTGACACGCCGTTTAAACTCGTATTTACTGCGTAGTCAAACGACAAATCACAAGATAACGTATTCTGACATAACGTGTGTTCGCGAACATCATGCGCTCCTTTATGCGAACATCAACTTTCATTTTAGGAACTTCATTTTATGAAAACGAAAATATTTAGTTCAACATTGTTTTATTATAATATTGTTACCAAATTTATTTTATTGTGCCCTGTTACAATTTTATAATAATTTTGATGCTATATTACAATTCTACAAATTACAATTTTCGACATGTTACTCAAACGCGAATTTTTCTGAAATTCAACTACAAAAAACATATATTTCGTACATTTTTCTACAAAGTACATTCTAACAAAGTTTCATCAAAATTGGTTAGTGTAATTTAAACA
>CM052315.1:10196268-10365136 GCA_028455605.1 Lasioglossum malachurum
CCTGTACTAGAGACAATTCGTGCGCCATTTTGTCTTCTCCGACGCGACATCTAGTTACGTAAGGATTCATTTTTCACGGGACAACACTGTGCAAAGTTAATTATAATTGCGAGTTCGGTTTCCTTTAAACGCGCCGTTCAACGAAACCCCATGTTCAGCCAGTTAATTGCTAATTGCTAATTAGGCGCGCATCGATCCGCGGAACACCTGTTGCTCGATCATCTGCGTGGTCGCCAACCGTGTAATCGGCTCGGTAATTTCGCGTCGAAGTAATTAGTTGGCAAGGTTAATTACCGTTCTGGAAAACATGTGCACTTTGTTAATTCGTTTCCGCGAATTTTCAACAAACCGCTGATAATTAGTATGGCGACCGTGTTAGAAAACGTGGAAAAAAATGTTTCAAATAATTTTATTGAATCAGTCACACATTTTCATACTTTTTCATCTTTTATGTAACTTAAAATTCTGTTCACTCACGTCCACGTGATTTAGTTCTTGGTTGTCAAATTAGAAAAAAATGTTCCACATTCAGATTACTCAGTGTTAACTAATAAAGCGGATATATAAAAAGAAATTTAACTGAAGTCGGTAAAACAGGCGTCAAAAAACCAATAAAATAGCTCAGCGCGGCGTGAGAACTGGAGGAGAGGAACTGACGCGACATTATCGAGGTAGAAACCTATTTCGCGACAGAATCAAGAGAATTACTCTAACTAGAAAAAAGGAAATATAAATTGTACAGTATGTAAAGTAAAAATCTAATGCGAGACACAAAAGGGCGCCATCGGCACACCGCAGCACATTGGGGATGTAAACACGACGTTATGGAGGGAAAACCGTATTTATAATAAAAGTGCGAATATTTTTGTATGAAAATGTTTGACATTTGGGATATTCAAGAGAAAAAAAAAAGGTGTAAGAAGGGGGAGTCCCGCGACGGTTTCTTCGTCATTGGTTGAGGATGCTTCGCCCCTGGGGGCAAGCGGTGTGCGCGGGCGGACTGCTATCGTTTTGAAGGATATAAAGATGACAATTGTCTTTACCATATAATATGTGCATTTATATGATTCCAGACTTGCGTATAAACTGCAGGCATAGATTCGGGCTCTATGAAAGTGCTCTGCGAATAACATGAAAGTGACGCAAAAAAAAAAAAATGTCAAACAGTCTCCGATGGACAATCGCGGGTTTAGACAAAACAAAAAAAAAAAACGAAACGGTCCGGATCTCATTTCACGAAACAAAATTCCAAAACCAAAAAAAAAAATCGTGCGAGAACCTCTGATCGGACGTAACCGTGACGCAAATGCCGACGCACGTTCTCGAAATTCCGTTTTAGTATTGCGACAAAAATTTGTTTGGACAACGTACGATTTTTTCAAACAAACCAAAATCGAAGCAAAGCTTCTAAAAAATGTAGAAATACCAGAAAACCAAATTGGTCATCGAGTAAAAACGTAGATCGTTCGAATTCGATACGAATTATGTGTATATCTATATAATATATATATGTTAAAACAAACCAAAAAAAAAATACACGTTCGGCGAGAAGTGCAAAATGAAAAACGAGGGCTTGTTAGTCGTCGTACTGCGTCGTGGCGCTGGCCGTCGCGGTGATGCAGTGCGGTGGTTGCAGCGGCCTCTAAGCCTGATCGCGGCGCGTGAACTATTGTCACGTGTCACGTGACACACACAGACTCTATGACGGAGCTTTCTCGACAGAAAGCTTCGCACGACTACGGAGAGAACTACCGCACCTAAATGGGTACCTATATGCCTACACACCTAACTTTTTAACGATTTTTTATCACACTATTGATCGTCGACCTATTTGTCCCCCACCCCCCTTCGAACACACAAACACACGAACATACACGTACACAACACACTGGAGACTCAAACGAATGAACGAGGTCCCTAGGATCCCACGGGTTCCTATAGTACTAGGGTGCTAGGGCCCTACAGTATTTATAATACTAGGATGCTAGGGTCCCTATAGTTAGGCGCCGAATATCGGTACATAATGGTGAACATAGGTGCATGGGCTTGACAATAGTCATTTTTACATTTTGTAAATCTGGTAAATATCTATTGAACAAGTCACAAAAAGTATTAAAATTTAAATTAGTTATTTAATATTTAGTACAGGAATTGGCTCCTGGGACACTGCTTCATATATGTACCTACATATTCCATTTACTATGCAAGTCCCCGAGTGGGCGTGGCTTAATTGCTCTCGACCTCCACGGAGCCAGACCAGTGCCTCACAGAGTAATGGTTGAAGGAACGGAATTTTTGAAAATTTTGTCACAGTCTTGATAAAAATATATTTTTTTTCCACAGAGCGATACATGAAGTATCTAAATAGTCATGGTTTCACTAATTTCTGTATAGTGGTCTCAGAGGGCGTGGTTTCGCAGCTCCCAAAGGAGCCAGGGCGCGGTACCCCAGAGAGCAATATATGTTTAATCCACTTTTCTATCGTAATTATATCAAAAGGATCGAGCACATATAATTAATATCGTCATTAAATTATCTCTCATTGCCCTATATTTCAACTCAATTTTGTTACAAGCTTATAATTCAATGAACACTTTTACTCCAAATTAGAAAAAAGTGTTTCACCCAAGTTACAACATTAACTTAAATTATTTTTAATCGTATCGTTGGAATATCCCGATAATTCTGAAAATATTCCAAAAGTGGTTGACAATCAGTTCAATTGTTTCTGGGATTCCGCGTCACGTCAGCGATCACCTCGTGAGGAATTAAAATAACCGAGGCCCGGTGGATTCCGTGGAGAATTTTGCCAGAAATTATCCCGGAAGTTCGAATTTCTAATTCTGCTCTTGACGGAACTGGTCTCTGCCAAATGCGAATCGTCGGCCCGCGAAACACGTCGCGCCCATGCACTTTTTCCGTGATCGAGAAACATAATTGTACTGACTTGACGAAAACCGGCGCACGTAGGATCGAAAGCATCGCGTCGAAAAGTTCGAGGTCGATCGAGTGCTCGCTTGTGGGCGATTTTGCTCGACGTTCCCTCAGCATGCTTGCTCATGACCGGGAGCTGGATAACAGGGAAGAAATCGAAGGCTGAATCGATAAGAATGTCTACTACCAAAAAACACGTTTTTCTCCGATTTCATTTTTAACAGAAAAAAATTGTATATTAGCTGATTCCTCGAGTGAAACTTAATCGAAAATGTGAAACAAAGTTTTTGAATACTAGGCTCAGTTTTCGAGTAAATCGGTTACCAAAATTTCAATTCATTTCAAATTCTATTTCAAATCATCTTACCAAAAAATTATATTTTTTCTCATAATTTTTATTATAAATTTTTGAAATCGTTTTTGTGTAAATAAGGCCTTGTATGAAGAAATTTTATTCTATATTTTCAGCTCTCTGTTTCTCAAATAAAATTATTGACGTACATAAAATAAAACGACATGTTTTTTGTTTTCTGTGACAGTTAAATAACGTTGGTAAATCCTTGCTGTCAACGATGAGAGATCGCGCATCACTCACTGCCAACTCCATCCCCACTAGATTTCTGCCTGTAATAAGTGTCCAGCTTTCGCTTGATCAAAACGCGTGGATCACAGCCTTATCGTGCATCGTGCTCGCTCAGAGTAACGTTTAATTCATAAGCGCACGTGCAGTGGCGTAGGCGGACTTCATTCTTCCTCCTCTGCCTTTGCCAACGGTTGACACTCTACGATGATTGATAAATTGTGGATCTTTATGCCAATCCAGTGTTTCATAAATCATTTCTCGTAGACACTCTCAGAAATTTATTGTTAATAGTGCTTTATTATTTGTCAAGTACTACCAATTTTTAAAAATCATTTCTGATAAAGATTGCTTTTCTAAAATTATTTTCCAATTAGATTAACAATGATTAACGACAGCGTAATAGCGAACAAGAATTAATTTATGTTTTTAATACGACTTGTTTGTCTGGTGCTTATCATTTAACAATTTTTGACCTAGCATATATTTACATTAATCCCCTGTAACAAATGAAGAAATAATTGCGCAAATTTTTTTATTGGAAACAGACAAGATATTCTACACTGATAGTTTTTCATCAAATTTTTAATTCAAAACAGATTATTATTCAAAATTTGTTGTCGGAACAGAAGAAAGTTATACTTTCAAAAATCCGCCTACACTGCTTCGCAAGCTTGAAAGGCTCCCATTGCTCTAGATCAGGAGTGGGCATTTTTGTCTCAATTGAGACAAGACCGTCCCCACCATAGCGCCCAGTGTCCCCCACCAGCATCTCTCGTTACCATGAAGGAAGTTACGCGCTTCGTCCGTTGGTGGGGGAAGCAGTAGTTTGAGGTGCCCCTACCGTGCCCACCCCTGCTCTAGATCTAGATCTTCAGAAAAATCAAAATACTTCGATCATCCCTGTTCCCCATCTTCCTCCAATGGCATGCATGCATCGCGATAAAGGCAATCCAGCTAGCACCATGAACGAGGCATTAAAAGCACATGTGACTTAACATGCTTGTGACAGAGGTCATCAAAAACCCTTCAACGAATTAGTACCTCAGTACCAATCGTGTACGGACAACCTTACATAACCTAAAAAATAACTGAAACAGTTTAGCATACCTCAGATCACCCAAGACAATTTCAGTTACCAAAGACAGAGTATTTAAATGACTTCCATAGTTCCAGAGGAAGGGAAAATTGTTTAACAAAGTCATCTTCACTATTTCCAAATTTGTCCTATGTGTTATATATAACTGGTTAAAATCTAAGTGGATGACAGTCTTTCCTTCCTTCTTCAGAAAGACTCTTCTCAAAACTCTTCTCAACGTCCATAATGGTTCAAAGTCACCAAGATCACCGACCCAAAAACTGGTGAAAAACAAAATTTTATTAGATTGCAATTTTGCCCACTAATCATCGAATTAATCTCGATTTCAAACATTTATTCCTACCTCTCGAAAGCTGAAAGAAATTGTCTTGTCTTGGTTGACCCATCCTGTACATTGTGTCCAGTAGCTAAAATAATCAGGAAACACAATTTACAATATCCTCCTAGCCTGATAAAGTTAGGTGCACACCACTAACGATAGTACTTGACTTGAAGATCATGTCCCAACGATGCAAGTATCATCAGAACTAGGGTATCCTCTACCCGACAACTGGCAACTACCCCCGACTGTCATGATCCAACCTAGCAATCAGTTCTCTGAAAGAAACAACTCACAGTCCACTCCGACGCCATTACTCCAAAGCTCCACCACATCTTCCCAAAAGAAGAAACGTGAAATACACTGATAGTCATAATAGCTGTCCACTCTACTCCCATCATTCTAAGCTAGTACTAGCGTGTCGTGGACATGTGGTGTTATGATCATCGCTCATAACTAGCAACGACCGATTGGAGTGGCCATCTAACGGGATTCCAAGTGTCTTCCACATTTCCTCTTTCGCAAAACGAGTCACACTAGGTTACAAACCGCGGCACACCGTGTCACAGACCCACAACACTGAGCGACCCCCATATGGTCCCCGCGCGCTCTTACCCCGCAGCAACCTTCTACCACCGCTGACAAGAACACATCGCTAACGACATCGGTTTTGCAGATACAAGTGCGAGAAAAATGACGTACCGATTACCGTCACGAACGGCTCGACGTTGCCGCTCGTGGAGCGGCCTAACGACGAGGAAGCGGCGCTCTACAATCCCTTCGAGCACCGGAAGCTGGCTCACCCTACATCGGATATGGACACGCTGATTCATCTGCTGAAGGGTAGCTTAGGGACAGGGATTCTGGCCATGCCAATGGCCTTCCGCAATGCCGGACTGCTATTTGGCCTCTTTGCTACCTTTTTCATAGGCGCGGTGTGCACCTATTGCGTGCACATCCTCGTTAAGTGCGCTCACAACCTCTGCAGGCGGACACAGACGCCTAGCCTAGGGTTCGCCGATGTTGCCGAAGCTGCATTTCTTGTCGGCCCAGAACCTGTGCAGAAATACGCTCGCCTAGCCAAGTGAGTATCACTTTCCTCTTCAAGTTCTTCTCGCGGGGGTGCGTAATGACGTGGTTTAAAGATTGCTGAGAGGCTATAGTCAGATTTGGGGGTCAAAATCCCCCCGTCCCGGGTGGTAAGACAATCGTAGGTTACCTACTCTTGGCGCTAGACTGGGAATCCCACAACGGTCGACATAGGAGCTCAGCGTCACCACAAGTCACGCTCCGTATAGCGCGGAGTAGGGATATCACTTGGTCCTTCCAAATGTCCCACTGCCATCTCCTGATGGACGATCAGTACATGTAATAGTGAAACTATTTTTCAAAATTATTTTTTTATAAAATCTGTTCTTGTGTGTATGTGGCAGAAGAATTGTAAATATTTTTATACCAACTTCAACCACGCCATCAGTCTTCAATATTTCAATTTGTATACAAATTATCGACTTTCCTCGTTAAAATTGTTCGATAAGTTTTGGAGGTTAAAGTAATCGAGATAACGGGAGCTGAAGGATCGATAACAGGACTGCGCATAAGTTTGACTTATTATAGAGACTTATCTCCACCAGGTCTAGCAGTGACCGGCAGTGGGCGTCAGTTCTGTGGTCGGCGACCGATGCCAAAAATGGCTTCCCTCTTTCAGTCAGCTTTGCATACGTAATAGCGAAGTCTTACGTGGAGAATGCTCCTTCGAGAAACTCTGTTACGTTCGCTTCCTCCACCCTCTTTCACAAATAGGGATTACCAATTAGGGATTCTGAATGTTTACTAAATTCCACATTATTACTTTTCAGAGCGACGATCAATTCGTTCCTGGTGATTGATCTCATAGGCTGCTGTTGCGTCTACATAGTGTTCATCTCAACGAACGTAAAGGAGGTGGCCGACTTTTATACGGACTCCGATCGAGATGTCAGGCTATACATGGCTGCTCTGCTACCCCTGTTGATCATTTTCTCCCTGGTGAGGAACCTGAAGTACCTGGCGCCGTTCTCCATGGTTGCTAACATCCTGATCGCTACGGGAATGGGGATTACGTTCTACTATATCTTCAGCGACCTGCCCACTATCCGCGATGTGCCGAATTTTTCGAGCTGGTCTCAGCTACCTCTGTTCTTCGGCACGGCCATCTTCGCACTCGAAGGCATCGGTGTGGTAAGTATAGTCATCGTCAAAACCCAACCCAGGCCTTTACAACTATCCGTTTGTACTGATGCTGTTTTGTGGATATCAAAAGTCTCTTTGCGCTAGGATAGCTACCGTTCAATCGTTGATACACTTACATATTCCAGTTGATTCTGATAACAATAGTTCTACTGTAATAATATCTAGCAGCATATGCATACTAAGCAAAACGGATACGCCATTTGTATTCGAACCGATACCTGATCGGATCGGGCGTAGACGTACCAGTTGAATCGCGTTTAGTATTTCGATCATGCGATAAGACTTCATTGAATTCTCTTCACTAGAGAAGAGCCGCTAGGTGTCGAATCAGAAATTCCAACGTGGAAAGATACAACACATCTAAACATGAGACGAACGTTGAACCTAACCGCTTTATTGACACTCAGTTAATCTCTCCTACAAATAAAAGTATAAATGTGTTCATCAAGGTAGGCGGATCAAATAATGGCAGTTCAACTCAGTTTAAGACATAATTGTTATAAATTGACTTGAGTATAGCCTCTTTGGGCGTAGTTTCTCCAACGCAAAATCCTAGATGACGGCTGACAACTCGAAGTTGCGCGCAGACATCGGATGTGATGCATCCGCTGACATCATTTTTAGAAAGTCAGAGATCTTTGTGTGTGGCAGGCGTCCTCACATCGTACCACTTTCTTTAAGAATAGAGTAGCGGCTCTTAGCCTTCTAGTAGAGGATTGCCAGCTTCATCACTTAATGGTTTTTAGGATAGTGCGAGACGGTCAAAGTTCTCACTAGCCTACATTAGCCTGCATTACTAAAACAATCTTTTAGTACACTGTCAAAGATTTGCAGTGAGACCCTTTGCATCCTCTTCGTGGTCCTTTTGTTAGTTTGTTACTTTTGTTACTTTTGTTCGTCACTTTCCCCAATCCGTGGTCAGATCCGTCGAGAATCTTCCAGAAAAAGCGAGGGTCTGTTGGGATTAAGTGGATAGTTTGACTTAGCACAATGACCCCCGACGGCCGTCAGCCACTGTTCGATAGCAGGTATATTTAGTCCCAATCACACTCTTCCAGGACTACACGCTGTCTAAGACCCTGTCCTAAATCCGTTAAAAGCTAAGATCGTTCCGACACAAGCACTAATATACCATTCGATAGGCTCCCCACGGAACAGCAATTCTCTCTGATTATACTCTAACTCCTAACCATAACAACTCCGTGCTTCCAGGTGATGCCCCTCGAGAACAACATGAAAACCCCGACCCACTTCATCGGCTGCCCGGGTGTGCTGAACACTGGCATGTTCTTTGTGGTGTTGTTGTACAGCACGGTGGGTTTCTTCGGTTATTGGCGCTACGGGGAGAATACGAAGGCGTCGATCACGTTGAACCTGAACGAGAGCGAGATCCTGGCTCAATCCACAAAGCTGATGATCGCGGTGGCGATCTTCCTGACATACGGCCTGCAGTTCTATGTGCCGATGGAGATCATCTGGAACAACCTGAAGCAGTACTTTGGTTCACGGAAGCTGGCGGCGGAGTACGTGATGCGTATATGCTTCGTTGTGTTCACGGTCGGTGTGGCGATCGCCATACCGAACCTGGGCCCGTTCATCTCGTTGGTCGGCGCGGTATGCCTGTCGACGCTGGGTCTGATGTTCCCGTCGGTGATCGAGCTGGTCACCGTCTGGGATCAAGAGAACGGGCTCGGCACCTGCTACTGGAGGCTCTGGAAGAACCTGGCGATCATCGCGTTCGGCGTGCTCGGATTCCTGACCGGCACCTACGTCAGCATCCAGGAGATCCTCGAGACGAAATGAAGCGCCGGGTTCGAAGGAGCTGCGGTGCGACGGAATAATCGCTCAGTGCGTACCATAGATGCCGGCGGGCTCGACACCGACCGCGCTCCAAGCGAGCTGCCCCGTCGCCCAATATGGCCGACGGTCTCCAGGACGGTGAGGCCGCCGTCGCCGCTGAAGCATCCAGGACGAGTTACGCGGCCACGCGAGCTCCGAACTATCAGCTTCGTCTCGCTGCTTCTCTTTTCGTATCGGTAGCACGACGACTACACCGACGACGAAGACGTCGCCACAAGCCAGGCACAGCACTAGACCATTACCACTCGCGCGCGCGATCTGCATCACCGACGTTGCCCAAAACCTCGCGCGCCATCTACCCAAATTCAACGGCCGCCGAGATACAGCGTTGCCGGGTTTAGACGCAACTTGTTGTCGCATGAAAAATGTTCAAGTGATATCTTGCTTTTTTATAAGATCATTCCTAATGAACACTCTATAGTCCGAATTTCTGCAGAACAAATAATAAATACGTTTTTATATTCGTGAATTACTGGCAACGTCGAGAATCATCTCTCATCAACTATAAGATGAGCGTTGCGTGATTGGTCTAATGCTATACCTCGTCTGTGACGTCGCGTAGACACGAGCCTGTAGCGCACACTCAGTTTCTCATTGTCTTGTCCCTCAGACGCATATTCTCTCAGATCGTAGAATCGTAGTATGTTTTTCGAAAGTAGGTACCTTAGGTACACTGGTAGTTATAACAGCTGCCTAGCCTGCAGTAGACACTTTAAGCTTATGCTACGGGGTTACTGTAGTAGAGCAGACAACAGTTGTGACTGTCAATATTATAGATCGGTGGAATTTTATTTTTAATCTGGCTGGTCGATCTGAAAAAATCATCCTCTACAATATATTAAGAATTCGATTGTCAATCTTTGCTTTGTCTTTTCAATGGTCAGGCTTTTCGAAAACATTGTCCTAAGGGTTGATGTGCCTCAGGTCGCTTTCTTTTGAAAAACAATCCATATAGTTGTCCGGAACGAGTTCGTGTACTGGAGACTGCTGGAACTGAAGGAGATTGGGCTCCCACAAAAGCAGCTTTGATAAAAAAAATTTTTTAACACTTTTATTAGACTGGACACTTGTAACGCTGTTTGATAGATTCGCGTGACCTGTTTTTCTACTGTGTATTCTACACACGTTTGTTTTTATAAGAAATCGACAGGAGTACAAATCTTTAAATAAACAACGATTTTCATGCCGAAATTTACAATTGAAAATTGAATTTTTCACGAGCTTCGAACTGAATAGAGAGACGGGACATTTTAAATTTTCTGCTGCAGTTTTAGGCAGTTCTTGTATAGCCTACAAACTTTTGGATATTTCAATTGTACAACTGCTCAATGTTTTTACATCATTCAGTTGTTCAACTTTTTATTCGCAGAATAAGAAAATTCACAATACTAGCGACTGCCTTGAAAGAAATATCGAAGTACATGCAAACAACAGTTTGCAGTTTCAAAAATGATATTTTTATAAAGATCGTTTACAAAATTGGTTGAAAACGCGCGTGCACGAACTCTTTTCGAGAAGACTTCGCCATCACTTCTCCCCTCCCCCATCCGACGACTCGTGTACTCGAGTTCTGCGTCGTCATAGAATACGATGTCTATACGTTAGAAAGCATGAACAATCTTCGCCTATCTACGTCAGAGTCGTCGCTGCTGACGTCGCGCCGTACAATGCCGTACGCCACGTGTAGGCGCGCTGAGAGTCATTAACGTCGCGCGTGCAGTGTGGTCATCAGAGTACGGCGACGTCGATCGATGATAGTGAGTGTTAACCCCTTGCTCTGACATTGCTTGATCTGGACATTTCAATGTTACAAATGTTTGAGTAACAACAAGCAACGATTTTTCAACGAACTGTACCGTTTTGCTGTGAACGAAAATTTTATTAAATTCCAGCAGGTTTTGAATTCTGCAAGATTTTTTATACATTTTGTACACGTTTAGACATATAGTAACAACGAATGCAAGTTTTCTCATATTATGGTAAAATTTTTCAAAATTTTTCTGATATCAAACTGTTAACAACAAAGTCCGAAGTACAGGGCAAGGGGTTGGAATAAAAGAAAACGGACAAGTCTAAATATGGAGTCATAAAAAAAAGATGTTGCGCTGAACATTCTGTATTTTCGATTACACGAAGGCATATTGTCTTCGCCGCGCAAATGTCGCACATTCTTAATTTAATCGTAATCTTAACTTTATTTTAATCGTAATGGTTTTTTTTTAAATTTTATTTGATGAAATTTGGTAAAAAGTTACTGCCGGGTATAAGAATCATCCAGAAAGCACACATTACGTATATTGATCAACATGGTCACTGATCAATGCCTGACGTCTTGATGGGGTCATGAGTGGTCACTGACCTACGTGTGTTCGTTTAATGGTACCGTCAGTAGTCACTGACTGGTTGAATGTACCAAATCCTCGAGATATTTTTCACTAATTGGACAAGACCAAAAATTAAATAAAAGCTACGGGATGTTAATGATCGTCAGCGTGCGCGATTATACGTTCGAGCGATTAACCGAGCAAAGTCAACGACACATCGTGGCTCGGAGTACCCGGATCCACGTGACTGTGGATCGTGCGAAATCTTATATCGAGTAACGGCAGGGGCATAGGCCCTGACGCCTGGGCCTCCTATTTCTCTCTCTCTGTCTCTTCTCTCTCTCTCCTCATTTTTATTATTTATTCGCGGTGCGACGGCCGTGCGCACGAACGACAAAGGCTTTTTTCCATCGAATTCATAGACAACTGCGGGACGGTTTTTTTTTCTTTGTTTCTCTTTTTTTTCTCTAGTTGCTTACGTACACGCGATACGATTATAGATATGTAAATTATACTTAAGCGTCGTTTTTACCTAAGAGCTGGAACCGTTTGCGTTTTCGGCTTTAAACGTGTGTGCGTTCGTTCGATTTACTGTGACAAGAGAACGATTTGTAAGATAAGAGGCTCCGGCGGACGAGCGTTGAACGGTTTTTCGTCTGCTTGGATCATGTGATCAAAATATGACAATAAATCGCGATTTTTATAAATCATTGTAGGTTGAGTCACAAGCGAATAAGCGACATTGGTTAGAAAATAATTGAAAATTATGTTCCACTTTCTGCAAAATGAAAATATTTTGAAGCAATTGCAAAACACGGATGTTAAATAAACAATAGAAGTTGATTTGACTCAGCCTGATATACACGATTAATTGGAGAGTCATAATTTAATGTAGACATATGGGCAGGGTCCAAGAAGTAGCTTTTATTAACTTGAACACAGTATTTGTTATTGTCATTATTTGACGTAGGTTACAATGTTACAATTGAATGCCTTAAAGGTGTATTGTATTCTTTAATTAGTTATTCCGGCCATCTGGACGGTACATCGTCCACACAAAATTAATTATAATGATGGTCTATGATCGTTGCATCCTAATACACTTGAATCCGTTGCTGTAACATCCAGTCATAAATAGAAATAATGTTTCAGGCATACAACTCGAGCTAAAAAAAATTATTATTAATCACTCCATAGACCTCGACACTTTAAAAAGAATTTCCATTAAATAATTCCGACTTAAATGTGTATGCGTCCATTAAATTCACTTTCAAAAATGATATTTCTCACGACGAAACAAATATTAAACAATCAAGTATAAAATTATGGAACATTATTTCTTTGAAGTGATGAACATTCCAAGATGGTGACGCAACATCGAATCACGTGACACGACCGACCGGAGCCACCGATCTGTTCCTAGTGCCTTGCTGCACAAAAGCAAAAAAACGTACAAAAATGGTTACTAATTAAGAGTAATAAGAGGCAGAATGGCGCGTAGGTGTGATAATACCGGGATGCATGCTTGCTAGTCTGTAAGGAGTGTAGCGAGACCCACGTGACGCGACATGTGCGTCAGCGCGCGAAATTCGAACGCTATTCGACACCGGGGAAGTTTAAACACGAATTTCATGGACGAAAAAGGTGAAACTGTTCACCAGCCGATACTATTTACTTTGCATTCTATTAGAAAACCGACGACTGTTGCTCATTGACAATAATAATACAAAGCGAAACAATAGAATTGTTGGAATGCAAACGAAAATTCTAAGATTGCGAAATAGTACAAAACTAATTAAGATCGATTCTTATATAGATTAAACCTAGAACTACCTAGCTAAGTAATAAGACTGCATTTGTCTAGATTTGACAGACATTGGTTTCTTTGGTAATCTCGAATTTAAGATGTGTAAAATTGCAATAATAGTGAAATTAAAAATGTTGAAATAAGTGGCTCGTATGGTGAGGTAGTTCTAGTGTTGAAACGAGGAGTTTGGTGGCGTGCGAGTCGCAAATAACGAAAAAACAACTATAAACATGTGTCTCATCAAAATTTCGTCAAATATATAACACATATATATGAAAATTTGTTAAAAATCAATATTAAATGTTGCCTGTTAAGACGATCTTGTCGATACGTATTAAAATAAGATGATCAACTTACTTCGAAGAAATACATGATTGATTTTGTAAAAAATGTAATTCCCAGGAACGTATATATATTTTGGAGTTAAATAAAGTAATTAATTTTCAATATATTTGAGAGACTTTCTACATAAAATTCTTTGATCTGTTTTGATCATCTAGGGACACATGTCTAGGGACTCTGCGCGCTCAGAACGGAATTCAGTGCCTTGGTTCTTTCCTCTAGCGGGATTTAAGGATACGCGATCGATGAGCAGGTGGTTTCAATGAAAATCGAAGCCCATAGTTTTATGAAAATTTGAAATTTCTGCCAAGCATCCATCCGTGTTTCACTATTTTTCTGTACTCGTCCGTTCTTTTCGGTTGTCTACGATGATAATCGTGCGTATCAGTATCGTACGATGATTTGAACTCGTGAACGGAGAATCTTGAAGACCAAACACCACTTTTTGAAAATTGTTCTTATATGGAAAACGAGATACAGACAGACACGCAGATACACCGTTTCGCCGCTTTTGTACTTCGAATTTTCGTTACAGATCGCGAGGAGAATGTCGTTTCGCGTGCACGCGTGTACCGTGCACGCTATCAATCTGTCAGGCATTGAGCGAGACAGTGTTATGATATTTAATACACAAGATTTGAAAAACATCTATTGTTATTTTTATTTCGACGAACCTATGTCCTACAAATAATACATGAAGAAAAGCATAACAATGTTAATTTTTTTAAACACGATACATATCAATGGCCAACGCCATGTTGCTAAATGTCAGTAAAATTTTGAGAATGTAATTAAAAACTATTTCCGAATTAATGATGCGACGCAGTGGAATAGGCCTACGGGGGATACCACTGACAAAAAAAACGCATTGGCAATAGTACCTCATGGGTAATGTGGAAATCTATTGATACCAGAGGCGCCCTAATGCGCCACGTGCAATCCATGGGGCACGGGCCTGAGGTAGTTCGAGAACTACCACTGCCAGGGAGACCGAGATGCGCGACTGGGTCAAGGGGGCCTTTCTTTTTTTGTTTAAGGGCGGTGGGAAAATGCTCTTACACAACTCCCCCTCCCATTGGTGACAGCTGGGGGGGGGGGGGTTAGTGAGAGACTCGGCACCCCCTGGAATCTTGTGCGGGGGAAACGGGATTACATGATTTCCTATCATATGTATATCCCTACCCATACCCTCTTCTTTTTTGTTTTCTTTGTTTAAGGGCGGTGAGGAAATGCTATTACGCACACCCCTTCCTCCGATGATGTTTGGAGAGGGTAGTGTGGGACTCGGCTTCCTCCTAAGATGGAATTTGGAGGAATCATATGGCCTAGTGCCTCCGCCTATACCACGGTGTATTATAGAGGTGTTAGCTGAGCACCTCTGTAAGGTTGACGTTTTGTGATAAATAGAGGTTAGTTCTTTGGTAACCGTTGCTACGCTACACACAATCTCATTTATACATGTACACGAGAGCTGGATGCTGGATTCTGGGATCCTGTCCAATATGTCCTCTGGCGGCGACCAGAGAACTAACCTCTATCTATCACACTTTTCTCAGGGAAGTCCGAACACCTCTATAATACACCATGGCCTATACACACGAAAACCCCACCGCCCAGGACCCATGGGACCTTTTGCATCTCCCGTAAACGGCGACTATATGTATACCTCCGCTGTGCCACTTTTCGCATTCAGCGGAGGTATTTCCACTGGTCCTAATCCACGCCTGTTCTTGGCAACACTACCCATACCCTCTGAAACCCCACCGCGCAAGGTTCGAAGGACCCGCGTCGCCTCGAAGACGCTACTGTTCGCATTACAATGCAGCTCACTACCGCGGATCTGCGGCCACTCCTGTTCTCGTCTAGAATGGGTCAAGGGTGCCTAACATTCCAATGTATTTTTGCGGCCCACTTTTGTGGGCTAACGTAACCCAATTACCATGTTGATTTAACCCATTTGCATGCAAATGAAGTAATCCAGAACGCGAAACAACGATTCGTGGGCCGCAAGAATACATTGGATGATAGGTCTGTCCTTATATCTAGTTGGTGGTTAAATGTTAAATTTCATGCCTAGTATACAAGTCGTTCGCCGGATCAAGACTTGTATCCTACTCTATCCTACACCACTTCTACGACGCCACTCTTAATTCGCCTATTCCCCGGCGGCGAGTTTCCGGTGACCGCAGCTATATTTGCAGTAGAAGTTTGACGGTATGCCGAGTTCTTCTTAGCCCATCTACATTCTTGTGAATATTTAGAATATAAGTTATGTACAGGTAAAATACATTTCATGTATGAATTTGCAATGAATAAATAAAGATAATGTAATTAAAAACGTATCTGCGTATATATTTATTGAACCACTAAAAACTTCCCTTCCCGAAACTTCGAAACACAGAAATTATTGGATTTCTGACATGCCGTTGAGTTGTACTACTGAATTTCGTGCCACCTCCTTCGATATCATGTTCTCCTAATACAAAATCCAATTTTCGAAAATTTTTGCCAATTTTCAACCGTCCGACTTGTCGTTGAGTTGCACTACTGAATTTCGTGCCACCTTCTTCGATATCATGTTCTCCTAATACAAAATTCAATTTTCGCGATTTTCGGAAATTTTTGCCAATTTTCAACCGTCCGACTTGTCGTTGAGTTGCACTACTGAATTTCGTGCCACCTTCTTCGATATCATGTTCTCCTAATACAAAATTCAATTTTCGCGATTTTCGGAAATTTTTACCAATTTTCAACCGTCCGACTTGTCGTTGACTCTTACTACTGAATTTCGTGCAACCTCCTTCGATATCATGTTCTCCTAATACTTTTCCGATTTTCGAGATCTTCTAAAATTTTCGCCGAAAATTGAACTTTGTATTAGGAGAACATGATATCGAAGGAGGTGGCACGAAATACAGTAGCGCAAACCAACAACAAGTCGGACGATCGAAAATTGGCGAAAATTTTCGAAAATCTCGAAAATTGAATTTTGTATTAGGAGCACATGATGTCGAAGGAGGTGTCACGAAATTCAGTAGTACGAGTCAACGATGAGTCGGACGGTCGAAAATTGGCAAAATTTTCGAAAATCTCGGAAATTCAATTTTGTATTAGGAGAACATGATATCGGAGGAGGTGGCACGAAATTCATAGTACAAGTAAACGGCAAGTCGGATGACAGAAAAATTTTCGAAAACTCAACACTATCCAGAAGGCTAAAAAATTTTTGGGATTAATGGAATTTTTGGATTTCTATGGGCTTCTCGAAATAAGAACACACTAACTTGTTGTAAAAATATTCTTTATTTATTAAAATGTACATTATACAATTTTAGTTGTATACATATAAGCTTGCTTAATAACAGTGTAGCATACATGCACTCGGCTCAGTTCTTGGGGAATGTTCATTTATGACGACACGCGCGTTCAACGTTAATTCCATGTATGTTTGTTGATTTGTTAATAGGAGAGGACAAGTATTCTGTAAAGGTGTATAAATATGTATATAAATACGCCATCAAATGATTTTATTTACTACACTAAACATACATCATATAAAAATTTGTTAAATTGATATGCCGACAAGTGTACAATAGTATATTCAAATTGCATGAAATTCGTATAAAAATAATAGTCACAGCTGTTTTGGACAGATTCTATCGCCTCTACTCTATCATTTTTTCTCGCGTACTGGGCATTGCATTTCTGTAGTTTCAGCCGGCTTTTCGTTTAAACTCAAGAAATGCGTTAAATGAAGGATGGATATAACGCTATTCATGTATGACGTCACATCCTCTTTGCTGATTGTCCTCAACTGCGCCACTACTGAATGGTACACACGGTTTGCTGTCTTCGATGACAATTGGCCTATTGTTTGCACTGCGTGCAACACTTTATTTTCATCCGCCGATACTGGCGCTATAAAACAAATTTTACAAAATAAGTACACATTTCTGGACACTCGTTGATTTGCGTATTAAATATACGAATTATTATAATTGTACCTGGAGCACTTTCTTCTCCCTCAACTGGTGGGAAATAGCGGTCTAATAAACCATTAATGAGGACACTGGTGTTGTCTACCCCTTGCACAGCCATACTGCCATACTGCGTGTTCAACAATTCATTAGCCTTCACTATACTAACTTCTTTCAGTGTAGAAGCCTGTTGTGTAGCAGACTCCTTTGCGGCGTGCAATTTCTCTATTGTTGGCTGTAATGAACTGCCCATTACTGCTTTTGCTGCATCGTAAATCTGTAAGGAGAAAAAATTAATTGTTTGATAAATATAAATATTTATTTATTTTCGTTACTTTTTATATTTATTTTCATTCAATTACTGTATCAATATTTTCTTGAAAATAAATGTGAAAGCACCGTGACTCATTCAGAAGTTATTTAATTCTAACTAAAAGAAATTAACGCCAATAAAATTTGGCAAATATGTACACAATTTGGCAACAATTGTATTATTCGTCCAACGAAAGATGGCACAGGGAAACTGTATGAATCTTTCATCAATATATATTCGCGGTATTTTTCTGATTAAAAAAAAGACCAAACACGATATAATTTCAACCGTATTTAGGGTGGTTTAATTGACGGTGAAAGTTTCAGGCGCAAGGAAGGACAGCGAATAGAAAAGAAAGAGACGCGGAGAGTCGCAATCGCCGGCACAGTTCAAAGGTCCGCGGGTTGTCTCTCTTACACACGCTGTCCTTGTCTACGTTTGGCTCGGCCTTGAAGCTCAAAAGAATAGCTACCCAGTGCTACCAGATGAGGGGAATCACGGTGATATGATATACCCTCTTTCTCATTGTTGCGTCCCCATCGCGCACGCGCAACGTGTCTACGGTCTTAGTGGGGGACGTTGGATGGCGATGGAATAGGATAGTGGAAGGGGAAAAGGAGGAGAGTATTTCCGAGAATTTGGGCGCCGTTTGGTTCTCATCTAGCACCACTGTAGCTACCCGTCTACGATAAACGCAAACGAATCCCCCCCCCCCAGGTTTTTGCGTCGATAGAGACATTACTGTACCTATCCGCACTTCACTGTCAAAATCTCTGCCATCTTTTGTTGAACGAATAATACGTGCAATGAGTTATTTTTTAGGCAGAGTTCCTCTACTGGTACTTTACCTGTTGCGGCGGCTGCTTCACGATGGGCACTTTCTCTTCAACCATGTCCAAACCCTCGCATAATTTCTGGTCGACAGCCGAGATTGGTCCCTTGAACTTTTTCGTCAATGGTACAGCGATCGGTGCAGCAGTAGCAGTGGCGTAATTCAGTCCAGCTTCGGCTTGTGTTAGGGCCCAGTGAATTAAATGATTGGAATCCTTCAAGTAGGAATATGTGGACCCAGTCTTCTCGATGGCCGAGTGGATTACAGGGATGTTCTTCACGCGGTCGAACACCTCCATATGGGGTGCAGATTCGTCCGCAGGGGTGTTTGTATTTTTGGCTTCTGCCATTTTTCCTGAAAATTAATTGCTTCGTTAGTGGAAGGTCGGGCGATATTTTTCACTAGGAATATACACAGTGGATCCAAAACGTATTTAAACACTACGGGGGATGTGTCCTAGACTGACTCGGACTGAACCGGAGTTCTTCTAGTCTCGTGTTTTTATATTTTGGACTTCCGTCTTTGTCTTTTTAGTGGAAAGGATATTCCCTTCTAAATATCTTGAATATAATTGGAAATAAACGACACACTCTTCTCACTTTTTATTGTCTTTTGTTTCCGTACTTTTAAGGTAACTTTGAGTTAGATGGACTATGATAATGTCTACATCTTACAGTAGATGTCTCACAAACATAGTAATTTACACATCTTTAAATACATACGAATGGCCTTGAACATATTTCTCTGTATACCTCGAAAACTAAGACTGAACAAAACCGTTCAAGACTGAATAAGAAGAGATATAAATATAATACATAAGAACAGATAAAAATAAAAACAGTTAGGAGCAAAACTGATCATACACACTTTATAAAAAATATGTTGAAGAAATGCATTCGGGCGGAATTGTGGAAAACAATAGTAAAAATTTATTTTTACGACCTTTTTAGCTGGGCAAATAACGAAAATTTAAAAGATGTGTTTGGTCAACTTGTATAAACTATATACGCTCCTAAAATTTCATTGAAATTGGTTAATTGGTTTAGGAGTTATAAACAATCAAAAGTGGTAAAAATTGCAATTTAATGATTTTCCGCCTTTTTACCACATTTGATCGTTTATAACTTGTAAATCAATTAACCAATTTCAATGAAATTTTACTAAACTAATTCTTCTAGCCTTGCAGAGAAATTGAAGTCGTTTGGTCCATCCGTGATCAGTTATGCTCCTAACTGTATATGCTTTAATAAAATATAAATTTCCCGATACTTGTGGTTAGGGTATACATACACAGTGCACGACAAAGGATACGCAAATTAAAGTCATTGTTCAAGCAGTGGTTATATAAGAATATTTAAGTGAATTAACCTCCGGGCTCACAGTTTACCAGAATTCCAATCAACTGGTGGTCATTGTAAGCAGATTTAAAATAGGAAACAGACTACCCAGAGGACCTATGTACCTTGAATAATTACATAATTATGGTCGTGTCGAGATTCACGTTTCATTTCGTGATGTACCACGCCTAAAATCGTCAACGGACTCGAATTATCTTTCTCGTGTGATAACACGTTGTATGGAATGTAAGATAACAACTGTCATTTGAAATTTTTAACGTTATAGAACTCGTCACTGAACTCTATTTCCAAGTTTTTTTAAAGTGTTCTTAAACATAAATCATAAATAAACAATAAAAACAAATAATTTAAATGTCTATAGAATTTTAACTTTTCAATTTCATCATAATCATCTTTGATATTTAAAAACAGGAGTATCAATTTTTTATTATTTGTATTACATTATAATGTATATGTAAAATTCTAGAAAGAAATAATCGGACAAATTCGAAAAGTAAGAATATGAGCGATAAAAACATAACAGAAATTTTTAAAAAAGCGGTAAAACAGAAATTGATTATCGATAAAGCAGGAATCTTACATCCGCCTGAAGATGACACACGAACAACTATAAGTTGCAATTAATAATAGTAATGAAAGGAGCGTTTCAAGTGTACAATATTAAACAAGTTGCTGTGAGAAACGAACAAAAAGTTGCACTGTTTTTGTTAAATTAAAATTAACAAAAAAAGTTAAAAATGAAATTAAGTGTATAAACAGTGTGTAACATTAGTAGATTGTAGCATAGTACTCAACTTGTTGCAAGATTAAAAGCGTAATACATGACTCATCCACTGTAAAAAAACAGTATGTTAAATTTATCTGTACCGTTAGACTTTGTTCAGCTTGTGAACTCTGTTGTTAATGTTGCCCTGTGTCACAATCAATATTTTAATCAGTGATTAATATGTTAGTGCGCGTATTTCTGAAGATAATAATAAAATCAATAACAACAGTACTGAAAAAGTACTGTAGAGGTGACCTTGAGTACAAAAAGTCAATGGAATCAAAAACAAAGTTAGAGTGGAATGTCAACTAAGTAATTATAACATAAATGGCTCAAATGACGTACATAACTGAATGAGCCTAACTAATTGCACTGTCTAACACGTATTCTGTGTTTCAATAACCAATAGACGAATGAATACGAATCTCAAAACGTTTCCAGAACACTCCATTAATTAGTGACACTGACATTGTATGTGGTCAGTGAAATAAGTCTCATTGATTTATGATCTACAATATTCAAAATTGTTGGACATACCAATAATCAATAAATTAGAAGCACTGTTGATACATAAGTTAATCAGTTCCCACAGTTGGTACTTCTATACTCAATAGGTAATGACTAGACAGCAGATTTTATTCATTTATGACAAAAATTAATAGTCGTAATTTAAGACAGTAAAAATTTTAGAAGAATTTAAAAATGCTATCATATTCTTTCCATTTCAGTCCAGTTTGTTGCAATTCAGGTACAAAATTTTTATTTTTCATAGAGACCCAGTGTCCAGTAATGACTAGACTCCGGATTTCTATGAAAAATAAAAAATTTGTGCATCAATTGCAAGGCACAGGGGCTATATATCAATTTATATTTTCTATTAATAATTTTAATGTAGTGAAAATAATATATTAATACTCTTAGAGTATTTTAATCTGTTCACTGTTTTAAATTTCATCTACTCATCTTTGTTATGAATGCATACAATCCGGAGTCTAGCAATGACATTCAAAATTCCCTGAACTGTACGTCACAGAATTTTCCCGCCATTCCGAACTCCGACAGTTACTCATTTCCAACTCGAACACCCGATATGTGTATGACGAAGCATCCTATATGTCGCGTTAACCAATATTTTCGATCAATTCTAATGAAAGAATAAGTAGTTGCTGTATGTGACTATAAAATAATTGCAAAGTCGATTTACTTCATGGAATAATCCTACTGATGGTAGCGGTTTGAATAAATTGATTAAACGACAAAATGTTAGTTACATTGCAAAAATTGTAGATGTCGAGATTATGCGTCTGTGAGAAAAAATGTTTGGTATACTCACAATGCGTGATGCAACAGTTAGCAGTACACCGTAACGGGAACACAACAATTTTCATTGACCGATTTGCACGATAGATTCAGCGGTACTGATGATACGTTCATGCTGAAAGTTATAAGTAGGAGCGCTCGAGGTTAGGTGGGGAGCAGACGCTCACCAGGCCCGTAAAAAGTGTGCGGTTCCGTCAGGTTTCTTTTACTCGTTCTGTTCACAAAAGAGTCGACTTTGCGCATCGTACGAGTATCATCGAGTATCGCAATGGCAAGGGCACACAGTACGCAGATTATTGTGCCAATGAATAACAAGCTTTGTTTACCCAATTACAAATATCCTGAACGGATATACACCACACACAACTTCAAATACAATTTCTTCACAAATAACTTCGGGAATAAAATCAATTGCAAAATTTGTACCGAACAGACAGACAGACAGATGGACAAGAAAGCAGGCTAATAAAAATGTAGTAACATGCCAATGATTTTAATAAGAATATAATATCAAATAATAACGTTAATGAAATTGTATATATGAAATAGAGCCCAATTTTTTTATTCAAGCAACAAACTTTAATGGATAAGATATTTTCCCTTTTGTTCGATGATGTTTTGCCAAAAAGAATAAACCAGAAAATATTTTATTGATTAAAGTGCATCGCTTGAATAAAGAAGTTCGGTTTTATTTCACCTTAAAATACCGAAATTACTTTCTTGCCAACCCAATATAATTTAAAGTACCAAATACACGAAATTTTTATGTGATAGATAACTGGCTGCATTCACATTTTTTTTCCAAATTATTTAAAAAGTGTTTAAAGTTCGTCTTTATTTCTAAATATATTTCTCTTCGGAACGAGATTAAAGTTGGCGTTTAATTATTTCCTACTAAAACATTGTTGCAATAACATTTACTACTGTAGAAAATTTTTTATAAATTAAATAATGATTTTATGAAAGAAAAATAATAAACAGGATTTTATATGAATTCAATAATCAAAGCAAACTATAAAAAAATGATTTTATAAAATAAATAGAATCAATGAGATTTTATACAAATGGAATGATAATGAATAGAAATGATCTGGAAGACGCGCAAGAATGTATTACAAAAAAATTTTTTTAAAAATAACTAATTGAATTGGCTCGACTGAAATTGTTAAGATTAACAGCAGAATCTGTATTTGCTATCATTGTGTGCGAGAATCTGAATTTTTCCCAGATACAGATAATCAGGGATCAAAGGCGAGGCCACAAATAAATGTCTTTCGAAAGAAGGAAGTGTAGTAGGTAAATGTAATCACATTTTCCCGAGAGAAATAAGATTCCTATAAAAAGAATTCATCGCGTTCAGGGTTCTTTATCGTGTATCGACGACTATGGCCTCGTATGCGCTCCAACACAGACGCACATGTGTGTCATTGATTATGACGTGGCTTTGAGGCGTCTCTACTCATTCCCGGTTCTAGAGTTTACAGAGATTACGTTCGCATGGCATTGTGGTCATTCAGAAAATCATGAGTTGGCGAGTTTTATATTTCTGCTACTCTGATGCAATATTTTTCAACTGCATATTAACAAAAGTATTGATAAATAAATTGTAGATATAAGAAAAATAAGTAAGCAGGATAATAAAATGTAACTCCTACGTATGCCTACACTAATTACAAAATCAGGTTGTTAGGAAAGACAATTATATTTTATTTACTGTATATAGTAAATATAAAAACATTACAAAAGTAATGTACAGTTTCATGTTATGTACACGTGATGAATGCACAATAGATATGTTAGTATGAATACTCTTGTATGTACGTTATTTAAATGATTTAATAAAAAAATAATTATCATTAGAAATACGGATATTTATGAGAGCGTGTTACCACCGATAAGCCGACACAACTGCGAGTATAGTAGTAATTTCTCTGAAACGAATTTTTGTCCGTCGACATCTTCAAATTTTTCGCGGGCTAAAAAATTCCATTTCCAAAGTTGTAATGATTAACACTAGAACTACCGAGCACTAAAAGCAATTTGCATACATTGCCTTATATTAATGACAAAATTGCATTTATTTAGATTACGTTTGCGTTTTGTTTAAATATGTGCTTCAGTAAATAAGTTCACTGAAAAAATTTCTCAGAAGAACATTGTAATTTTAATATTTCTAATAGAAGAAA
Organism: Lasioglossum malachurum; assembly: GCA_028455605.1. NCBI lineage: Eukaryota > Metazoa > Arthropoda > Insecta > Hymenoptera > Halictidae > Lasioglossum > Lasioglossum malachurum. Next base: position 10,220,518 of record CM052315.1, read on the forward strand.
TCAGGAATCAGTCATTTTGACCCATTCGGTAGTTCTAGTGTTAAATGCAACGATTAATGTTTATGCACTGTTGCAATAAGTAGAAGAGCACTTTAAGTTTCGCAAAAATTTTGTACAGATAAAATTTTCGTTAAAAACAGTCAGCCAAGAGCAAATATTGCAACTCGACTTTACTTTTTGATAGGGTTAATCGATTAATGAATTTTTCTAGAAGCTTCTGTAATGCCACTATAACCGATCTAGCCTAATTATATAAAAAATAACATTGTAAAACTAGTTGGAAACTAAACAGGCAGTAACACAACGTGCTTAAACAGTAAGTTTGGAACTATCAGTAGTCATCAGACATTTCGGCGTGGAAAAATGACTTTCCTCGAGGAAACTAATACCGAAAAATTAATTTTCCTTTTTTTCTTCATTCGTGGCATTCTCTTTCGACGTGGAAGCCTGCTGTTCCAAGTTTATCGAGGCAATATATCGCGTGAACTGCAAAAACTGTAGCACAGATCCGATATAAGACTTTATGTTCTCTGTTTTGATAGTGTTCACGTGGCGCATTATGTTCGTGTACACGCGTCTCGCTGCCTTGTTTGATAAATGTCCCACTGTCTGCAAAGTGTGCAATAATTTGTCCTCCTCCGCGGATTTAATTTCTAAAACAAATGAACATTTTATATTTTTTTCATAGGCAGATTAGATTTTTCTAATATTTAAGTATATTAAGTATATTAAGTATAATAAATAAGTATATTAAGTAATAAATAGTGATAGTAATAGTTAAATATTTCAATTATTGACGATGGGAGAATATGATTTGTGAGACACACATTGTGGAGTATTTTTCGCAAGGTTACGTTATCGAGGTTCAAGGTCATTCATTTTTTTTTAATGAGAACGCCAGATGGTGTAATGATAACGCGATATTTGAAATAGAAATTAATTCGACGATCTTCAATAGTTACGTTGAGGACTATTTTCAGGTAAGGGATACTTCTGCAAGTTTTTACATACCGATCAACTCTTCATCTCCGGTCGCGGGAAAATATTTATCAATTAGCTTGTCGACAACGACAGCTGTGTTATCCAAACCCTTGACAGCTGCGCTACCATAATGTGTCGCTAAGATCTGATTTGCCTTGTTCCAGCTAATGTCCTTCAAATTAGAGGCTTGTTGAACAGTTTGCACTGCCAACATATATGCGTTCTCCAGTATCTGCAGTGATAAACAAAATTAACAGTGATAGATAAAAAATTAAAAAGACAACGTTAAACAGTAAATTAGACTCTATAGAGAGCTACTCATATTTGATCGATAAAAAAAGTAATAAATAAAATTGATATTAATAAGTGAATTTCAAATTCAAAATATCCATCCCCTTTGCCTTGGTCCATCTTTTCTCTGATTAATAATATAATGGAACAAAGACGTAATATAGCGAATTTTGTGCTGAAAGAATTTATCATTTACTAATGCGTTGTTATAAATAATTTTGGTTAATATTTTTACTCCAATAGAATATCAAAGAGGCCATGGATAATAAATGAATTAAAATCAGGAAGTAATAATAAAGAAAATATATCAACAAATATTTATAATGTTCGAGGATGATGGAAGAAGATTGCTGTAAAATGATAAGGTTAAAAATGTCATATTCCTTTTACTCTAATAGAATATTAAAGAGGCCATTGATAATAAATGGATTAAAATTAGCAAGTAATAATAAAGAAATTATGTAGGCAAATATTTATAATGTTCGAAGAAGATTGCTGTAAAATGGTAGGGGTAAAAATGTCATATTCCTGACCTGCTCAGGTGTCTCTTTAACCATCGGCACCTTTTCTTCGATTTTGTCAAGACCAAGGCACAGCGTGTGGTCGACGAAGTGTATGGGGTTCTCGAGTTTCTTAGCGATGGGCGCCGCTATGGGAACCACCGCTTTGTTCGTCGCGGTGCTCAAAGAGGTTTCCGCGGTGGATAGAATCCAACGGATCAGTTGGTTGCTATCTTTCACGCGAGTATACTGTTCGGCAGATTTGGAAAGCGCGCTTTCCACCACCGGTAGCTCCAAAATACGGTAGACAATCTCCAAATGAGGCATCGTTGCGACGTCGGCTGTCATTTTGCAAAATATAATGCGGTTTGATAATCTAGAAAACAAATTTTTCCATTAGAAATGTTCGTCACACATTCTAAGAATCTTCATGCTCGAGGAAATCGATTTCAAAAATTTGTTGCGTCACCAGCTAGAGAGACAACGGCGAGGAAAAAAGAGTTGATGCTATTTTACATTAAAAAATGGATAGAAAGTATGGAATACAATTTTTTTATCCGAGAATCAGTATGGAAAAAAATTTTACAAGAAACATTTATATAATTTTATTTTACCAATTTTTGAAAACACCGCAAATTTTGGAACTCGATTTCCTGTCTCTTTTTCATAACTGCTGTTGAACATTTTAATTTATGAAAATGAGAAATTAAACGTGGTTTTGATTGACGCTATTATTGTTCATCGTTATTATTGTAGTGAATGAGTATCAAGGGAAACATCTGTGTCGGTGATATCGCGAGGGTCAATGGACTTCAAGGATATAAGATACACGGATATCACTTCTACATTTACACATATAGCACTGTAGATATTACATACACCTTACTTTCTCGGCTTTCGCTAAAATTATAATCTTAGGCGAGGCGCCGCTTCGCACGAAGTGCTGACAGAGAGGAAACGATGGTTCACGCGTTTGAAACGGAAAGCTGTTGCCGAGCTGTTTCGAGACAAAACAACTTTCTCGCACGCCTGTCCTTTTACAAATAAATGCAACGACCATCCGTTTATAGTTATACTAGATTTCTCGCGGAAAGATACGCAGACGCGCAAACAAACATACTAAGAAATTGTGAGATATAAATTTGAAGCGTCTACAAGAAACTTCATTGAGCAAATAGATATTTTAATTAAATTTTTATTTCATTTTCGAGGAACTCGGAATAACACTTTCTTGATTTTCTGTTATTGCTCTCGAATTTTTAAATTTTATATATCTGATTGTTTGTTAATATATTTATTAATATAGATTTAATCTAATATTGACCATGAAAATAGAATTATTAATTTTTCTGTTAGTAATATAGTGTTGTAATACGAAATATTAAAATAGTGAACGATTAATAAAACGATAAAGTCTACCAATTGTTGTATCAAATATTTGGAATTCGTACAGTTACATGTACAACTTTTGTCACCGACTGTGTTTACGCCGAGGTGAGACCAGACCTTGAATTACCTTCGTACACTGTTTACATGATAATGTTTGTGTTTGATTGATCCCAAGATCCATGAGGAAGATCAAACTAGTCGGTTTATCAGCACCGAAACTCTAAAAATATTTTTGTCAAAAGCCGTTAATTTAATCATTACTGTAAATAGTCATTACAATTGGCGATGAAAGCAAAATGCCCATCTTATGTATTAAACTGAATTTGTTTTTGAATTTCTAATGAAAGGAAAATTAAAATCTATATCGAATGAAACTTGATTTTATACACGAACTCCAACCAAATGAACTAATTTATTTTCTTCTATGTATGAGCTGTAGTAAGATAAACTAATTTCTTCTATGTATGAGCTGTAGTAAGATAAACTAATTTCTTCTATGTATGAGCTGTAGTAAGATAAACTAATTTATTTTATCTCATTTATAAGCTGTAGTACAATAAGCTAATTTATTTTATTTCATTTATAAGCTGTAGTACAATAAGCTAATTTATTTTATCTCATTTATAAGCTGTAGTACAATAAACTGTAGTAATATAAAGTGATTAATTTTATTTCGTGTATAAGCTGTAGTAAGATAAAATAATAATTAACTTCCTGCTTTTACATATAGGGAAGTTATTGTAATGATTTCTTCTATATATGAGCTGTAGTAAGATAAACTAATTTATTTTATCTCATTTATAAGCTGTAGTACAATGAACTAATTTATTGTATTGCATGTATAAGCTATAGTAATATAAATTGATTAATTTTATTTCGTGTATAAGCTGTAATAAGATAAACTAATTTATTGTATTTCATGTATAAGCTGTAGTAATATAAAATAATTTATTTTCTACATAATAATGAAACAAATTAATGTTTATAATGTATGAACCATAGTTAAATAAACTAAATAATTCATAAAGAAAATTAATTTCAATAGACTGTTCACTTGGAAAGTTACAAATCTATGCAAAACTGATTTACTATCCTAGGTGGTCGATTAATTTTGCAATTTGTACGTCATCATACAATACGTCACAATTGGTACGACATCCCAATAAAAATCCTTTCTATAGAAAACTACAATACAATATGTTTTCTGGTAGAAAATTATATTGTCCTATAGAAACTGATAAAATTCTAAACCTTTTGATCTGTTTTATATTTTTGTTATTAGAGAGCGATTATAAAGTTCAATGAGAAATGATATCTCTAAATAAAATTCACTTACGTTGTTGTATTTATTCGGCCCCGGTTCGGTCACTTATTCGCGCAGAGTTTGCCACAAATGAAACACGAGCACAAATGCGACTCGCCGACTGCTATCCCCATACTTATAACTTAACGTCTGTCCGCTGTGCTTGGCATTGGCCAATAAGGATTCACCGACACAGCACGGCATCCGGTGAGTTCGAACATGTGCCAACGGATCCAAAGTCCGTCTAGGCTAACTACGTTATCGGCTGACTGGAGACGTCTTGCGCGACCGAGTGGGAATCTACGAACCCGCTGTCTTATCACAGCGCATAGATCCATACCGTAACGAGACAGATCGTACAGATTAAGCCCACACGATTTTTACGGACTTTGCGCAAAAGTAAACTTTAAGGGGAGCGCAAGAAAATCGATATTTGATGGAAGCTACCGATTTCGATAATTTTTTGTTATGACGCCAAAATATTAAATATGAATTCTATGTATGTATTAGTAAAATAAGGAAATAAAGTTCCGCCGGTTCGCGTGCTTTAGTATATGCACAAAGTAGAATTGGTTGATCGTGGTCAGACGCGTCAGACGATTCCTATGCAATAGCACGAATATTCGCTGCATTTTCAAACTCGGTTTTCTCGAAAACTTAAGGTTCTTTTTTGAATGTAGAAACTAAATTGAATTACATCGTAATTTGTAATTAATGTAATTTACTTACAAAGTATTTTATAATTGTATTCTCTCTCTAATTGCAATTACGAATTACATTGTAATTTAATTACAATGTATTTTATAATTGTACTCCAATATAAATTACAATACAACTGAATTACAGTGTAATTCAATTACTTTGTAATTATAATTCCTGGAGTAATTCAATTGTAATTCTGCACAACTATGTCTCCAACTGCAGTAATTCTAAGGATTCTTACATCTTTCTGAAGATGCCTGTCGTTTTTTCCCGCGTCAACCGATTTCCATGAAACTTTCACAGTGCATATAATTGACACAGATCTACAAAACGTATTTTTTAAAATTTCAATGTAGGCCCGCATAAAAAAATTGTAAAATGTAACTTTTAGTATTTTCTCTACAATTCCGACCAAATACAATTTTTGAAAAATTTCTTTTCACATCCAGTAGTAAACTAATTGCTCTAGGTTCCCGAAAAAGTTCAAATCTCATGCTCCACATTATTATATGGAATATTAATGGGAGTCACTGTATACCCTCAGCGTTTAATTGTAGATAAATTATAACAAGATGTTTTGAAGGACAAAACAAGTCTAAAAGAATACCCAAAAGTCTCGAAATTGTTAGATGAGGTTCTACTTGCTCTACCTCCATAATACTGATTATGCACTCCGTGCACACGCGCGCCCGCCGAAAGGTTAAATCATGTTACCACTAAACCTACCCCGAGCACTAAAAGTGATTAAAATGTTTTAACTTATAAAAATGACAAAACTCTATTTATTTCTAAGGGTTCAGGGAGATTCAGTGGCTTAAATTAAGACAAAAATCAAAAATAATAAAATTGCGTGGGGGGTTCGTTTTCGAGAAAATTGTGTTCGAAAAACAGTCGAGTACACATGCACTGTACGGTACACATGCACTGTAAGGTACAAATGCACTTTCCGTTGCACATGCACTTTACACGATTTTACATTGGAAGTGTGTAACGAGTAGACTGCGGATTTTATGCATTTGTGACAAAAAAGGGTACGTACAATTTATAGCAGTGGACATGTTAAAAATACATTTAACGACACCAATTTATTACTTTCATCTTAATAGGATAATTAAAAGAAGAATACAATGTTTATTCGGCTCCTGTGTTCTGCTATCAATGCGAACATTTTTTATTTTGCATGAAGATCCGCAGTCTAGTAATGAGAATGCATCAGCTGCACTTTATCTCATTCCAGATACATTGTCTCCCTCGCAAAAATGGCAGCCGTCTGCAGCGAAATCCGTAATACTGATAAGTACACTCTCCGACAAAAAAGTGGCACACCTGATTTATTTAATGTTTTCGGATTATGCACACTCTTACTACTTTGAACTAATTTGCACGTAACTCAATCATGTCTTCCAATACTCAAGAAAATTGTTGCATTTTTCAAAAATGTTCTACTAAGTTAATACAAAAACGAACGCGATGTGATAACCAAGGTCAAGACGAATGCAACTGTACCAATATGCAACTGGATCGTGACGCGACTTTCTGCAGCAAAAATAAATAAAATTGGAATATATTTAAAAGTTAAACACAAAACGGTTAACAAATATTTTAATTACTTCAGGACGTCATGCAGATGAGTCTTGCCACCGAGCAACAACACTTCGCTGCTAGAGTCGTGTTTTTATCGCGAGGTTCGTGTTACCAAGCTGCTGAAAAAAAAGAAGTGGAACGTTTCCGCACGGTCTTCCTCCAATAGGAGGCTGTGACGGCGATAAATAAAAAAATAACCGCTGATAATAGGCCCGGCGAATATCTTCTGAAATAATTGATTTATACGCAACGGAGCCTCGATAGCTCCATATAAGTTCTTGGCGCGACTGCTGCAACATCTTCCTCCGATTACATTGTTTGCAACATTTTGTACTTTGCGACGTGCCTTTCGAAAACGCAACGACGTGCATACGAAACAGTTGGACAGTTTAAACTCTTCGGATATTCCTTGGAGACTCTTCCGAATAAGGTGATACATATTAATATTAAGCGACGAGTGCGGAAACACGTATGAAGAATGGTTGGAAAGAACGTCTGAAATGCGTTAATCTCCGCAGATATTTTTCAATTTTCGCCAAAGTCGGAACACTGCGAGGTGGACACCAGCCGCCCTCCTATCGACGTGTCATAGGTCACACCAACGAGATTTAGGCAGCAGCCCCGGGTCGCAGTCAACGGCTGGTTCTCCTGCGAAACGCCAAGTTCTCCGACGATCCATCCAATCGATCCTTTCGCTGATCTCACCGGGCTCAAGTCAGCAACGCCGTACAACCGTCAACAACCCTCTACAACCCTCCAATCGCCCAGGTAAACCTTCACTCTTCAACAAAAGCACTACGAGCCTCAGGTAAGCGGGGTCCATTTTGAAGTCGAAATCAAACTGGGAAAAATAAATATACCGGGTATTTCACCTAACTTGACCACCTTGAATATCTTTGTTGTTTTTAGAGATACGTCAAATGTCTGAAGGACAAAGTTGAATGGTAAAATGGGGCTCATACGATACCAAAAAATTTTTTGTTCTTGTGTAATTTTTTTTAGAGATACGAGGGTCACCTCCATTTTTTTAATGGAATGAGGTATTTTTTAATACATCAATCGATGCAGCTGGACATTCGTTATAAAAAAGTACTAACCTATGTATGTCGAAAAGTTAGTAGTTCAGGAGATATTTCAATTTAAATAACTCTAAAATACCATTACTGTCGTACTAAGATGTTATATTTTAGGGTTATTTAAATTGAAATATCTCCTGAACTACTAACTTTTCAACATACATAGGTTAGTACTTTTTTATAACGAATGTCCAGCTGCATCGATTGATGTATTAAAAAATACCTCATTCCATTTAAAAAATGGAGGTGACTTTCATATCTCTAAAAAAAATTACACAAAAACAAAAATTTTTTTGGTATCGTGTGAGCCCCATTTTACCATTCAACTTTGTCCTTCTGACATTTGACGTATCTTTAAAAACAACAAAGATATTCAAGGTGTTCAAGTTAAGTGAAATACACGGTATATTTTTATTGTTTGTTGTCCCAAAAGTTGCCACCAATGGCTGACTCTTTGTATTCACTTTGGCGTTAAAAATCGACATCTACTTACTCAGTTGCCGGCGATTGAATTAGCTGATCAGTTGCAAGAATGGTCCGCCATTCGAGGGTTAACTTTCCGTATGCTATGGCGGAGTCATTCCTGACCTTTCTATCGGAATAAAACTGTATTAGTGAAATATCGGTGCGAGTCAGAAATAACATAGGCGTAGAACTCGCAGGAGTCCGAGGATTAAGGCGTATCACAGTAGCGGGCCTAAAATAATTTTTCTCGGTACGAAAAAATAATTTAACATAAAAAGAGAATTGAAGCACTGTTTCCAACATTTCTTAAGGTATTTGACAAATTTTTTTATACCTTCTCCATTCAAAATGGAGGCGCTACTGCTTACCTAATATGTTTTTTGACACCTAGAACGAAAGAACTTCTCCAGGCATTTCAACGAGTTGTAACGCTGCCATTTTGGTTTGAAAAAAATTTGCTTATCTAGCCAGTGACATGTTTAGAACTTCATCTCAATTTTAATCTCAAATTATGTTTCTGTACCGGGGGAAAAATTGATAAATTTATAGCTGTTCTCAGGCCCGTTACCGTGGCCATACCGTTTAATATGCATAATGCAAATTCAATCTAAATGTCGTGGCTGTGCAAAAGGAAGTAATAAAAACGTTAACGAACACATCACGTTGTTTACATATGTTCGTGTTGTTTAACAATATTGAACACATGTTGCGAAAGAAACTTTTGGGACAACCTAATATTTTACGAGGAATACCGATTTCATTTTTCCCGCACTTCCGGTGCCAAGTAAAAAAATACAGAACACTGTGGCGAATTTTTCAATCGCCGTGACCTTTCGACCAATGTATCTGCCCGCGAAGTTTGACGCAGGCGAGTCGAGGGAAAAATGATAGTGATACGAACGTCGACTGTATACTATATCAACTTGGACCCTGATATAGTCAGTCACGAAAATGTTACGCACAATTTTATCTCGGCTTGCATCTCTTCTCTCTCGCCTTTGTAGACTGCTATGAAAATTATTCCACCTTAAATGCTTCTTCGAGTGATAATACATACCGGATGTTCCAAAAATGTACTTAAATAAATATTTTCTGATTTAATACTCACAAGACAGCGTAAAAATATATTACTTTTATCTTCCTTCTGCTGAGATTACAATGTTACGTATTCATCTTGTTAATTCCTTGCTTTGACTCGATTCTTTCGATCGACGAACGTGTCTGTATGGTGTTCAGAAATTTTCGAACTATGAACGTCCATTTTTGCAGACTTTATGAGTCATAATAGTGCTGACGAATTAGAATTTGTTACACCGAATCGATAATTCATTCACCAATGTCATCGTAAAGAAAGAGAGTAATAGTCTAGCGTTATCGTTTGCAATTAGTCATCAAGCGGGCATAGAACAGTTGATCTAAAAATAATGTGGCTGCTAACGACGCAGGTTATCGAGGGTTCGAACGATTAATCAAATTAAAATCAGATTAATTAACGCGATAATTCTATGTGAAACAATAATTACTGAATCAAAAGGCAGTACAATTTTGAACAATGCACAAGAATCAATCAGGAATAATTCTTTTGAACAGTTCCAGGTGCTACCACTCCACTCCATGACTCCCACTACCTTCCATCTATTGAAATATGAAATATGAAATTGAATTTCTCCTATATGTATATACACTCCTAATTTCCCCACTCCTCCTACACTCATCCTCCAACAATATTAATGATATTCTATAATCCTAATTACAAAATGAAAAATTTGTGAAAAAAATTAACTGTTGTTAATTAAATTATTACGCTTGTGTTTCAAACGAATGCAAGATATATTGTACGTATCACAGATACAGTTGGGAGCATAACTGATCATCACTTTAAATCAGAATAACTTTCTCATGACTGGACCAAACTCCTTCAATTGCTCTGTAAGGCTAGAAGAATTAGTTTAGTAAGTGATGTCTAAAAAAATATGTTGAAAAAATGCATTTGGTCGGAATTGTGAAAAACAATAGTAAAAATTGATTTTTACAACTTTTTAGATGTGCCAATAACGAAAATTTAAAAGATGTGGTTGGTCAACTCGTATAAATTATATACGCTCCGAAAATTTCATTGTAATCGGTTAATTGGTTTGCGAGTTATAAACGATCAAAAGTGGTAAAAATTGCAATTTTTCATGATTTTCGGCATTTTCACCACTTTTGATCGTTTATAACTCGTAAACCGATTAACCAATTTCAATGAAATTTTTTTAAATGCAATAAATCAATCATTGTACAATACAATCTCTACATAAGGATATTGTTTGTCATTATATCCTATAATTATACTGGGTGCTTCCTTCTTTTGCACAGTAGTGCACTTATATTGAACTTTTCGCAGCAAGAATTCTGCAAATGGCGCCATCAACTGTGTATCAGTTTCACCCTGATTTACCGCACGTTGAGTCCATCAGCAGAATACTAAAGCTGCCCATTGTGGAGGATGGCACACAGATTGCCGGCAATGTGTACAACAGAATAAAGGTAAGATCTTGCTATACACATTGTTTGCACAGTTCGATCTTTCTGCAAACAGCATCGCTTTCCCTCACCTTTCACTCACTGATCACTGCGGGAACATTTTTACATTCAACGCTGTCAACACACAGATAGTGACTGCTAAAAGTAACTGTAAAGTGACTGCTAAAAGTAACTGTAAAGTGACTGCTAAGTGTTGCCTGACAATAATTTGAATATGTCGCTTTCGACAATTTCTTCAAGAGAATCAGTTTCCCTCGTAGAATGAATAATTTTGGATCCAGTTTCATTAGTGTCTCGAAATTTCCTTATCCTCATCCATAGCTGACGAAATAGGGAATGAGATTGAAGAAAGTTAATCGGTCAATCGCGAACTACGACGACTCGCGTGCGCCGATTTGGCGCTGGGCACATATTTCTCCCACATTTGCGCGTTTGGATGCGAACAACATGCTCTCCTGTCGGTGCCCGAAATTCCGCGGAAAATTCACTTCCGCTATTTCTAATCCAATTCAGCGTTCGAACTCTTTGATGAACTGGGGTTTCGGCACGGCCGAACGATCGTTGATGGTGGCGACGACGCTGGCGACCCCGGCGATCAACGTTTTCAACGGTCCAATTTCGGCGATCGACAACTTGCTGTGCAAAGGCATCGACGTGGTCGAAGAGAAGGTGCCTGCGGTGAATCTGCCCCCCAGCCAAGTAAGTTTGCGAACGAGTGGATCGCGCGCTTTTCACTTGCGTTTAGTGAAACTCCTGGGAAACGAGCAACCGCTCGAACGTGCAAACTATCATCCACTATTTCCTCAGCGTGGAAAGAACCAGATTTTGTAGAATTGAAATACATTTTCGCGGAGAGTACTTCGACCCGTTTACGCACGCTCGATGAAATTGGAATGCTGCATAGAAACGAACGGTCGTCGGTCACTCGTTTCTCAAGAGCCAGACTGCTTCACGTTCGGCGGTGAATTTTAATTTTGCGTCTCGTTAAGATGTACAGCAGCGCGAAGGATTACATGGCCGGCAAAATCAAGCCCGTTCTAACGCGGGCCGAAAGCATGACGCAGATAGGATCCGTCGTTGCGAACGCCACGGCCGAGAGATTGAACGACGCGTTGACCAATGTGGAGAAACGTATGGATTATTATTTACCTGACGATCCTTCTAATAAAGTTGATAGTAAGTGATATCAGTATAAAGCTAGCCTCGATTCGCTGAATATCCGTTGAACTTGTTCTCAAGCTTATTTCAATGCGACTTCTTCTTGACCTTCATTTGACCTTGTAGTATTCTAATGAACTCTGATGTTTGTTTCAAATTATCGGTTTGCAATGAATATGTTTGTTATGTTGTAGTACAAGCGTGAACAATAATCATGCTTTCTTAAGCTAATTATTTGAAGATTAGCTGTCCGACAAGTGGACCTGTCTGTATTTACAAATATTACAATAAACTAATTTTTCCAGCTGTTGACGCGACCACGGGCGTGAACAATACAACGCTGACTATTATTTTAAGCGACAGGTGTATCAGGAAACTTTTGAAAGTACTGGCACATATGGGGAAGAAGTTCGAAGCTATTATAAAACTGGTAAACATCAAAAGACATCTATTTCTCTCTCTCTCCACTTTATTTATTTCGGTACTGACTTTAATCCTTTGCACTCCGATTTTTTTTTCAATTTTGTTGCCAACAACTTCCTACTGTTTGCAGTTTTTTATTTGCAATTAATTCAAACAACAGTTCCTCGACTGCCACTTATTTTAAACAATTTTGTTCAGTAATTATATTAGATATAGCTCTCAAACTTTGTTGTAATTTATGGTTGTGGAACTTTACAAGTTACAGCCCCTTTACGAGTTACAACCCCCTGTGTCTCTACAGAATCTAGGATGTACCCCCAGTGCCGCGTTACACTATGGGCAACTTGTACATACTTGTACTTGTAAATACAATTATTTAGTTGGGGTTAGGGGCCCCCGAATTCTACTTTGCCCAAGGCCCCAACTAGTTATAACGCGCAACTGTGTACCCCCACTGTACCTGTTCGGTCGAAGCTCCCGTAAACGAAGGGAGAACTTGAGAAAGTCGATGTTTTGCAGATATTAACGGACCCGGAGAAGGCGTTGCAGAAGCTTTTCGACTGGGAGAGAAAGATGATGTTCCCGGGAGACCTGATCAAAGCGGACACAGCGGCGCAGTCGCTCGTGCTACTTGTGAACGACGCAAGAATATACGTCAGCCATAGATCGAAGGAGATCGTCGACACAATGTTCATGTTCCCAGTGTTCATCTACGCTAAGATCCACCCGCTGATCCTTCAATCGAAACGTATCATCTTCATCGTGAAAAAACTCATAGACCGCATCTCCGTTTATTTATCGCGTTTGGCTAACACCGTGACATGGAAGATCCACGATGTTCTCTACATTTGGTTTAGCCGATTCTTGGAAATTATCGTATTCTTGACGTACATTTGTCCGAGAGGTGTGATGAACCTTCTTCACATCCCATACGAAGTGAATCCGAACAAGGATCCCAAGATCATCGCAATATCGAAGGATCTCAAAAAGAAGATGAGCGAACGGCTGGTACGTGGACGTTAATCTATTCACACCATTAATGATCGCTTCGCCACCTAACCGGTTGCCATAACCACTGTCCACCTACTGCGAGGACGTAATGTCTCCATATACAGGATCTTCTTGCTATTACCAGCCAGCGTTTCCCTTGACACCAGGCACGACACACTTTGGACGATATTTGCTCGTTGCATCCACGACCAAGCAGAACCTCGACTATCCAAACGGGGATGTCGAGAGTAGAATTCCCAAGCTTTAAAATGAGCCCACATAGAATATCCTCCGACTTCTCTCCGCGAAGTTACAACGGTTCAAATTCCTCAAGTTCGGATAATCGAGGCTCCACTGTATCGTGCATTACACGTGTAAATCCGATCCGAATTGCGTCGTGTTTGGTATCATTTTAATGGGAAAAGAGTCGCGGATATATTGATGTAGATTTTGTTAAAAACTAATTCACAATAGACAAAAATTGTGTTGAAGAAAAACTTTTCTTCAGCAGATAAGCTGGTGTCGTGTATCAAATGATAATTATTGATGGTTCTTTTGCAGAAATTGTTTACGGTGAAACTGGTCGGAGAACGGTATATTTGTAAACAAACGCAAGGACCGCATCATCAACAGAATGGCATTGAGTAATGACGTCATAGGCAATGGATGCTTCATGCTACCTGTTGCTTTCGTTGACGACGCCAGTGGCAATTCGAAGAAACGCCGGCGATTGCGAACGTTTAATACTTTTGTACCCTTTCTGCTCAATAAGTGAGCGATGCTTTGCACCGCTAACAAGCTATATATATATATATACACAGAACCTGTGGCAATAAGGATGCGTCTTGTTCTATTGATTATAGTTTTTATGAACGAATTCATTTATATATTAGTTTTTATTCGAGCTCGATAACCGTTAATATCTGCTAATAATTGTGGACAGTGACGAATCGAAAATCGAAATATTATAGATGTAAAGGCTTCTACAATTAAGTATCTGTTAGAAATAATTGATTTTTGCGCCAAGAAACTCGACAACAGGAAGTCAACAGTCGCGATACTATCGGGGAAAGTCAGCGACAGTTGCTGAGTGGTTCGTTGCAACGTTGGTACATCGCATTTCCAATTACATATTAATAAGTAAAGACAATTACATACTGTAGATGTCATCAGTTTCTTACGTGTCTGGATATAATTACACAATAAACGCAATGTGTCTGAAATGGAAATACTCCTTTGACCTCTCTCATCCGCCATTTCGATCGATTGTATACATAATAACAAAGTATACATAATAACGAGAGGAAAATTTACGTTCTGAAAAGTGTCCGATTACACCGGGTGTATGTTTATTGCTCGTAAATTAACAATGTTGACAAAACGACAATCTATACCAATAAATTCGCGCGGCAGATAAGAAAAGCGCCACTTACACTTGCAATGTCCATTATTTGCAGAAAGAAGTGTCTTTAGTAAAAATCAACCAAAAAATTTTATTTAAATAAACATTTCGAATAAAGTGGGCTTTTTCCCAGTGGGTTTTAAACCCACACACACTTTATTCGAAATTTTTATTTAAATAAAATTTTTGCCCATCCCTGTTTATAATTTCTCGAATTGAGAATTTGAAAATTGTCGTTATAAATAAACTAAAGATAAATAAAGATAAATAAATATAAATCAAATAGAGATCAGCTACTTCTAGATCAACCCTAATGAAAATGCTACCTTCATTTTGGCCACAGAAAAAAATACTCATTTTCAAGGTAGTCAGTACTAGGAATGGAATATTTTGCATTCAAAAATAAATGAAGATTAATAAATATCATTGACAATATTGACAGTGTTCTGTACCGACCGTCATCGAGCAATAATACCGGTGGATTTTTGTAGACAGTTTTATCTACAACATTGGGCCAGGGGAGAAAGCAATGTTGCGAAAAATCTTGTTCCGCGATCCATCATGGCCGCAGGAGCTCTATCGGTGTGTCAGAGGTCACACCGATGAGATACTGTTTCATACTCCCGACATGCAATCGGCTGCCAGTTCTTCTACGAAAGTCAATCGTTTCCGACAGTCCATAAAGTCGTACATTTCGCTGCCTTCCGAGGATTTCGCCGTGTTAGAGTACCCGTACAGCTACCCGTACAGCTACCCGTACAGCTACCCGTACAGCTACCCATACGACTACCCACGCGTCCAAGCGTTCAATCATCTACAGGAGCACTGTGGTAAGCAAGCTTCATTTTCGAAAATTAGGTCGATGCAAAAATAATTGCGGTTTTCTTCCGGAATTTTCAAATCTAGTTTAAATTTTGTTAATTTTGAAAGAATTAGCGGATCTAATTTGAAGGAATTCTTATAACAAATTTAATTTTAAAGGGTTCAATTTCTCTGTAAGACTGGAAGTATAAAATAATAAATAAATATGTTTAATAAATATGTTGGAAAAATGCATTTGGTCGGTATTGTGAAAAACAATAGTAAAAATTGATTTTTACAACATTTCTAGATGGGCCAATAATAAAAGTTTGAAAGATGTGTTTCGCGAACTCGTATAAATTATATACGTTCTGAAAATTTCATTGAAATTGGTTAATTGGTTTACGAGTTATAAACGATCAAAAGTAGTAAAAGTTGCAATTTTTCACGACTTTCGGCCTACAACTGCCATTTTTACTACTTTTGATTGTTTATAACTCGTAAACTAATTAACCAATTTCAATTAAATTTTCGGAATGTATACATACAATTTGAACGAGTTTACAAAACACATTTTTTTTAAATTTTCGTTATTGGCTCAGCTAAAAAAGTTGTAAACATTAATTTTTACTATTGTTTTTCATAATTCCGATAAAATGCATTTTTTCAACACTTTTTTTAGACGTCATTTACTAAACTAATTCTTCTAGCCTTACAGAGAAATTGAAGTCGTTTGGTCCATTCACAAAAAAGTTACTCTGCTTTGAAATGTGTGTGATCAATTATGTGCGTAACTGTATATGTATTTTGCTTTGTTTGCCAATTTCAGCTAAACGTCGTACGACTGTTAGTTCTTTCGGAACCTGTCGATATGTTTTCCAAAATAGAAATGTTCTGCATCGAGATAAAACATGAATTCATCTCATAATGATTCTAATAAGGTGGATAAAATATAACACTACTTTTAGAATCCTTGAAGTGTTGTTGCAACTATGAACTATTCGTCAATTTTTACAACGCTATGGGTCACATTGATGCTGACACATTAGAATTTGTTATTCAGAATTGATAATGTCGTCGCAACGAAAGATTGTGATAGTCACCTGACTGTAATCGTTGGGAATTAGTCATCAACCAGGAACTGTTGACATAAAAATAATATACTTTCTATGTATTTATTGATACAGGTTATCGCGCGCTCGAACCAAAACAAAATAAATCAGTCTAACGCAGGCTCGAACAACTTCTTCCCCACTGTCGGTTCACGACTCCCACTATCAGTATACCGGTTCCCCCACACTTATTGCCTCGCGTGACAGCGAGGATGCGGCCTCCTATGCATCCACTCCTAGTCTGCCCACCTCCTCCTACACTCCACAGGAGTGTGGTGGGGAGGACACAAGAGAGCAGAGAGAGAGGAGTCCGTAGCTCGTGAGCCGCAAATTGCCCAGGCCTGGTCTAACTAACGACATAAACATAGAAATTGTATACAAACAAAATTTAGCAATTATTTTTCTAAGGCACAGAAAAAAACGTGGTAATAATGGCTAAATCGAACTTATGAACAATTTTGAACAATACACAAAAATCACTTAGAAATAATAATAATCGACCTTCGGTTTCGATAAACCAGAAAGCATGACTCTCACTTCTGTGGCAGCAAGTACTTTTTTTAAACAATTTATACTTGTTGTACAATTATCGTGAAATACATTATATATACTACTGCATCTAATATAGTATCTAAATGGTCAATTAGTTAAAATAGTGTTGTCAACATTGCAGTATTAATAACTATGACATTATATGTCTGTCTAATCGAATAATTATCTCCCGGCGCGGCGCGTTAGAAATTTCCACTAAAGTTTACATCATTCTCTCATGTTTACAATTACAATCGCGTGTTAGCGTTATGGTCGCATCTGCAGATAATTCCGTCTGCACCCACTACGCACGCATTAAATTAGCGTGCGGATGCACTTGCAGATATTTAACACATACCTAATCCAGGCATAAAATCCGTGATCTAATTGAAGGGGTGGATGGATGAAGGTGTCATTTGTAGGGAAGAAGGAGCTAATTACTTTGTTCTTCACCTGTACTGGACCAGGAGGTCAACAAATAATTATCTTTTTTTGTATTAGAGATTAACCATAACAATATATATATATATATATATATATATATATAAGTTAAAAAAGTTACTTGGAATGACCTTAAGAACCCCTTTCAAAGCAGTGCAAAATTTTTAGAACACCCTGTATAATTGTGTAACTGTTCTAACATTCAGAGTAATGTCTCCCAGGTGAGCTTGGATAATTGGACTGTATTATTTTTTTAAATCTACCAATTAGGAGGCTTTCTTGCACACACATGCGTGTTGATCTTTTCGCAGCTCGAGGACTATCTAAATGTCGGCGCAGACTGTGAGACGGCGGCACTCCGATTTGCCGCACGTCGAGTCCATCAACAGGATATTGAAGCTACCCATCGTGGAGGATGGCACACAGATTGCTGGCAATGTGTACAGCAGGATAAAGGTAAGATCTACATGGCAATATGTACATGTGCTGCTACGTATTGCCTTCTAAAAACAACAAGATTAAACTTGTTTAAATTTTGCGCTATTTTTACAATAATGTATGCTTGCACGATAAAATTGATTCAATAATTTCCAGTGAAAACAGCTTTGTAATTTCTGTACAGCTATACAATAATCGTCATCAAAAGATAATAATATTTTATCACCTTGCACCAATTGTATTAGCTTACAGAAACGATCCACTTATTCATTTCCAATCGATACACTTTAAATTAACCCCTTGCCGTATATTTTGACGAACCAGCATTTTCATGCTGGCTCGAAAATAGAGCTGGACAATTTCTTCAAGAAAATCAGTGTCCCCCGTAGAATGAATAATTTTGGATCCAGCTCCATTAGTGTCTCGAAATTTCCGTAAAGTTAATCGGTCATTCGCGAACTTCGACGATTTGCGCGCTTGAATGCGAACAACATGCTCCTGTCGGTGTCCGAAATTCCGCGAAAAATTCACTTCCGCTATTTCTAATCCAATTCAGCGTGCGAACTCCTTGATGAACTGGGGTTTGGACACGGCTGAACGATCGTTGTTGGTGGCGACGACGTTGGCGACGCCGGCGTTCAACGTTCTCAACGGTCCAATTTCGGCGATCGACAACTTGCTGTGCAAAGGCATCGACGTGGTCGAAGAGAAGGTGCCTGCGGTGCATCTTCCTCCCAGGCAAGTAAGTTTGCGAACGAGTACATCGCGCGCTTTTCACTTGCGTTTAGTGAAACTCCTGGGAAACGAGCGACCGCTCGAACGCGCAAACAATTATCCACTATTTCCTCAGCGTGGAATGAACCAGACTTTGTAGAATTGAAATACATTTTCGCGGGGAGTACTTCGACCCGTTTGCGTACGCTCGATGAAATTGGAATGCTGCATAGAAACGAAAGGTCGTCGGTCACTCGTTTCTCAAGAGCCAGACTGCTTCACGTTCGACGGTGAATTTTAATTTTGCGTCTCGTTAAGATATACAGCAGCGCGAAGGATTACATGGCCAGCAAAATCAAGCCCGTCTTAACGCGGGCCGAAAGCATGACGCAGATAGTTGCGAACGCCACGGCTGAGAGATTGAACGATGCACTTACCAACCTGGAGAAACGCATCGATCACTATTTGCCTGCCGATCCCGTCGACGAAGTAGATTGTAAGTGGTTGCAGTGAGAAATTATATTCTCCGATGATCGACAAAGTCCTAGAACAGTATTTAACTTGGTTCACTGAGTGACTTGGAAAGAACATGATTAGTTGTCTCGACTTAGAACATTGTTGATCGTGTAAAATGAAAAAGGCTGATTAACCAACTAACTTTTCAGATCCTGACACAACGAAGAACATAAGCAAAACTAAGTTGACGGTTATACACGGTGTCAGGTGCTCCAGAAAACTGCAACGAGGACTGACCCGTCAGACGATAGCAGAGACTCGTGCTCTGATGCTTCTTGGAAAAAAATTTGCAGATGTAATAAAGCTGGTTGGTTGCTTTTATAGCAACGATACAAAAACAAATCCAACTCTACAATTTCACTCATCCTGAACCGATTAAAATTTTAATGTCAATCGGTTGATGAACAAGAATTGATCGACAAACTTCCCGATTGATTTCATCAACTATTTCTTTAAATGTCTTTACTGTGTTCAATCTACTCATTTTTGTTATGAATGCAGAAAGTTCAGAGTCTATTGATGAGTTTACGTAAAAAACAATCTATTTTTAAGCGAGTCTGTGGTTTTACTAAACTTTGTTTTTATCTCGTAACCATCAAATATTGATAGAATTGTGTTCTAAGGCAGATGGGAAAGTCGTTGATGAGACGTGTTGCAGGTGTTGACGGACCCGAAGCTAGCGATGCAACAGGCGTCCAGCATGTGGAAAGCTCTGAGCCTGCCGGAGCCAGAGAACCAGGTTCGACCGAGTACTGTGGAGGAATCGTTGGTTCTGCTTCTGCGCGAGATTTCCCGCTGGTTCGTGCACAGCGTGAACGACTTGACAGCATTCGTCAAGGCTAATTGGAAACTCAATGACGATATGATCGAGATTTTCCGTTTGTGGGTGGAGACGATCATTTCCCTGAGATACTACATACTCTACAGTTTCATCAAGCTCTTCCTCAGCGAGTCCGGCGACGATCTGAAAGATCCTCCGCCTAAAAATCCCATAGAGTGGCTCAACGCGGCGATACAAAAGTTACTGGTACGTGAACGCTAATTGGAAAGTGAAATTCGAGAAGGTCTCGACTCTGAAAATGTGATACGTTCAAGAACTAGAAACATTAACATTAAAAAAATTCCAAGATGATCCCTTTTCGAATTTCACTATTCAATTACAGTAATGTCTCGATATTATGTACGCGAAATGTGCACGATATTTGTACATGCTAAGTCAATGACAAAGAATTTTTGTTTCGAGTTAGACTTTTGAAATGTTTAGTGCCACATATTCGGTACACTTTTCTGATTAAAATGATACCGAACACGACAAAATTTGATTTATATTTACTCTTTTGATCCACGAAACAGAAATCCGTTCCGAATGTGTTGGTAAAAGTTTTATAAAAAGATGATTGAATATAAAAATGTTTTGTCAGCGAATTAGTATTGTTCCACTGATACATTTAATCTGCTATCGTGTTATTACTTTCCCACAAATATCATGCACTCCTTTTTTACACCCTTTTACTATTAGCCAATTGTTAATTGTTGACGATTCCTCCGCAGACGAGACTCGCGCTGATCATAGCTGGCAAACCGGATGATTTGAAAGCGGTGCTTGACCTGGGTCCACAGCAGAACCATTACAATCACGCACCACAGCCAACGAGTCATCACGAGTAACGCAGTTACGGTCAATGGACACTTCACGCAAGTTTTTGAAAATGGCTATTGGAAAAAACCTCGGTAAACTACGACCGTCTAATACTTTTGTACCCACTTTGCTCGATTAGCAAGCGATACTCTGCTGTCCGCCAGTTCTTACGGAGCAGTTGTCGCTAACTTTACATACTACAACAATTAAGAATAAAAAATTGTCAAGATAATGAACATCACAAATCAAAGTAATCCGAATGAATGTGGATGAAAATATACAACCTTGGTCCTAGACTGTAGGTCCTTGGAATCTTCGACGAAGTCTTCAATCTTGAAGAAACGGAAATAAAATCTTCTCACGATTTTCATTTGTAATTATTCGTAACTCGGAGTAAAAACATTAACTAATTTCCCCGACACTGTTTTTGGGAGTAAATGCGTAAATAAGGCATTTCACTACGTTTGTAAGACACTAAACAAGCGCGTCCGACCACCGCGAGAACTCAACTGTCAATGCCGGCAAGGGATACAGTTCCCCCCCCCACCCCCAACCATTCCACATGGCATCGCGGCAAACTTCGCAATCGGCGCCCCCTTTTTTCTTCCGTTTACGATTTCGTGCCCCCCAGGCAAACCTCGGATACGACCATAAAGTTTTTTTGGGGCACAATATTTCGGTGAATACATTAGACATACACCTATATACACGCTTTTCTCTCTTTCTCTCTATGCAGTCACCAGCGACCTACAACGCCAGGCAGGTATAGCCCCACGCACAACAATACGACGGGAAACTTTTTTTTTTTTTGTTACGCGGAGGCTAAAACCGAGGGCGAACCCCCGTAAACACCCACCCCCGGGACGTTCAATGGACCCCTCTCTACCATGCAGTTGCCCGAGCCTATGAAGAACTAAGGGCCTCCACTTTTCGCATTGCCTTTAGTTCTTCGTCCCTCGAGGCCCACCACCACGCCTGTTCTTGTCTTTCACGATGAGAAACCTAAATCTGCGAGAAATAAATTTTATTAGTGAAAACAATATCCGATATTTTCGGATGCATCACATGCCTGAGAGGACAAATGTTCAATAAACACATTTTATCTGAAACGGAACTTCCCCTTTGATCTCTCTCAGCCGCCATTTTGATCAATACGCATATAACCAATCACCATATCGAAAGGAAAATTTGCACGAATATACAAATTATCAAATAACAATTCCCTACCTGAATTGAAATTTTTTTTCTTTTTTAAGAAATTTGTTAAATTGAAAATAGTGTAACACTATTTTCAAGTTTTGTGTTTCTCCTGCTGATCAAATCCGCAGTCTACTTAATATAATAACAATTACGAGAGATTGCGCAGTGTTGTATTTTTGAGAAGACGCGGATACAAATTTTCTAAGCGCACTATTATACATCCAATGTTGATAACTTATCCTTTTCAACATGAAGGTTATATTGCCGCAGTTTATATTTTTGTTCATTAAGAATATTTCGATAGTCTTGCACTTTTATAATGTGATCAGTGAATTAATCATCAACGTCTTTCATAGACGTAAGCCATTAAAATTCATGTATGCTTTTATTATGTTAGTTGTTGTACTGTTTTTCTCGAAATCTTTCGTAAATAACAACAAATACTTCTGTGTGAACAATATTTTATTTTATGATAGCCAATGATTTTATATATAATAATCGCTGTTTCATGATTTTATGGTAGTTGTAGATGAAGCATGAAGTTATTTTGTAAATAATACTTTTATTAGTACCAGATATGATAACAGAGGAAAAATATATATGGAATGTATTTCTAAAGAATACACAAAATAATCGATATAAAGTTGAAAAGCATTGAGAACAATACGAAATTATTTCTAAATAATACTTCAACTAATATAATAACACACTTCGTGTGAATTATTTCTAAATTCTCATGTTGAAACCACATTTAATTGAAAATTTCTCGTCGTCTAATACTCGGTGCAGCAACTCTCAATCTTAATAACCCATTTACCAACAGTTCCGATGAATCAATCCATGCAAGCGTCCTGAACACTATTAATGCAGACATGAAAAAGAAAAATCCCGGATTCGAAACAAAGAAAGATCAAAAAGGAAAGAGGCTGCGTTAAGTCTCACTGAGATCATTTTACAAACAAATTCAAAATTTCTCGTCATCTAATCGATATGAATTAGTCCACACAAGCATAAACGTCTGCGTTGCTGTGGCGACAGACTATCTGATAGAATGCCATAGAAACAGAAACCAAAAAATTCTTTTCAACAAAAAGGAAGATGAATGTGACCTCCAGGTTTCATTCCTGAAAAATGTGTGCTATTTCCCAGTCGTGAATCATTCGAACCATGATTGATCATATTCCTCGTACTTCTGAGACTACCTGAGACCATCTCCCGGCACGCTGTGCTCACCGCTCACTTTTCAAGTCAGCAAAGTAAAGAAGACTGAAAATCCGTTATTAAAATTGAATGCACCCGGTGGCACAGTGACCTTTAGCCGGCTACATGATCATGTAGCTCTAGGAGAGCATCCATCAGCCTCTCTCTGTAGCTAGGGACATCTCTCAGCTGTTCGCGGATCAACGGCGTTCTATCGACATAGAGGATGCTCTCCAACAGCTCTGGCTCTTTGAAAAAATATTTGCTAGCTGCTTCAGGTTCCAGAAGCATGATGGGGATGTTGAGGACACCGTGGGTGATGCACATCAATCTCAAGTCGTCGATGGATTGGATGAACTCGTCCCAAGGTAGCAACTTCTCGATGTCCAAGTTTGCTTCCTTCAGTACTTCGGCCACCGTGTCGTGGTAGACCCTGAAGAGCTCGTCGCCGTGATCCTCGCGGAGTTTGCTATTCGTTGTGAACTGAAGGAAGCAGAGGACGTCGTGTGCTGGTGGATTGTATCTGAAAAGTTACAATCCCAAGATTAGAAGTTCAGATACCCCAAAAGCATGAAAATTCAAACAATTACTTACCTAGCGAGCTGAAAATCGATCAGACAGCACTCGACAGGCTTCTCGTTGTCATCATACTTGAACAAGATATTATTCGCCCACAAGTCCCCGTGGCATAGCACGTTCTTGTGTCTCGTCGAGGGCAGCAGTTTCCCCGCATGATCAGCGCACAGCTCTTCAACTTTGGTCTTGAACTTGGCTTTTTGCTCGTCTTCCAGCTCAGGTATCATATCAATGGTAGAAACAACGCCTTTGACGGCAGCGTCGAACATGGCCTTGGCTCGTCCGTCCTTGAGTGGCCAGAGGGTCTCCTGCATACAATGCGAGAACTCGTCGTGCAGATTCTTCTGGTACACCTCTTCGAAGATGAGCGACTTCGCGTGGAACTTGGCTACCGTCTTCATCAGGATCTTGCAGTGCTCGAAGTCGAACGGCTTCAGCTTGTTAGTCATCCCGTAGCCGCTGTGCGCCATGTCCTCCAGAACGATCACGTCGTTCTCCAATCCCAGGAAGCACTCGGGGATGAACCTTTTATCGAGGCCGTCCAGCACTTCCGGGAAGACCGTCGTGTACAGGTCAACCTCCTTCTTGAAGCTGCCGTACTCCCGCATGAAGTCGTACTGCGGGCTCGACAACGGCGGCGGCAGCTTCGTGAAGAAGTTGATGCTCTTCGTCTCCAACGGCGTCTGCGGGCAAGCCACCGTAGCCCTCAAACTGAAGTATTGGCCCATGAAACCGTTCACCTCGTCGATCGGCACCACCTCGTACGTGATCAGAGAGAAGTCCTCCATAGCGTCGCGGTGCAGTTTCTTCCGGATTATCTCGAAACACTCCTCGTCCTTCAGGATTTGATCGGTGCTCGGATTCCGCATCTTGGGGTCTTCGATGGTGTCTCTAATTCAAACTTTCTTTGGGATCCCTTTTCAAAGGTTCTCAGAGTTTGAGGGACTTCAAATTCTCCGTGACAGATTCCGAAATTGGTCGAGTTCTTCTTGCTCTGAATGAATTTCCGCAACCGTCTCTCGAACTTGGGGAAACCCGTATTTCTGTGAATACACTTTCAAATCTCCCGCGTTCTCCAGTCTCGGCGGGATCTTCGAATCGCCTTTCAAGTGCTGTTCAAATCTTGAAGAAGTTCCGTGATTCTACGAGCTCCACACTGGAGGAACGATGTGAATGCCAAAGACAGACACAAAATAATAGAATATACAATGTAATGGTACTCGAGATCTTGCGATCTTCCGAATGTACTTTCAAACTTCCCGCGTCTGTCAGATTCGGCGCGCTTTTCGAATCCTTCTGAACGGATTCTGCGGTTTTACTTGTTCCACACAGTAAAAACGATGCGATTGCAGACGATCAAGTTGAAGAAGGACGACGTACGACGAAATGATGGTTTTCAGAGGATCCTGAGCAGCGAACGCGCCACAGAAGAGGTCTTAGCCAGTCTGGAGTTCTGTTCAAGATCAAGATACCTTTATATATCGGTCGATGGTACTCGTCACGTGTACGTTACGAACGCGATAAGTAATGGCGCGTACTCGTGTGGCGCTATTTTCTTCTTGATTGGCTCTGATTGGGGCTAATATTAGACACGAGACTCGTCCTGCATAAACGGATCTGATGGCTCCTTATTGACACCGGGTCGGGTGTGATTGATAGAGGACACACGCACGCGAACCAGCGTGGACCTGTGTGCGAGATAACGCTTCGAGATTACGATGAGATAGTGCGCTGCACGGGTCTCGTTCTGATTATTAAATAGATATGACGGAGCGTCGTTAACACGAGCTTCCACGACGTTATGAGACGGTCACGTGCGAAACGTGACGCGACGTTCAAACACCCTTAGCGGCGCGCTGGCTAAATCGGTCACGCGAAACGATCGCAGACCCGTGATTCGCTGTGATTAATCTGATTTACATGTTTTATATTTTTCTCTCGTTTTATTCCGAATTAGTGCTATTTATGTCCTTACTATTTTTAGCTCATTTCATTTCATATTTTATATCCTTACCATTTTTAGTTTATTTTATTTCACATTTTTTTTATATCTCTTTTATTTTATTTTATATTTTGTATCCCCAGGATTTTCAGTTTTTATCTTATTCCATATTTTATATCCTTACTATTTCCAGTTTCCTTTATTCACATATATTTTATATGTTTACTATTTTCCGTTTATTTTATTTCGAACCACAAATTGTGGAGAATTGTTTTTCATTCCATTTGTTTTCCATTATTCCCAAAATCGACTTATATACTTATGTTTATAGAGTATATAATCGCTTTTGAAAATGTGAATATTCAATGTTACAGTAATTTTTGTATGTACGGTGGTGTTCATACACTCAGGTATACCGAGTAGAATTAAACTTCATATCATATGCATTAATATTATAACAGTTACAGAAAAATCCATAGCACATATTCTATAAGCATATAAAATAAAAAACAAAATATTATTGATTAATTCAATTCACGATTAATTCGATTAATTAATTATTCACAGCTTTTTACTCTGAACTGTTCATTGGTAGTTAGTCTTACTTGAATTCATCGGCAGGCACCCTTTATTCCGTTAACCATCCACACGTGTGTCTATTAATCCGACCTTTCCGCATCCAACGAAGGACGAACACTTTACGCTAATTCACACGCTGAATTAATTAATCATCGTCGAACGAAATTTCTGGAAAAAGAATAATGGAATCACTGGGACGACAAGAAATTACCTTGCTACGTGTAAAGATGGAGAAATTATTGGTAAAAAATTAATATTTTGTACTGAAGTCATTAATATTGTTTCTGAGATAGTAAATATTGAAAATGTGAAAAGTCGGAGTGGGATTAGGCAACTGCAGTAGAGCGCGGCTGACCATAGCGCACTGATTCTACTTACAGTAAATATCGAGAAAAATTACGTTTTACCTATTTTTTATACTTATTTATTCTAGACTTATTTAAATATACTTCATATTTTTATAGCTGATTACAAATTTAATTAAAAATAAATTTTACATTTTCAAAAATGAAAGGAAAAAACTGTCTTTCATATTGTATACAGATTCCTCAAAATATACAACATGACTCGTAAATGAAAGTTTAGAAGTTGTAAAAAAAAAATAAAATTCTTATGCAAAAATTCAAATAAAACAGAAAGGCTAATCCACAAGAAGATTGAAAATTCGCGTCAAACGAATATTAAAACGAACCAATTTAGTCTGTCCGGTGCTCCCAATGGCTGTAGCAGTCCAAATTGGCAGCTCTTCTGGGCAAATGACGTCACAGGCGGTTGATAAAACAGCGTTCTCACTTACCCATACGCTCGTTACATTGGAATGTTTGGGAATTCGAAGAAGTGGCAACCGCGCGTGGAATTGAAAGTCTCGAGCCATGTTTTATAAAGTACCTCTTTTTTATTTAAAAAATGACGTGAATCCGCTCGTTGAAGTGTGAGGCATAAGGGGGCTCTGTTATTTAAGTTTTATGTATATAATTATTTATATCATCAATTATAATGAATATATAGTTATGTACAATATTGAATCTCATTCTTTAACAATAACATCAACAACATGATTAAACAACGTTCCTCATTGGTACACAAATTGTAAATGTACAGATAAAAAAGCATTAGATGAGGTCAATGAGGCATCGAAGGTGGCGAACGCTCAGCGCGCCTTAATTTTCATCTTCATCTCACTTTTTTTTTCACATTTTTTTCGCTTTATACAGTGTCTTATAATTCTCATATACACATATATATGTATGTATACATATATATATATACATATATATACACACCATTTCATCGTGCTCATATACATATATATATATATTAATATATATTATATATGTATATATGTATATATATATATACTTCGAATTACATGTTTCAGTGTTTTCGTTTTTTTTTTCTGCGTGGGTTTCTTCGTCGTTATATATATGTAGCGTTTAGTAAATACATACATATATAAATATATATACATACATATATATTTATATATACATATATACACATGTACACGTGTGCGTATATATATATATGTATATAAAGAACGTATATATGTATGTATATATGTATATATTGTTTGGATACACACACGGTCCACATGCACGCACACGAACGCGCCGTTAAAGGCGCGGCGAGAGAGATTACGATTACGGGGGTGAATGATATCGATCGAAACGGTGCGCGACTGTAATTATTTAAGATAGAGAGATAGTGCACGAGTAATTTGTAGTCTCGCGAGCAGCTAGGCACGAGTTTACCGTCCAGAGAGCGAAAGCAACCGCTCGAAATCGGTGGAAATCGCCGAAAATCGGTGGAAATCGCATGGAAGTGTCGTTCGAAATCGTTCGACTCACCAGAGAAACGAAAGAACAGCGACCACGGGGAGACACGCCGGAGATTTAGGAACATTCATGCCTCTCCTCCTCCCGTGGCCCGCCATTAAACGGAAAATTTTCTATCTTAAATGCGAGCATGAGCTCCGAAGATCGTTTACAGTACAACGCAAGGCTCCGACGGGTTTTCGGCGAGTTTCGAACTAAGAACCGTTTCCGGGACGACGCCTTTTGCAGGAGAGATACTATGTGCTAGTTGCTTTCTAGAGATCGTTGCAGATAAATTCGTCGTTTTCAAGAAGAAACTGAACTTGTTTTTAGGTTGCTGTAACGTTTTGTAGAAATTGTCTCGTTTTATTTGCGATTTAGATCGAGAACGTAGAGATATTAGAGAGTGTGCTAAGTTATTTCCATGAAAACAGGTTGTTCATTCGGGGTTCACATCACTGAATGCAGGGAAGCGTGAATGGGAAGAATCTGACTTTTTTAAACGGAAGAAGAAATAATACTGAAACGAGATGGAAAAATTGCAGAATTTCAAAACACGATCATTGCGAAATATGCTCACCAAATTTCAAACCGAAATTTGTATCAATAACAAAGTTAGGTTACTTTTTGTCGAAACTCGAAAAGGTAACCACGGAACATTTGATCTAACTATATAAAGAATTTACACAATATATGAGATAATAATTAACATAAGTGTATAAACTTTGTTAAAAAAAGTCAGCGAGCTCTGCAACTATAGTAAATATGTGGCCTTATTGTTTAAAGATTAGAAATAAAAATGATGCCAGCATTAAACCGTTAATACCCCCTCACAAAGTGTTAAAAACTCTGTTAAAGTGACTAAAAAATGTCTCAAAGTTTGTCGAATCTCTTTAATGTCTCACCGAAATGGCTCCTCAATATTTTTGCAAAACGAGACACTTAACACGTGATCTCCGTTAGCGTCACGTGTCTATCCCCACCACCATAAAGTTTCTACAATAGCGCTACTGTTCATGACGTCAGCGAACCGCCAGCCAATAGGAATAGGATAGCGTCTCGCTGCGTACCCGGATCACGCGACGCTAAGGAAAATTGTCTTCCATTAGAAAATTGCTTGAAGATTAATAAAAAATGAGAATCTGATAATCGAAAAGTAAATGTCTCGAGCAAGTGCTCCGTCACCGGAAACGAGTCTCGATTTCCATCGTCGCTCGTGATCTGCTTCCGGTTTCTTTCGATTGTTTGTGTTCCAGTGCGGTAGCAGTGCTGGACAAAGAATTTGTTTATAATGCAATTTCGTTCACGCTTAACAAAACATCGCACTTTTTTCTCTGTACAGTGTGAATAGAAATTAGTCTCGAAATATTTATTTGACATTGCGGCTCGACAATAAAGTTGAGCATCGGCTAGAAGCTTCGTATTGTAAAAACGATCAGTATCGTTCGAATGATCTTCGAGTCGCGAGAATGGAGAACGTTTGCTTGTAATTTTGCGACAATGTACACAATGCAACGTAACAGTTCAATTAATTGACTTAACAGTTAGGTACCGAGAAATTACTTTATACACATGTGCACAACACACACAGCTACGACCGTTCACCATTTTCAGCTATGATTCCTCGTTGGAGAACGTAATGGGCAACGAAAATCTACAACTTTAGCATCGCCCGTGTTTTTCTAATATTTCAGAGTTCGAAATGAGGATGCAGGAGACTTTATTGCTTCGGTTAGGGTTGCGTGATGGATGAAGTTTCGAAAAATTTCATTGGAGTCGTAAAAATTGCATCATGATGACTTGGTTATACAATCGTTCGTTCGAGAACAAAATGGCAGACATGCAAATCCGAATTGAGCAAAGCGATGACTAGAACCCTGCCTATAATTTTCTGTCTACTACCCCATACAATATTTAATTTTGATTGGAAACTCTTATATGAATTGGAGAGGTCGATTGTTAATGACACGTTAGCAAAAGTACAAACTCAGTCTTCGTGAAAACAGATAAATATTGAAAGGCTTATGATTTGTAAACAAATTCGAATTCGGCAAATTGGTGACTAAAACTCCCCCTAATTTTCCATATACTACACCATACAATACTCGATTAAAAATTAAACATTTCCTTTCTTAATTTCACGTGAAATACGCCACATTAATTTTGACCAGAAACTCACACAGATTTCAACAACAATCACACGTATATACCTCGCTGCGAGGTTGTAATAGCGCAACAATAGAAAGTCCAGTCCCCAACGAAACTTTTCCAAAATTCTCAAAATATTTTCAAAGCCAGTAGAAACAAATAGTTGAAACCATTTCGATGCGAAGCTCTGAAACATAGAAGAGAGTGGGCGCCTCGCAAATAAATATTTCCAATGTTTGCCGATGCATCCGGAAAAATTCAGCCTCGATGCACATATCCCTGCGTATCATCAACACTCGAATAACCCAGCAATACTACGAGCATCCAGGACCGCACGGAAATCGAACGTCTCGTTGCCGATTTCCTTTCGGAACGTCTCTGGCTCGATCAGGTCAGGCTTGTGTGCTAGCAACTCGAAAAATCGGCCACAACAAGGAAAAACTCAGCTACGATCGGTGCGCGATCAGAGCAGACTCCTCGCTCGGTCGCGGATGTATGAAAAAGTCCTCTATGGTGGCTATTGTTTACAATCGATCGCGATTAGAATTCAGTCTGTATAAAACTCGCGGGCGCCGCTTCCGAGAGAGGTCCGTTTTTTCCTGGCCATTTCTATGGTGGCCATCGTGGGGGTGGGGGCGAACTTGAAGAAGCGTTTTGTGCAAGACGGAGCCTCTCCCGCCCCCCGCCCCCCTCTGTTTCGTCTCATTTTTCGGTCGAGCCCGTACATAGAAAGTTATATACAACGATAAAACACGAACTGCAGTGGCAGTGAATAGTGCACATGAATATTGTAAACAGCAGCGATGGCGGCGGCGACTCGTTTATCGCGTTACACGGCAGCGTCTACCACAGCTACTTCTTCTTCTCTTCTTTTCTTCTTCTCCTCCTCCTCCTCTTCTTCTGCTTCTTCTTTTTCTTCTTCGAGAATGCTACAACGATCGCTTTCGATGCTTCTTCCGGTTCACTTCCGGTTCACTCGACACTGTCCCGTGCTTGGAGTTTCGCTCGGCCACACGCGACTCGTCCACCCCCTCACCTTCCCCCTTCCGATTCCCTTGTTTTGCTGTCGATCTCTATTTGATGCGACTGCTTTTGTCTTTTTTTTTTGCTCCGGGGTTGCTTTCCTTACGCTCATAAGCTCCGTCGTTGTGGGAACGTGTCAGTTTTAGGGCTGCTGATGGCTGCGATAGGGTCGATGGATACTTAGTATGAAGGTCAACTTGGTCCTCTGTACCAAGTTAGAAACTATATCGTTCACGGGATTAGTAGATTGCCAACAAACACTTTTCTGGTCTGCTGGAGCTTGTGGAAAAAACGGTGTTCTCCACGAAGCTTAATTTGGTTGCAATCGTTTTCTTGCAAGGTTCTGTATCTCGAGGTCTTCCTACAATTTTTGTCTCCGATTTTGACAGAAATTCCGTTTATATCACAGTGGAAAATGAAAGGAACTTTTGGTGGTGACTTTAAAGATCGTTTGGAAATACAAGAAAAATTATGTGACAGAGACACTTGGTATAAATAACGTCAGACTGCTTTATCGATTCTCAGACTTATAGTTCGCGTTATTTCTTATTCGATCAACTCTTTGAAAGAAGACAACCTGGTGGTATGAATTTTTTTCACGACATTTCGAAGTACTATGTTCGTTGAGTGTACTTAAAAAAGTTCAAAATGAACCACATTCGTACGAATAAAGTTTTGACTGATCTGATCTGCTTCTTGCATCATTATTCAAAAACAAAATATTTCTCGGGAATATGAATTATGTTGTTCAACCTGACAGAATATACTCACCAAATTTTAAGCCGGAATTCACCAAAAAAACTCAGTTTGGTCAACTTACAACCCAATCCTTTTAAGACTGTTAATTGTTCCGCTCTTGTATCACCGTCAAATGTTTCCGATTTCCGAAAATCGCGATTAATTTTTTCTCGGATCCATTTCAGTTCGCGAGTCACTCGAACCCATCCCTAGCCATCAGCCTCCGAGGATCCTCGCAAAGATCTGTGTGTCGTATGATTGTGTGTGCGTATCGCAAAGTGTCGCGCGCTCGAGCGCGCGCATTTCTAGGACAAGGAGTGGGAGGAGCCAAAAAAAAAAGTGGAAAAAATCGAGAACAAACGAAAATGTAGGAAAAAATTTGGGTAGGGGGTTGAAAACAGTTGATCAGGATGTATCTCGTGTACAGGTGTGATCGGTGTCCTTAATTAAGTATATTTACTCCATTCATCCTTCTATGTATATACACATTCATGTATGTATACACACACGTGCCGACACACATGCATACATACATATCTGCGTGGGTGTATGAATGTATGTATATATGTACATTCGTATACACACATACGTGAGTTTCACAAAAATATATAAAAGAGAGAGTGTCTATGTATACACACATATGTGCATATATACCTATAATTCATATATAGTCGATTTATAATCAAAACCGTGTGGAAAAGGGTGTTTTTCTCGATTTTTTTTTTTCGTTTTCGGTTTCTTCATCGTCTTCTTCTTCATGCGTGCATATATGTATGCATAGATGTCGCCTGGCCATGTATAGATATATGTACACACGCGTCCGTATAAATACATATATATACGTTTATGTATAGAACCTGTACAAAGTGCTTGATTGAGATTTTTCTCTTCTCTTTTCTCTTTTTTGTTCGCGTACGACGCGAGACACGAGGAAAAGGTTTACACGAAGCCCCGCACTCTTGTTCACACGCACTCTATTATTTTGTGGGTCTCGGCACATCGTTTACAACTGATCTATTACTATTTACACAGGGCGGCCCTTTTGCTAAAGCAAAACTTCACACCCCTACTCAAGCTGAAAAACATACCACAACTTCGTAACTTATCACTTTTGAGTTGCATCTTCATCGAATATTCTCGCCTTAAGTAGTATTGCACAACAAAAAAAGTAATATTACCCAATGACTTTGTTGCTTTCGCGTAACAGCTGCACCAAAACAGAATCATGGTACCTAATCCTTATGTTCCTTCCATGTAACATCTGTTGTTTTTTTTTTTTTGTATTTTTTGTACGATTATTCAGAAAAGTGTAACACTAAAAGTAACTACTTTGTTCATATTGCCTTGTGGCATAACAAGATTACATTATTCAATAACTTTTTACAAAACCATTTACAGCCTCTCAATAATTCTAAAATAAAAACTTTCTAACCCAGTATTTTTACTTGTCTGGTGGTTCCAATGTTAAATTTTAGTTGTCTGCACAGTACAAGTTTGTAAATCAATTCATACATTTTTTAATCACTTTCTTTTTAGACACTGGTGTTCAAAATAGTGCTCAAGGTTTAATAAATCGAACCAGTTTTGTTGAATGACAAAATGGTCAAAATTCTGATGACTAAACGACAATAACGATCTTATTAAGAAACATAACAAACCATATTCCAAACCCTTATCGTAAAGTAAAGCTTTTGATATAAACAATCCAACTGTAGAATTAATTAACACTTTAATTGCCAAAGATCTAATCAGCTTTTTAGTGACCATCTTACATATTAATGAAACATAATCGTTTTCTTTTAAGTAATAATGTCGAAAGTACTGTTAGATAAAATGTTGCAATTTTAATTTTCGAATTATTGTGAGGTCCTTTTCTCTATGCAACAAACTTTTAAATCACCATAAAATTCTTTCCTATATGCAACAAACCATGTGTAAATATTTTTAACCAATCATTTTCCAGCTCTGAGCAGAGAAATACAGTTTGCTGCAACATTACGGGCCACTCTGCACATGCATGTATACATATACATGTACATATATGCATATGTACTATTGCAGACAAGGCAAGGTACAAAATCACGATATGAGAGACGAACACACGCTTCTGTCCGGCGAAGTGAACAATGTTTCTATGTTTAAGGACAAAAAGTTGTCACGATGAGGTTGATCTCGATAAAGTCCCATGTTTCTTTGGCTTCTCCTCTGCGATTCTCTTTGTTCTCCACTTTTTTACAGTATACTGTGATACAACGATGCATCTCTTCTGTGCCTATTTACATATCCTGAATGACCTACAGCGATGGTATACAATTAAGTCGCGAAGGCGATTACAATTCCTCAGCGATCAGCCTTGATGATGTTCTTAAGCGCGTGAACTTTTCTTAAGCTGCTTGCTTCACATTGTTCTTTAGGGTTACAGTTCTCTCTCTCTCTTCTCCTGTTTTCCTGTACTTCTGAAGGGATGGGGAGGGGGGATTTAATCACACAGTTTGTTACTCTTGACGGTAAGCCGTTCAGTCCATATATTGCCTTCCAGGGAAGACGATACACTTTGTATCTTACTGAGATATTTGTATAGTGTAACGTGTAGCTACCCTCGGACCATAGTTCACCATGCCGCTTCCCGTTTCCCTTCTTCCTCTTCTTGCTTCTTATCCTGTTCTTCCTCTTGCTCTCCATCTCCATCTCCTGGTTGAATCAGCTTGTCACGATGTTCGCCTCCATCTTTGCTACGACCACGTCTCAACGCAGAAATTGTAGAAAACGAATCTCACACAGCGGTACAAGTGTAATTAAGAACAAACGAAGAATTACTGCGGACACACTATTTAAAGGGAAACTGATCCGGCTGCGAGATAGTCGCGG
The DNA here is from genome assembly GCA_028455605.1 of Lasioglossum malachurum. Taxonomy (NCBI): domain Eukaryota; kingdom Metazoa; phylum Arthropoda; class Insecta; order Hymenoptera; family Halictidae; genus Lasioglossum; species Lasioglossum malachurum. The sequence continues at coordinate 10,255,588 of CM052315.1, forward strand.
AAACCATAGCTGACAACGCTGTATGACCAGCGAAACAACGGACGTGTTGCGATGACTTGCTCTATGGACGGGGTCTGCGATAATATTCGTTGAGGACACGCGATGTCGTACCAATACGCCAGCCAACGAAGGTATGATGGATCCGTAGGGATGACGGACGGCATGATGGTGGCTTCCTTTGTACGATTAGATGTAGGAATAAGGTCCATCGGTGAGGGCGCTACACAGCAACAGTCAGGAGGCATCGTCCTTTCCTCTAGCACCTCTGCTTGGCTTGTACTCGAGACCTGGATCGAACTGCATTAACACGAAAACCTGCCGACAGAGCGATATCATTTTTATAATCCAATCGTCATATCATTACATAATTCTATTTCGTAATTAACAGAATTGCCACTGGGTGGCTATTCCCACGGGTGGGCGGGTACCCGGAAATTAGTCTATGATATTCGGATCTCCGAACAATATAAATTATCGGGTGCCCGCCCACCCCTAGTGGCTATATGAAATTTACCTGGTCTGTTGGTAATAACGTAAAATCATCCGGGGGATTTGTGATGACGTATCGCTTGGATGAGGCATCGCACGATGAGCTCGTGTCCCGAAACCTAAAAGTTCAAACACACTGTTATTTTCTGAACGACGAGGAGGATGTCAAGCAAGATGTACGACTTGAACTAAACACACCATGTTTAATATCGGAACTAAACTAAACTAAATTAAACGTAGGCAAACAGTAACTAAGCACTAAACAAATAGATGACACCAAAGAGAAATAGGAAGAGAGAAATTGAGAGAGAGAACAAGAGAGAGAGCGAGACAGAGAGAGAAGGGAGAGAGCGAAAGAGAAGAGAGTGGAGGTGAGAGAGAAATAGAGAGAGAGAGAGAGAGAGAGAGAGAGAGAGAGAGAGAGAGAGAGAATTGTAAAAAATGATAGGTATTTGTTGGATGAAGGCAACTTACGGTTGACGTTTCTTTTTTTTTTTCATGATGCAAAAACGGAAAATGTAAAAGTATGCGGCAAAAAATCATAAATCACATAGTAAGTACGAGAATGGTACAGTAAAAAGATAATTAACGGCAGTGTAACAATCGCAGCAGCCAGATGAGACATCTTTTAGAGACGTAAGATAAATGTATCATGTGTACAGTAATCCAATAAATACCATCGAGAGAAGGAAAAAAGTCCGGTACCTGTACCTGTACAGACCAATGCACAGCATTCCATACGACTTTAATGCTGCGACAAAGAGGTCACCGTACTTGCCTCCTTCGCCATACTGAGCTAGGGGCCCATCGTACAGTGCAATCTGGCCAACTCGACACCGATCTCTGTTGGCCAGGCTATCAGCCGTGCTGTAAACAATGAACATCATTAGTTTCAAGCCAACATAAACATACCCAGTCAGCCAGGCCTGCCTCGAGCAGATATCGAGCACAGCTTAGCGAGCAGATGGCGGACATTATGCTGTTATGCTGTTAGAACGACGCTCGAAGCTGCTCGATGCATAGAATGCTCGGAATCTGCTCGATTTTGGCGGGTACACCCTGCCAGCATAAAGTGCTACTTTTTCTACTGACGCAGCTGCATAGCATTCTCCTGGCAGCGTCTATACAGCAGAAGCTTCCGGGCAGATGGAAGGCAGCTCGGTCCTGGATTCTGCCTCGCCGTAAGAGGGTAGCAAGGTCGCACTAATGTTAGTGCCACCGACGAGAATACCTCGTCTGTGTTAGTGCAACGCAGGCAGAATCCAGGACCGAGCTTCCTTCCATCTTCCCGGCAGCTCCTGCCAGCAGAATACCATGCAGCTGTTGACGCAGATGCCCGGCTAAAACCGAGCATTTTGCTTACTGGGTAGTAAGTACTCTTCCTAGGACAAAGTATCAATGTTTGTTGCAACTTACCTATAACCACCTCTTAAACCTGCTCCTTCAGCCAGTATTAATTCTAGTTCAGGCGTTGCTCCACCAGTGATCAGCGACCGGATCAAAGTCAGCGCATTTTGGTTAAAATACGTCTGCAATAGAAACATGCACGACAATGAAACCTTGCAGGAAAACTTACTAATTAAGGGTTGATCCTGAAACGACTACTAACCGTTGACATTAACGAGTCTAACACACTGACGGCAAAGGCAGTACCGCAGGCGAAGGGTTGGGTGAGGTAGAGTTCCGTGTCCGGATCGTCGTCGTCGTCCTGGTCAAGGAACTGCACGTTGCTATCATTTACAAGTTCTAGGGAAGAGAAACCGATTCGATACATCAAGATTATTGCTGATCCCTACATTGAATTAAGTTTCGATACCTGTTATCATTGGCACGTTAGCTCCATAAACGGATCCTCGTCGCTGTAAAACGATCGGGCTGCCAACTGCGGTTAAATTACCTTGCTCATTATTTGCTGCAATTGCCACTTAATGTTTAATTACATGTTGGGGAAAGTTTGAACCGTGAAACGTAACCAAACCAAAGTTCGATGTTTTTAGAGATTACTCTTTGCGGGCAAGATGTAGTGTGATTTTAAGCTGACTAGACACTATGTTAGCTATCAATTACGCCAGTGTCTCATAATGTCTCTTATTTAACTGTGCTTTCGTTATTGTTAGAGGTGAAGGCAAAACGAGAGTGCTTCTCAGTAAATACTAATGCGTGCAGCGTATAAATGCAGCGTATCGTGTAAGGCGATGCTGTAGTATAGAGTTACAAGTGTCGGTGTATAATTCCAATTACAACAATGCACTTATAATTATAACACTAGTCTAAGAGTTTCCTCACGAGTCAAAGAATTGTAACTGGACATTGTGTGTTGTGTGTTCATACTAGAAAGCGATACTAGTAAGCGATACTAGTTTGATCAATGCATGTATCAATAAAGATACTCTAATGTTATTGTTACTCCATGTACTAAATCTGTCAAGGTATTCATTGTACTTTCAAGACTGCACTATATCCTCTCCACGAAGAGCAGCGGAACGCTGTGCATACCTTGGCTGAGTACTCCAATCGTATCATCAAAGGTCATGGCCTTGATATTAAGGGACGCGAGGATAGCCTCCTTGTCGGCGAGGGTGGGGTCATCATTGCTAGGCACTTTAGCCGACAGGATGCAACACATATCGCACAGATTCACATTCACGGCGCGTAAATCTGCTCTGCTTAATGGTGAACCCTGTAAGAACCATGTGTCATTCATAATATAGGCCACAACTTTTATTTCTGACTCTTTTGAAAGGTTACTACTGGGTGTTTTTTTTAACTGAAAAACAGATGGTGTTTTATATACTATTGAAGATATCAAGAAGAATTATTATCAGAAAGGTTGTTTGGTTTACAGTGACACATTGCATTGCAAAATGTTTCTTTTGTATGAAATTTAGAGGAACTTTCAAGATCAATTGAATTTTTTGTATGGAATATTGTACCCTTGGCTGCAAAAATTGCTGATCTTGAAATAATACCTTTAAAAATTTCAGTACCAAAAATTGTTTGTACCACGCAATGTCCAGGTGTATACCAAGCAACTTATGATAGTAATTCTTTAATATCTTTTATAGTCATCAAATTATTTCGTAAGTTCCAATTAAATAAAACACCCAGAACAGGATGTCACCAATTTAGAGGTATAATTTGAGAAATGTGATCTGATCAAGTACAAATGATGATCGGAGATGGAGACTATAGGATAAGGGAAAGTGTTTACTTAGGATCATCATCTGCTGTCGATCCGATTATGTTATATACGGAAATTAATTGAAAATATAGAACAATATTTTTCCTGTCCCTACAAATAAAACTATTTTTAGCGCTCTGTTAAGAAGCAGGTAATTATACTAAACTAAACGTTTGTGCCATATTTTCTACACACCACTTGTCGAAATTATAGCTAAAGAATTTGGGAATATTATTGCAGTAAATAATTAAAAATTATTTGCAAGAAAGAATGCGATTTTTATCAATTCAAAAGTTGGTATTTTTTAATGCAGTCGTTGCTAATAACGATATTTAATATTATGTTCCATATTTTCAATTAATGTTTTATTACATCGCCAGTTTGATGACACCCTATGTGAAGGAGAAGAGGGTAGAATTTTCTAGATTGTTTACACAGGTTGTCTAGGGAGAAGTACAACTGGAATTAATTCCTGATCTAGTGGATTTGTGAGAGACTAAGACTATTTAGGAAAACAGTTTAAATTTTAAGCATTATACACTTCTGATATAAGATTATTTCAAGTTCCTTGAAGTTCCTTTAAAGTTGCTTGATTTATGGTTTTAATTGAATTTAACAATTTATGGAATATTGGACGGACCTTGGTGTAATCTTAGAACACAGAAGCATATTATTATAGTACACATTTTTTACTAAATTTTACGCAGGGGAATGAATGTTACTCCTACTACCGTTTAGACATTACGCCAAACGATTCAAATTATTGCAAATCTTGGTTTCCAATATTTCAGGAAAATATTCTCTGTAATACTTGTGTGACTTCTCAAAGAACATTATGAAAGGAAAGTACTTTTGATTTCTGAATTGAGAGTGTTACATTTTCAATTTATTAGTCATCGAATAGCAGTTCTTGGAATGAACTAGAGTTGGCTTCATTTTAAGAATTGCTATCATTTGATGATACTATGATCTGTTTCAATGAAAGCAGACATACAGGGTGAGACAATAACTTATCGATCATCTCTGTACTTTCGGAAATGTAAGAGAACTGTGTTTATAAAAAGCAAAGATAAGAAAAAAAAAGAGTCTCTCTCTAAATTTTCTGTCGGTGACTTGATTAATATACAGAAGGATTAGGGTTCTAGTCTCTACACTCACAAAAAAACCAGATTTCGATAAGGGTCGACAGACTTCTTCTATCTCACTGAGAAAATTCAATTCAGCTAGGCTAGCATCACAAATAGCAAACAATTACGGAGGTATTTCAGGATCTAAACAGATTAGAACTTCTTATAAGACATCTGTATGGTATTAGTGACACTAACAGCGCCCTCGATACCTTTCTAAACTATAAGCAAAGCTCTCCCGTATCTCGAGGAGTGACAGAGACAAGATGAAAATGATCACTAGACTGCAGATCTCGATCCAATTATTAAAAAAAACAATAAAACATAAAATGTAGTAGTGTTTTACACAGTTATTGAACAACAATATGTTTTTACAAAGGTTTTGACTACAAAGAATCACGTGATGTCATTTTTTTCAGAAACTTGAAACTTTGTTAAAGAATAACCTTGGAGAAAAAATTCTTCTCAATTTTACATGTGCCCTTTCGAATAATCGCAATCTTTCTATTATATAAAAAATATGTAGTTCTGTCACGCAAAAACTCAGAGTGGCGAAGCCAGGAGGCGCCGCGTGGGGGTTAGTGAGCGAAGCGAACACGGGGCGGGAGCCACGTTAGTAAATAACTTCATTTAGATAGTTGATCTGAAGGTTATCGAAAAACTATATTATTATAGCTAATTTTCCGGAATCTACGTCATGCAGTCCAGCGATGCTGTCCAACCCTGGTCAACTTTCACCGAAAGAGAAAAGAAAATGGACAATGGAAAGATAGAGAAAGAAAGAGAGAAACAGAGAGAGAGAGAGAGAGAAAGAGAGAGAGAGAGAATTTTGAGCAGCGTGAAAGGGAAAATTCCAGTTTCAAAGTAGACTTTTAGCGGCAGTGAAGGCGCTTGGGCGACTGAAGGTAAAAACGTTGTTTACGTTTAGCACTGATATCTTTGGTAGATTCTGCAACATTTTCCACTCGCGGCGGATGTAGTCCACAGACCCAACTATCACTACGTGTTTAAGCTCGTGGTAATGGAAATTGGAAGCTCGTAATGGCATGACAAGGTTTCTCAGTCCGATGAGGGGCGAGTCGGGATCGGCGAATAGGCAGACGACGACGTGCCCGTTGAGGACCGTCATGGCTGCCTGGTTCCGATCCAGTATACAGTCTTCGAGGTTGCGGGACGGGCTCCAGTGGAACATGCCCGTCGAGTCGTATTTCATTTCGGTTTTCTCGAAGTCGAAGTCCTTCGCCTGGTCGTCAGCGATTCCGACCTGCAGGCCGCCGTTGTTGTTCACGTTCGTGCCCCCTGATGCTCTGCTCGTTGGCCTAAAATCAGTTCCACAGTCTCACCAATCTTAATCGACACATTCTCTAAGGTATTCCAACATTTAACATCGAAGATATTAGGTGGGTGCATATTGAATGTCTGAGTTGGACAATACTATGGCTAGTATAGTTTCTAAGCCAAAAAATACAGGACAACAAGTTTTGGGTAGCTATATCTTGCATTCGATATGCCCCAAACTAACAATAAGCTATCAACTAACAACCAGCTTCTTTACGCTACTCTTTTCTTCACTAGTTATAGAATATAAATTATCTGAATGTCAAGGTCACTTGAAGGTTACACTTTAATAAATTGTTGACTGCATCTTTACAGAGAGAGCAACAGTGTGAAAATGAAAATATGATGAGTAACGAAGATATAGAAATGATTTGATTTAAAATATAAGGGAGCATTTTGCAGAAACAAACATATGGAAAATATATTTAAGGTAGTATTCGTTGCTTTGACACGCGACCTTCACACATTAACCTTGAATGGATATATCCCTACACTAGTATATCTAATATGTATGTAGTCCCTACTACACTACTGGAAACATTTATTAGTCTATTTTAATTCTAGTATTACCCAAAATGTTAATTCAACCCTGTATATTATGAGATCCCTACAGTTAATTAAATCAATTATTTATTACAACACTGTATTTATGTATTTATTAGTAAAACTTACACTCTCGCTTATAATCAGTTGGACCATTTTAACAACAAACATTTCCAGTAGCATATATTGTTTATATTCCATACGGAAGAAACATATTTACCTGTTATACCAGATTTAGAAAAACAATAAACAAATCTCTACCAAATAACAACTACAGCACTCAGCACTATAACAAACCCTCAAAAGGGGATTCCCCCCCAATGTTCTCCGGAAAGATTACTTTTTATTTATCAGAATCATAATTCTCTTGACATGGAAACAATGAATGCTAATTATATTGCTTATATTACCAGATACATTACACGATAAACATTGTATCAATAAAACTTGCAAGAACAATCCTCCACTTTGTCAGATTTTCGATAGTAGTTTACTTTGACAGTAGATACTTTTATTAACATAATTTGACAAATATTTCACAGTCTCACTTTCAGAGCTCTCCATGCAGAGAAAGATAACAATACGTGCAAAGCTGTAATTATACAATTAGGTGTCCCAATGATTAATCCACTGCCTTCTCAACCATAACAAATTCCTTTCACCACATGCTACTTCAAAATTCAGTAGACAACCAGAAAATCATTAAACTAATAAATGATTTTAATCAGTAAAACATTCGAAAAATCAGTCGGAAATTTGTGGATCAATGATTCGCACACCTGGAGGTCAGTTTCAAGGTGAAACGGTTATTGGAAAATAATGGCAGGTTTGTATAAGAAATAGCCGTTATCCACATGCAATTTTATAGCAAGCGTGCAAGCAGCATTGAAAATCCGATATTTCCGAGAATGAACACCCGCACAACGTAAGACAATGTTAACGAAAGAAGCATACATGAGTTTTTTGACTTCGTAGGCGAGATGGTAGCCAGGGTATGTGGACTCCTCTTGCGATCTGGAATCAGAAGGATTTTGCAACGTTGGATTTATATTCGCACGGAACCTTAGGCTTCATTGATTCACGTCGAAATTTCGGTCTACGGTGAACGCACGTGACAATAAAAACAATGAGATCGTCAAACATAAGAATTGTTCCCAAATTTTGTTTATCTATGTCGCAATTAGAAAATTGAAAACCGACTTTTTTCGACGATTCGCGATCACAGATGATTTTTGCCTGTACCTACACTTCCGGTTGAGACACAGAGTCGAAATTCGATAGGATAATTAAAGCGGTCAGTTTCGGTAAAATATGAACGATAATGATTATTCTAAAGATGAACTGACTATGAAAAAAAATCAAGTCCGATTGTCGTGGGAATGATTCTGGATCGCATGGAAGTTCTCGAATGAAAACCGTTGAGTTAGATGGTTCGTGTACTTACTGTGGCGGACAAAAGTATTTGCAATCTCTAATAGATTTTTTTTAGTTGAATATGATTTTTTTTATTGTCCTGTCTAGTTCAGATAGATGGGAAACATTCTAGACAGTGACAATAAATTATCTTAACTCATCTTGAAGAGTACACATTGTTTTAAGTAATGCATCTTAATTTGCAGAAAAGGCTGAAAAAAAGATTTTAAATTATCAACATGATATATCTTCGTAAAAAATGTCATACAATAATTTAGCTAGGCTCCTTTGATAGTGGGGGAACCGGTAAACTAGTAGTGGGAGTCGTAAAGCCTCCAGCTTTTCCTCTAACTTTTGTCCGCCACTGTACGTAGAATTAAAGTAACATGCTAATTAAAACATTTCGTCGGAAGAGGATCTATGAAATAAACTTCAGAGCATTCGATAATGTGCAAACTTGTTCGTTCAGAGGTTCCTCGTTTAAAGTTTGTATATTCCGTAGCAGAGGTCTGTAGACGAGAATGCTGTGGAGATATCTATGAGGTTATTCAAAGTGATACGATGCAGAAATTTCGCGTAGATCGTTTCTCAGAGAGATTAGAGAAGGATATGTGTTTTACTAAAAATTAGTTGGAATAACCGTTTTTTGTTTGTGCAGCTTACGAGAAATATCATTGTGTAATCAAGAGCTTGGACAGTTCTAATCGTGCAGCTATTGCAGACAAGTACTATAATCGAAGACAGAGAAGAGTGACAGGGAGTCGAAGAACGTTTCAAGACTTGTGCAACTATCTTTACAGTAGACCCTCGATTAACCAAATTAACAGCATTTATGTGTTATAGTATCCTACTTAAGTACGGCATAGGACCTACTATAGTAGACTTAGATCTAATCCAGACCTAACTCAGACCTACTACAATAGGTCCTACTTAATACTTAAAAAGAAATCAATTCAGAATATAAGAATTCAGATAAGTGGAGCTCTGTATTACCGACCCAAAGGTGAATTCGTGTATTGTTACGTTTCTAAATATTATTTTCTATTAATATTTGATCGCACGATTAGTGGTTTTAAGATATGAGATGTATTATACTGTAACACTTAACCATGTAATGGGATATGGCGATTTTCAGGCCTTATGATCGTTACTTTCACATATCTATAATGTAACGAAATATATTGTATATCCCCAGTCAGCCAGGCCTGCCTCGAGCAGACATCAAGCACAGCTTGCACGATGCCAGCAGATGGCGAACATTAAACTGTCAGAACGCGCTCGAAGATAAAGTGATACTTATTCGGACGCAGAAGTATGTTGTTCTGCTGGCACAGCCTACTGTCCAAAATCGAGCATGTTTGCCTACTGGGTCACTGCGTTTGGAATAGTCTACAGAACCTTTTTTATGCAAAAGACCTTTCCATAGCTTTTGTGATCAATGCAGAAAAAATTCTTGAAGCTCAACGAATTTAGCAATCAAAGACCTGAAAGCCATAATTAGTGAATTATTCACTGGATGTTCGACGAAAGCGATGGACAATTACTGGTTTCATCAATAACGCGTGGACATATACATACGTATGTATATGTACAGTTGACCACAAAATTCTACATACGTATTGTTCTTGAATTTCACATACGCATTGTTCATCAACTCCGTTTTTTTCTTAAATTGTATATTCTTGAATTCACTTGTCAATGCAGCTTGTAATTCTCTGTAGAGATAGAAAAAGTACTAAACCACTTATACCTGAAAACCGTTAGTTCAGAAAATGTTTTGATATTAAAATTATTAAAAAAAACTATTAAAATTTTCCATATTAAATTACGAGTTGAATGACTGATTTCATTTCAAAAAATAAACTTGACCTTCACACGACCTCTACGCGTCGACTTAAAAAGAAAACCACCAGTCACGTGAAATTACGTGTCCATCGGAATCATTGTTACTAAAAGTGAAAGATATTCAATATTTGACAAGTATGTGGATTTTTGTGATCTACTGCAGGTAAGTGTTAAGTAACTGATGCGGTGAGATCTACACGCAAAATGGGCCTCATCTGCACCAACTTTTGTACAACATTATTTCTGCATAATTAATCGGGTCTCTCTCGTGGAGCACGCACACTTGAAATGCGCGATACATCGAATCGAGTGTTTAACACTAAATAGGTACCTTTGATTGTACGGTTGAGTCGGACTTGTCAAGGAATCGCTCGGCGCTCGGTTCACGTTTGGTTTCACCTTGTTTACCTGCTTCGTCGAGTTCATCATGGTCATCCCGACGGAGTTCCGATGGTTCCTCATGGCTGCAAAACAACAATAAATTACATCAATATATAATTATAAATTGAACTTCGTGACCTTGAATATCTCACTTACCCTTAACGATAAAAAAAGATGTCGAGGGAAAATACTGTTTGGTTTGAAACCGTAAATATTATGATAACTGAAGAAATGTTCAGAAGGCCATAGTTTTTGAGATTTCAATTGTACAGGCTGATTCTGCTATGTATGACACATAAATTATATGTAAACCATTTGGTATATGAAAAAGTGGTTGGAACGAAAGTTTTATGGTCTTAAGAGAATAGCATACAATGTAATAATTAGTGTTTTATATTTTACTTTTTTTATCGAGATATAACAATCACCTCGAATTTGTTCATTGTGAAGGGTAGATTTTTGTCTTGTGGTTGCCAGAACATTTTAAGACTATACAACTTTCGTTTACAAGTAATTTAGGTGGCACACTTAACTGATAGGCCCTGTTGATTCGATGATTTAGAAATTTTGAAAAATATGGCCTTGAGAATTCATTCTTTCTTGTCTGCCTTAATATTTGTCCATTAGGACCAAACAATGCTTTCCTACTGCATTTTTTTCTACTGTTGAAAGCAAGCGACATATTCGAAACAACATGATCACATTCGTGCTTATACACATAAGTAAATACTAAATACACAGAGTAAGTCACTGAAGACGGGGTGCTGGAATATTTCCGATACTGTCGATGGTATAGACAAATATTTCAAACAAAAGTCAAACGGTTTCGAGGGGTGTATAAATCGACCTTGGTAGCTTTTTGGTAGTTGGTGTCATAGAGGACATTTGAATGTCAAGTTTGTTTCTGTAAAGATAACATATATTTCTGAATGCATTAGTTGATGCAGTGTGCAATCCTTTACAAAAATGTATTAAACAATTTCTGGCTAGAAACCATTCATTCGGGAGACATTTTTATTTGAAACTGGTGATGTTCAAATATGTTCTGAGATAATGGTTTAACCATGATACTTTTTTGAAAGGTTGCATATTTTGAAAGGTCCTCTATGAACAATACTTTTGGAGTTGATTGTAAATTAACATCACGATTGTTCAGATTTGAAAAATCATTGTTTAGTCACTCAGACGAGTCACCATGTCCTTTGCACAGTGCAACATTGATTAGATAGTGTGATGTAGGATAGGTGAAATTAGGTTCGTTCGAAACTCACCGTTAGGGTCGTCTCGATCACGACTGACTTCACCTACAATTAATAGACCAGTATTAATCGGAATCTGGACACGTGGCCCGGCGCCCGCTAATAGACAAAGCAACAATGGTTAAGACAGAGTGTCACACTGATCGTGACCTAACTCCCCCCTTTATAGCGTATTATACTTGTTATCAGCAAGAGCCTACAGCCCCATGCTTACAGGCACGCATACTTTATCCCTTGCACGTGCCGCCATAATGTTTTCGGATGGCCAACGTTACCAGCGTAGCCGTCGAATTATGCGTTCTCCAAAAATACATCCAGACTTCATGAAAATGTTTATCTCTATTCTATATTGAAAATATTTCATTTTATTCTTTTTTAATCGATTTTATTTTCTATAATCATTATAAATTAATAAAGTATAATGGTGTGTTAATATCTCGAACTATATCAAATTTTATGTAATGATTAAGTAACAATTACAATTTATAATAACTTTAATTTCTTGTCAAGGTGGATAGAATATTTGTATTGTTACACTATGTATTGTTATTAAAATTTTATTAGCATAATACAATAAGTGTAATATACGTAATAAGTACCATTTTTCTGTCGGAAATTTAGGTTTCGAAAAATAGAGTGTACTAGTAATAAATGCGTAATTGGAGCCCGGCATAGTTCGCGGAAACCTAACCACGTCGGCCATCTTTGACGCGCGCGCTAAGCGTCCGCAGCGGACAGTTATCAAGCGGTTAGGCACCTGTCACGATAATCAGATGAAACACCACCTATACGTAAGTATAAAAAATCGATCGATAAAAAAATGTGAAAAAGAAACACGAGAAATTCGCATGAAAATAGAATTATATGGAAATGTGCCCTGTCTAGTGTTACCATGGAAAGAAATTGTAATAATAAATGTGTCGAATGCTACCGTGCTCTCTACAAACTATAGTATATATTATCCTTCTGCAATCGATAATATATAAAATGACACAAAGAACGTACGATTATATAATAATAACCGATCAATGTATATTATATGTATAATGTATACTTATAGAACACGTACAAGTGACACACATCGAGAAAACAAATGTATATAAGTATATATATACTGAAAAATCGTACTCTAAACATCCTAAATCAAATGTATGTACATTATACATACATATTCATATAATGATTGTACAGGGTGGGACAACAACCGTGTCCATCTTGAATATTCGCGTTATTTGTACTAATATAAAACAAAATGTATGTCTCCACTTTGAATATCTTCTGCGACGTAAGAAAGTTTATTTGGCTACCATATTTGACCTTGATCCTGAAGTTGTCCGAACGCTGACTATCACTTTACGATTAAAAAACCAGCATTTCATTTTTAAAAAATAAACATCACCTTGAAATCTGTTTAAGCTTCTATCCACACATAAATGTTTGCATCACAATATCCACTTCTACACCGCGCAAGCTTAATGTATAACAGTTTGTCATATTATTACGAATAATGGAAATATTCAAGGTGAACATAGTTCTGCCTTACCCTGTATGAAATATATGTATATGTATATACTTCAGGACACAGAAAATAGAAAATACTGAATCACTGGAAACGTTTGCATCGAAACAGCATTCCTCAAACCATTAATTTGATATTAACCCTCAAATGACTTGATCCAGGAAAAATTTTATCAATTTTATATATAAACTTCTTTTCAAAAGTCTATGAACTATCGTGTTTTGGAAAATGCCCGTCCTCCGAGGGGTTGGAAGATAAAAGCGTTGAAATTGAATCCAAGTGGAATGATTTAATTTTATAATTTTCTCATAATCTATTTTGCAATTATTTCTTCTTTGCAAAATCCTGTTTTAAGTCGTGGAGTGAGAAACACTGATTTTGACTCGTTCTCGCTACACTACTTACGCAGACGAACACCACAATAAATTTCGGTTCTCGTAATTAGTGACGGACACAATGAAACGTTTTAATTAGAATTTCTTTCCCAGCAACGGTGTTACCAATCGTAAGGACCAATTATCGCTTATTCAATTATTCCCTCGAGTAGCCGGAATTTCGAAGGCTACTCGATGAGTTAGCGTAACCACTCGTCTAAGATGAATTAATTAATAATTAATAATGAAATCTACAACTTTATGCAGCGTGTACCATCTGACTCTAGCACCTCTGATATCTCTCTTATCATTGACAGTGTAAAAATTACTATTGTGGCGAACAAACAATTTTTTCATGGTTACACTTTTAGAGGTTTCAAGATTATTGATAATTTTTAATATTTTTTAATGTAAGTGTTGTTCTGTTCATCTTTCTGTTTTTCTATAAATCTTCTCATATTTTATATAATCCATCGTTTATTGATGCTCATGAAATATGTTAATTAATTTCGATTTAAAGACTTTGAAAAAAATACTTTGCCTACCACAATGTTTTCCTCTGACATTTTATGATATCGCCAATGGCGAGCGAAATATTGAAGGTGTTATAGTCAGCTGCGACACCCTGTATAAATGACATCGATATTGACGTGAAGCTACGAGATTTTATGGCGACTTCTATGGTGATCTCTAAGTGCTAATGCTATCGATGAATCGTATATAATAACGTGAAAAAACATATTGTTAATAATCAGAAAGAAAACAATATGATGTCTAGTGATTCTATCGAAATGAAAAAACAATTTCTACCAATTACTGTACAAACGAAAAGAACAAACTCAACGAAGGGTCTACAACGCATAAGTTAAGTAAATCAATAGAATCGATAACTGAACGTATAAACTATATAATGTGTCTACTTTAGCTGCATGCACTCGTCGAGACCGGATAAAGTAGTTAACAAATATAATGATAATAAAATTTATGTTTCTTTCTAATGTTTCACCTAATTTTCTAAATTTTATGCTATTAAAAGACACTTCGCGATTGACTTGGACAGTGCTGGATTTTTTCAAAATTTAAATAGCTTAGTTGGAATGTAAATAGTTAATTGAAATCATTATGTAATATCACTGTCCCACGAATTTTCTTTTTGCGTTTTAATAACCAGTGAGAAACTGTCATTGTACGAACTAAATGTGAATGCGAAAGTCATTCTGCATGAAATTAATGTTTCTTCTACTGTAACTTTGTTAAAAATAAATTAAAAACAAAATGTATAAATTAGACCCAGGCAACTAGTATATCTACACTCCTAATCTCCCCACTCCTCTTAGATTCTACAGTAGTTTGGCGGGGAGGACCCAGGAGTAGGGAGAGGAGCAGCAAGTTGCCCAGGCCTTTCCAAATTCGAAAGACTCTACGGAACTGAAGCAATCTGTTTGCGATTCAAATTGCGAATCTGAAAGACAACTTAGAAGAGTAAATGCATATTGCAGCGTTGGTAAAATTATTGCTAATTAATTTACTAACAAATGATACGAAAACATGATAGCAAAGGATAAGAAAGATCGAAGTATAACTTATTGTAGATACCCGTATATCATACTTACTGAAATTCAATTTTTCACCACTAATTATTTCACTAATAACATTATTTGCAATAATAATTAACAAGCAATTAAATAGACGCCTACTCTGAATACCTAATACAGAAAATACCAGGTATGTCACAGTGATAAGTTACAAAGCTGCAAAGCTTCTATTTGGAGTTACAAAAGCCATAAATGTAATTTCATGAGAAATCATGGAATGTAAATAAATTCGCTGATCAATTTCAACCAATACGCTTGTAGTGTTTTTAAAAATTTGAAAACAAACTTCTAAACCCAGCACTGTTAAAAAATAAACAAATTTAAAATTCTAAAAGAACCGAGATCAACCGATGTCGAAAAAATCTCGGTTGTTGTGATTAGCGATCGACTAAATGGATCGTTAACCGAGTTGAGCAATGATGGATTAAAATCTTGAATTTAATTAAAATTTATTTTAATTTAAAATATAATGACGTAATGACTGAAACAAAAAAATTACATCATGGGCGAATTGTAGGATACAATGTAACGAAAATAAATAAACAAACTGATACATAATAATTTAGGTCAATGAACAAACGTGTGTAATTTTACTAGATTATTATAGACCCAAATAATAATCAAATAATTCAAATAATTTCAAATTGACGGTTAAATATTTAATTCCACCATTAATCTCGATTGAGAGTTAAAAAATTAATATAATTATTAATCGAATTGACAATAAAATCAATTTAATTATTATTTTAATCGATGATTAAATACTTATTTCAAGTAACCATAATTAAATTGAAGATCAGTTAATTTGAAAACTTCATCGTTAATACCATTTGATATTAAAATGTTTCAAAGATTAATCAATGATTGTAAGTGTAATAAACATTGCCCAACTCTAATTAACGATGTAATTCCACACGACAAAAAAATAGCACACCTGATATATTTTTATAACTTTAACTATATTCTCTTAAATGAACAGAGAAGTGAATATTTGAGTAGAAAAATCCACAAAAATACTCAAACTACACATAATCAAAAATACCCAAGAATACATAAAATATTTAAACAATCAATGTCCAAAATCAGATTATATCACTAAATTCCTTATATAAAACACACCATTTTGCTGTGTGAATTATTCTTCTAGCTCTAATTGTTTCCAAAATATTCCAGTAAATATTCTTTTCACCCCTTGAAGATTTTATTCACCCTTTCAGTATCAACAGTAGACAAATCTGTAGCTAACATTTTCACAAGGACTACCCCGTTCAAGAGAAGAATTCCATTATACAGATTATGTTTAATCGCGTGTGAATATATTTATACGTAATATAAATATACGGTGTGCCAAATTTTTATCGCGGACTGTATCAATCGACAAAGCAGCTCAACGAGTCCGGCGTCGTCAGTGGCGCGTTATAATTGGTCACAATGTACATCGTGGTGAATTATCGAAACAAGGAAGGTCAGCTTGCGAGATTGTAGCATGGTTTTGATTGAGGTGTACCTGTACCTCTCACGTGAACCATCTTGGGCAGTTCTGGCGGAGTGAATGTGGGGGGAGGATGGTGGTCGTCTGTAACAAACCACTACACATGTTAGCTACCCTAACTAGTCGGCTAAGGCTTAGTCGCTACTTTAAACTGCCACTGGCCAGTGCTATACGTCTCAACAGTCTACGAAGCTACGTTCCAGTCCTCGATGCTCTCACCCACATCACTATTAATGATCCCCAAAACTCAAATTACAAGTTAGTTTCCCAAGAATTCAAACAATATCCTACATTTATTGGTCTTTATAGTTTGGGTCCAAGCACGGTCGGTAAAGTCACGATCTTCCTCTGTTAAACCACAAACAACGAACAAGAGTAGGTCAGTCGCCATATGGTGTCATGCGATCTACGAGTTTACTCCCTAGTTTCCAGGGAGACTTCACAGCGTTGCTGGTTCGAAAAACACAATGTTGCTAATCGAGCTTAAGATCTCTCGATGGTTGCTTAAATCAAATTGCGTTTATTATTAATATTATCAAAATGGACATCTATAATAGATTGCAAACGTCTTTCTGAGAATACTCGGTTCTCAGTGTGCGGCAGAGAAATAGATTGGGCGACTGATTGATCTCTATACCTTATCAGTGGTTTGGTCCCAAGCAAGTTGGATAAGGTCGCGACCTCCCTTTGTCCAGCTTCACCTAAGGTGTCTGGGACTTCCTGCTGTTATTGAACGGGGTTGTCGTCAATTTCAACTCAAGTAAGGTAGAGAATCGAGGCCGGAGCGCCTCTTGGTCTACAAAAGTCTAGACACTAATGCGTACTCGTACAAACACTATGTCGAACGCTACCGATCCCAGTGCTGCTCGTGGCAACGCGGACGAGTCTGGAGATCGCCGAGGTTATACATACGTTCCTAAGGATTTTAGAATCGCGAGCCTCCTCCGCGTTGTACAAACGTAGCCTAACGGAACGCCAGATGATGCGTCCCCACTGTCAAGCGGCGTGCACAGCTATAATCATGCTGAAGTCCCTAGAGGCGAGGACCATTTGTCTCCGAAGACTTTGCTGATCTTGTTCGAGTAAAATAATTGTAGGTGACACGTCCTCGCCTCTGGCAAAAGTACTAGCACCTAGACGTCCATCATGCAGCAGTAACTGTTACGGTGTGGATATTTACTCGACATTGCAAGTGCACGTCTCGTACATAGAAAACTTGTGCGACACATTGGGAGATTCGAAAGAGTGCTCGGAAGATCATAGAGTTCTACTGTGTGTCAGAAGCAGGGTCAACAGAGGGACTCCTTGACAGCGTGATAGAAGAAGGGGCTGGAGTAGAGGGTTGATATAAAACTTGTTATTATCAAACAAAAGACGGTTGTCAACCGAACGTATAGTCTCGGTTTAAGGGACTGTAAAGAAGTCACTCGAGGTGGCTGTTAGCCTGCTAAAGTACCTGATCGACTTTTGCCGAGGATTCTACGAGGTCTAATGTCCTATCACATGCAACGTTATCGTACAGTTTTGTATCCTCGAGGGGAAATCGCGGAATGAATCCGAAAACCGTCGAACGCCTAGAGGGGCAGGGGGGGGCTAGAATGTTTGGGTACATTTTGATTTCCTAGGTCCTTAGTAACTGGCCATATAATTAAAAAATGTGAATAAAAATTTGTCATGTTAGAAGAAAAGTGACAGCAAACATTTTTAGCATCCGAAGTCAAAGACAGAGAGAGATTTTGTTTAAGGTCAAGGGTCAACAAGATTTTTCGTAGAAATAATTGACCATTTGCAGTTACATTTTGCTATAATTAGAGGTCGGCAAAGTCGCTGTCCTCCCTTGCCAAAGATAGCATAGCGGAACAGGTCTGGACCAATCCCTGACTCAGAGACGTACCGTGACACTCGAAGACCTTGGGCACTCCGTCTAACAAATTGAACACGTCAGATCGGAACGAGATTTTTGATGTTGTGGTATGATGAACAATTAAGGGTACTGGTTTTGTACAATTAATTAATTAAATTAAAGTACAATTAATTTTTAAATAATATTTTTTACAGGCGTTTGATCGTCTTTTGGATCACGATGTCGGACAAATTTCCCCTCGCAAGACAACTGGCAAGTTCAGCGGAAGAGACGGTGGAAATAAATCAAGATAAAAAAAGAATAGGTGTGCATAGGTGTGGAAGAACTCTTCTTTCAGCAGTATCGCACAAAATAATACAGCGTTGCTCTGTAATTGATGATGGCCACATAGTAACCTACGTTCTGTGATCTATAATATATGCGTCTTCTCATTATCGCAAAAATCTAGCGGCAGTGTGATGTATTATATATTACGCATAATATATATTACACAGTTACGTTATTATTATTATTATGATTATTATTATTGTTACGATACACCCGCTCCGTGGTAGACTTACTTGGATACGAGAAGTCTTCACCTATGTGGTAGTAGAGGGCGAAGAGAAGAAAGTTCGAACAGATAGACACATAGAAAGTTAGTTAAAAGGGTTAATTGTCGTTGACATTTGGTATACGTTGTAAATGTGCGCGCGCGTGTTTGTACGCGTATATGTATAGATGTGTATCTATGTGTGACCATGTATGTTTGGCAATGCATGTGGCGAGAAAGTGACAAAGTGTATGCGCGTACGTGTCACGGGTATTCACGATCACACAGGGACACGTGTATGTGGGTCACAGGTGAACTACGAATGAGTAAGACAAAAAAAGGTAACTAGATGCGGGCAGAACAGTTGATGTACATTTTTCTGTTCGACTGTACCAGTTACCAGGAAAGCGAATCCGTGTTAGAGCTATTAAAGAAACATCTGTGATCGAATAACCGCCAGCAATATTTTGTAATAGTGATGATTAAATTTTTTATGGTAACGCATTCTTTTCATCACGAGAGTAAAAAGAAATTCTTGAAGATTCGCGAAAGTTTCAATCACCGGGTCAATGATCTATCGTCTTCAATAAGTCACTAGATTTTGCTATCTATATTTGGTCAATAGTCGTAAATTCCTTTGTCTCTGCTATAAGTCAACGATCCTATATTTCATCTTCTAAATCTATCCTAACTGTAGATCCGAGTGTCCTCGTTAGATCATAAATCAATGCCGTCCTCACTAGGTCACTGATCACTAAGTCTATCCACTTTTCTATATGGGTCACTGACTGTAGGTCCTGCTACGGTCACTAGGTCACTGGTCATGAATTCTGCCGTCTTCCCTGCATGGGTCGCTGACCACATATTCTGCTACCGTCACTAGGTCACTGACCGTGAATTGCGTTGCATTAGGTCACTAACCAAAGATTCTACCTATCTAGATCACTGACCGCAGTGTTCTCACCGATATACAGCATTTAAACATTGTAGAT
Organism: Lasioglossum malachurum; assembly: GCA_028455605.1. Taxonomy (NCBI): domain Eukaryota; kingdom Metazoa; phylum Arthropoda; class Insecta; order Hymenoptera; family Halictidae; genus Lasioglossum; species Lasioglossum malachurum. The sequence continues at coordinate 10,275,532 of CM052315.1, forward strand.
TTCAAAGAAAGTCTTTTACCCCCTTGCCAAATAGAATGCATGTATGTAAACGCAATTTAATATTCACCGTTATAAACAATCTTACAGTCGTTTAAAAGCCACAGATGATTTCATGGGAACCAGCACGGATGATAATTGCTTTCTTGCTACCGTGTACACACACATGGGTCACGTGACGGACTCTATACACGGTGAACGGAAATTTCTTAATCGAAATGATAAAATGAAGTATAAATAAAAATTCCAGATAAAACAGACTATACACAAGCACTTAACTGAAATGAAATTTAAATAGTATATACTTTAAATCAAGATTTTTTAAATGAAAATTTGAAAACTTTGTATTTTGCAACGTGTTAGAATTATACACGGAAATATAGAGATTGGAGGATTCGAAGCGAGTACCGGATCATGATAGAGCATCTTCGTTATGGTCGTTGATTTAGTTACAAGACGAGTAAAAAACCACGCAAATAAGTACGTTTACTACCTCTAAATATTATATAAATATGTACTCTAAAGAATACGTCGATTATAAATTAGATATATATATATGTATGTATATCGAACATCGATGCAAGATCAAGATTGAAAAGGGCGCTCGCAACCCGCGCGATAACCATCGATCAAAAAAGACACAGACCTCCATGAAAAATGGAGTTACATTCCAGACGACACTGACAGAAATATGTGTAGAGTCTCTTTATGCAAGAAAATAAAGGAAAAGAAATGGAAAAACATCACACCAATAGGATATCTCAAAACACTAATAGTAGGTACAGTCTACTCTGAAATCAATCGTGTGGTTATAATATGTATATATTGGGTGTCCCACCTGACTGAAACCGAAAAATCTCAACTATCATCGACAATATCAAACAATATCAGAGAAGAATATGATTAGGTTTGAAGGAGAAAACATTGTGTTAAACAAACAATCTTTCTCAAAGTTACACTTTCGAAATTTCACAATCGCCAATGTTCTTTTAAACGGAAAAACATAAAATGGTTTTCAGGCTTCGTTTAAAAAAACATCAATGACCTCGAAATTTTGAAAAACGTGACCTTGAAAAAAATACTTTTTTCCTTCGAATCTAATCATGCTTTCCTTTTTTTGATATTATTAACTGCTATATTTTCCCCTTTCTGATTTTGTTAATAATAGGTGTGATGTTCAAGGTGATCGCGTTAAGTGGGACACCCTGTACATATCAATTTAAACGAAGTTACACCGACTAGCATCACAAATATGTATATCTATGCTCTGTACGTAGATCTAATCTCGAGTACAAAAAAAGAGTACTTATTGTTAAACAATAATGTTCTAAAAAATCGATCGTGACGAATTTCAAAGTTTAATTTCAGGCGGTTCGCATAAGAGACGCTTCCGGTTATCCACAAACAATTTTTAACCCTACTGATTTTAACTTGAAGATATTCTAGTTTATATACAGCTTATTTTGTACCTTTTAATAGAATTCGAAATTTAATAAAACTAAAATAAAAACACTAGTAATTGTTACATGAAATTTTTAAATAAATATTGAAATTCAATATTAAAAAAAAATTGATAATTTCAACCAAATTGAGAGAGAGAGAGAGAGAGAGAGAGAGAGAGAGAGAGAGAGAGAGAGAGAGATACAGATTAAATTGATTTTAATAAAATTATTTATTTAGAGAAATGAGAGAGTGTGTGTGATGGATGCAATATAAATTTCAATGTTCCATTCATTTTAATAAAACATGAATTTTGAACAAGAATTTCAAAAAAATTTCGTTATTAATTAAATTTAAAAATTAGTACAAAAAACTTTTGTTGAATAAAAAAAATAAAATAATAAAAACTCGATTCTAGCATAACAACTTGGATACAAATTCATCTTTCGAAATTGGAAAAGTTTGGAAATTATATAAATAAAAAAATATTGCAAGTTTGTCAACGACCTAAAGCGTCACTCAATATTTTTTCGTGTAATCTTCGATTTAATAAAAGCTAGTCTGTATCGAGTTTATCAATCCACTTGCGGTACAGCTTTCAAGACACGACTTCTCTAAAATACCGACGATACAACAGTTTGCAACTGTTCACAACATTTTACAAGTAACAACATCAATTGCATACCAGGCTTGGGCAAATTCCATTTAAAATTAAACTTAAAAACAATAAATTAAGTGTCATTACTTTAATGTAATTATATTAACTTTATTTCTAAAAATGACGTACTAGAGAAATATATATCTTATGTTCTCATTTTTTTTCTCTTTGAATTAATCCATCCAAATAAAACAACATTAATTTATACTATTATTTCATATAAATATTAAGATACATCTGAATAATTTATGCTTAGTTTCACATTTCTCAAACACTTTATCTTCGGTTTTATTTGAGACAATTGAAAAATGATCAATGAGAACAGCTTTTAATATCCCAAGATAGAATAACAAGAAAACACAATAATTTATTTAAAAAATCAAATGGAACCAACTGAAAATTATTTATTTATCAATACTATATAATTACTAAAAACACTATATTATGGTCGAACAAAACGTTCAGATTATGCCCACGCCTGTGTCACGAGCAATATGTCTCGACGAAACGATGAAAGAAGGCAAATAAATACGCATGACCTTCAAATCGAGTGTGTCTTTTTTTCAAGCATTGGTGTTTGTTGTAACACACGGCTTTCGAAAGACGGCGTCGAATTAAAGGTCCCACTTTATGTTCTGAATTTTTCGGCTAGTCCTCCGGGATACACGAATGAAAAAAAGGAAAACAAAGGGTGTTACACGTGGAATCTGATCTACACGCGGGGATACATACTTGCTCTTCCAACCATCTGAACAGCTCGCACGCCTTTCCGGAATGTGGCCACTGCCCGAAGGGAGGAGAACCAGAGCTGTTAGTTGTCATACCAAAATAATGTCAACCTAGATGCAGGAGGTGGCAACAGGTGGAGAGGGTCTATCTGCAGATCCAGTCTCCGTCGACCAGTTAAGGTCTGCGCATAACAGAGCGCCTCGGAAAGGCCGCGGGCCGTCGCGGAAAGGAAAACGACGGTTTTGGGGAGCAGTGCGGCAATAAATCTCGAGCGGGTCGACGGCTCCACAGCAGGGAGCAGGGCTAGGTAAAAACAGAGCCCTGCTCCCTGCTGTGGAGCCGTCGGCGCGTTCGAGAAATTTTGCCGCACTGCTTCCCAAAACCGTCGTTTTCCTTTCCGCGACGATCCGCGGCCTTCCCAAGGCGCTCTGTTATGCGCAGACCCTTATACGCTGCAGTAATTTCAAACTCCAACGAATTTCCCGCCAATTTTCTACAAACCCGACAATCCCCCCACGAAACATCCAAAAATCACAAACAATTTGCAATCTGCTAAATTTCACGCGATGATATTTGTTACTGACGTTTTTAATATAAATTTATTAAATCCTTTTATATATCTCACTGCAGCGCGACGGTCGACAGAGTAGATATCGCTGTTAACACCGGTGATAATTGGTTAATTGTTTTGGTCTACGAGGGCGGAGCACACAAATAAACGATTTTCCACCGCGTATGCGGTTACTGTAATCCAAAGGTCGCCTTTCCCCCAAAATTAATGTTAAGAACAACACACATGGTGATATTGATGAATGATGTGGGTGTATGTGACGTGTGGAGGGGGGAAACGGAGTTTATTTGGCCGGCATGTTTGATAAACCCTGGGCATCGATCATCATCATTGGTGCAGACTTCAAACATTCAGGATTTGTTATCAACATTGCCTGGATGATTTGAAATTTGGGAATCTTTCCCACGCATGCATGAAATCGGCCATATTAGATCGTTAAGGGCACGAGTAGGGACGAGGATCACCACAAAGCTGCCTTACCTACCAAAACCCTTCACAGATAGCGAATACTAATATCGATAGCGATTCTTAACAGAATCCCATTAAATTGTAGCACTTTGCCCTTTATCCTTCATAGAGCAGTTCTGGATCAAAAAGAAAACTTCTAGTAAAGATCCTCGTTGCTTTTTAATCTTTCGGAAAACACAGTGGCTGACTAAGACATTCGCCGAGTATATCAAACATTTTGTCAATTCTTTTGTTTATTTTAACATTTTGAAAATTATAGCACATACCTTGGCCCCACCAGCGTCAAGGTAAACCTACTCGTGAGAATCACACTCCTCTACCCTAAACAAGCCTATCAAACTGTTCATCAGTTCTCCAAACGGAGCACACAGTTAAACAGAAAACAGTGATCACCATCAACAACGGATTCGTCGGTCAACCGATTTATCGGCGGATTGAATAACGCTCTCGGACCAACACGCGGGAGAAATGAGTCAATGGGGCTTTGGTGTTAGCACAACGAAACAACGTTCAATTATTGCCAAGCCTGGAACGAGCAAGTTTGTTTAATTAGTGAAACGTAACAGCCATGAACGTGTAGACACAGAATATACGATTTGAATTACGTGCGTAGCGGAAAATGCGTATCTGCGGAAGCGACGCGCCGGTCTTTCAAGTGGTAACTGAAGCGAGATGTCTGTCGAATGATACCAAAGTAACAGACATTCATTTTACAGCTGGTTCCCCACATTTCGTGAAATTGTTTATAACTATAAGAACTGTTATTACTTTTCTTATTGCGTCATTGTGTTCAGCTTGTTCAAAGTATGACAAATAATTCAGGAACCATGTGGTAGAAATACTACGTTTTTTAAAAATATGCAGTCATAGCTACATTGGATTTTGATTTTGTTCTCAACTCTGATCTGACGTAAGAGATCTGTCGGCAAGCGATAAAGTGGTAAGGCAGTTTCCTTCTTTTATCAGCTTATAGCACTCGGAAACTGTTGGTTGAGCACCTTCAAAATCAAGCGAAACTTTGACTATATGTGTTCATAAGAAAACGGTGCATTTTCAACACATGGTTGCTTGACATTTTTTTATCCTACCGATAAGCTGATCACGATGATGTAATAAAAAGTTTACCAGCCGTTTTTATCGTTATAAATAATGTGGAGAATCACCACTAGAAGTGACCATTAATTTTTTGAATACCCTACGCAGCAGCAAGAAAAGTATTTGCCATTTTTTCGCGGAAATCTGACAGCAAAATTCACTCTAATCAGCAAATTTTTAATTTAAATATTGTTTGTTGATTTTGTATGTATAATTTGAGAACTTTAATTGCATGAACACAGTGTGTAGAGGCCATTATAATAGTTTATGCACACCTGGAAAATCACCGTATATGTATATGAAATAAAGAATCTAGAGTATTTTATTTCACACAATTTTTTAAACGATTGTGTTTGTGAACATTAAGGATAAATTTTGAGGTTTAATAAGTAATGAGAAAAATTTAACAAACACTTAAATGTTTGAAAACGCAAGTGAAACCCAAATTTAATTATCTTAAAAATGAAAATTAATTTATTCAACTTCAAATATATATAGATTAGAACGAATTTTGCAAGTTGTTTTTTCCTTGGTATCGATGAATGATTTCGTCAATGAAAAGAATGACAAATAATCCCTCGCACACTGTAGGTGTACAGCGAGTTTAAAAAGTATTCGTACCAAATTATTTTTTTATTTTCGACGAGATGTTACAGAAAAGAATTATTAAAAAGTTCTATTTTTGAATATGTACCATTATATTATTATTGTAATCCATTTGTTCTCAACAATTATAGAAATTTTTATTTATTTAAAACACTAGTGTTGTAATTTCTTATAAAAAGTTGTCGATATATAATGAAATTGAGACAAAAGACACAATTAATGAAGTGACACAAAAACGATTTTGTAAAAAGTAAAGCAGTTCTATGGAAAAACGAATTAATGTTACATTTTGTTGCAAAAATTTTCAATTACTCAAATAGCATGTATTTGATTTCCAAAAGACACAAATTGCTAAATTAAAATTATTTTAATGCATGTATCAAATATTTTTTACCAGTTCTGTTTTGGTGAAAAATCCAATTGCAACTGTAGTTTGCAGTAAAATCTAAACATTTTTTATTTTTTCAGTAACACAGGCGTTGAAACTAAAAAAATTGCAAGGTACAAATAATCCGCTATCGTCCAACCGTTCACATTCGGCTCGGTCTCGATTAATCGGAGAACGATGCTCGGCAACTTCAGCTCTAGCGTAAGCCCAACGAGAACAGTCACGAACTGAACAATGTCAAAGAGCAGAAAAGTTCAAAGTTACTGTGAAGTAAGTGCAGGTGAATACGGAATACAAATGCTAAACTTCGATTTGCACCTGTTTGCGCCACTTATGTTACCTTACCTCGTTCGAAACGTGAAAACTAATCAACCTCTGCTTGAGTCAATCGCTGTCGAATACCGAACTGTCGAATACGAACACAGATACACAGTATGCAACAAACCAGAATTGATAGCTTGGCCAACCGGGACTGAGAACCTTCGCGAGGCTTAGGTACTGAATGTCACGTGGATGGTCACGTGGACGGTCACGTGGACGATCACGTGGACGATCACGTAGACCAATAGGCCCTCTCCCTATCGCGGCGCAGTGTCCATACATTGAGGTGTCATGTGGTCACCTCTGCGTCACGTGACGTTACATGCAGTCGCCGAGAAGTCACGTGGTCAATCATATGACGTGGCATGACGCGCTGAAGTCACGTGACCGGTCACGTGCATAAGTAAGCTCATCCCTGCCACGTCACATGCCGTCAATTATCGCAGGAAGACACGACTAGACGGTTTCACGCGAGAAAACGACCTATTTAAACTTTTTTCCAATGTTTTCGGACCCGATTGGCCAAACTATGCATGCCTAAACGCTCACTTTGACTCAAACAGAGAGACCTAGTCGGAATAATAAATTACGATTATGGGAATTCGATTTTTAAACGTTTCAACCAATATTAGTTCTACCAACTACCAGCACTTCAAAGAGAGTGATTTAGTTAATTAAATTATTATTCCGACGAGATTCAGAGAGTAACTCGAAGATAGGAAACGCAACGGGATGAACAGGATAGGGAGGCGTAAAAACGCGTACCGTCCAGGTAACTGCTGTAGGCAGTGTTCCCTTTCACCATGCCGGTCTGCATCATCATCATCCCCACATCTGGAAAAATCGAGCGGTCGGCCCGGACACACGTTTGTAAATAAACACATAGGAGGTCAGGTAGTATCTAACCGGGACTGGAGAGTCGGGGGATATCTTAGAGATAAGGTAATAGACACTGCAAATCGTGGGATCCATCAGGCTTTCCAATTAAAAGATCGAACTTCTTTTAAAAAATTCGAGTTAGCAGGTGTCCTAATCGTTGCGCTAGGTCAAGGTTAGTTGCATTAGGGGCTTTCCCAGTGGAGGTTAGTCTCGGACAAGCGTATAGCGATGAGATGCTCGTCACTAACTACGCTGAGCGCAGCCACATTGACCTGGAAGCTCGTAAGTGAAGCTGCCGGGTGTCCGCTAAGTAGCCGAGAGCTAAACACGCGCCGCGAAGCCTGTTTCCGGGGAGGGGGAGAGGGGTAACTTTGACTGCCCAGGGTTTAAGATTGTCGTGATGGGACGCGGCAGCGTTTTATCTATCGATGAGCTGGGTTCGGGTGAGCTGTATGCGTGGATGTGTATGTAGATGTTGTGTAACATGGGCGGTGGACCGTGGGCCCCCGCTGGAAGGTTTGTCGCGGCGCCCTCGCTCGTTCCGGAACCGAATTATAGCTCCTCTTACCGTTGAAGTGGTGCGGTCACGCGGGAACCGAACGCGTATGGGCGGAGCTAGAGCGGGGGGCAGGGTGCAGAAGACGCGCGGATATAGATTCGCGGTCGATCGGACCGGCGGAAGTCTCATCAATGACAGCTAACACGCTGAGAGTTCTCACGCGATCGAAGAAAGGTCTTTTTTTGGGTTGATTTTTAGACAGCCACAGAAACTGGTGAGAGAAATAGAGTAAGAAAAACAGAGATAGAGAGACAGAGAGAAAGAGAGAGAGAGAGAGAGAGAGAGAAAGAGAGACGGAGATAGATAGATAGAAAGATAGAGAAAGATAGTACGAAGCTCTCATGCCGTCGAGGCATCAAAAATACCCGGATCGAGATATCTAAGTAGGCATGCAAGACGAGCGAGAAGGGCACACACTAGAGTGCAGGCTAAGTTCTTGATTGGCCAGGTGGACATGCGCCAACTGACTGAACTATTTTGGATTTATTACATGTCAGGTGTCATGTATTCATGTGGCACTTCGCTCTTCACGACGACAGGTACTAGATTTTTCTCAGACAAATTAGCTAGGATCACTCTGTTCATGAAAGTTCTAGATTTGAATATCTCTGGTCAGTGGTCAATCTTTGATCGTTATGGTCAGTGACCAAACTCTTATTAGAGTTTGTATTACTAACTTTATAAACAATTACTAATTTTTATGGATAGACAATCTGTGATCGTACTAGTCACTGACCAAACTTCGATCATTTTTGTTAATAATCAAGTTAGGATCATTGCTGATCTGACTACATGTAATCAGTTTAACAGTTGGGATCAATGACTAAACCTTGATTGTACTGGTCAGTGATCAAACCCTGATCGTTCTAGTCAGTGACCGGGGATCAAAATGCTGTGATCTGTGATCAGTGACTAAGGGTTTGATGGTTCTACTTTTTTTGTGACCAAGCTCAGATTTTTCTGGCCAATGACCACACACTGATCGTAGTATTTAATGACAAAAGATACGAATCAAGTGTCAGAGGTAGATAGTTAGGTCAGTGACCAGAAATGTGATCAGATTGGACAGTGACCGAGTTTGATTATTCCAACGAATGTCCGTATGCAAAATAATCACCGGGAGCATGAAGAACGAAAGTGCCGCGTCAATGACGGCGCGAACGCCTCGAAAAATGACGTTCAATAAAAATCAATGGTGCCGTGATCCATAATCATCGTGATATATCATCAACGCAATGACTGATGGTCGTAACGGTTGTTTCGCATACATGTATGCAAGATATAATGGTTAAAAAATCGAGGCATATTGTATGTACACATAAGTAAGACACAGAGAGATAGAAATATGCAAAGAGACAGAGATAGATATAGACAGATAGAAAAGGTCAGAAATAGAGAAACCAGAAAGGGTTGAAGGCTGGAATTGAAAACAAAATGGAGGTTCGTGAACGATCCACCATAAATTGTGACAGATATTATATAGTATATATATATATATAGACAGCTAGAGAGAAAGATCGTTCAGTGTTTCAAGTGGATAGGATTCGAAACGTGTGTAACTGAACAGAAAAAGAGCAACGAGAGAGAAGAAGAAGAGATATACACAAGAACAAAAGTTTTTAAGGAGAGAATAGTTAGCGACGGTAGTTAAAGACTAAGCGAACGAGTGTGAGACGTTACCTAAGTCCCGGCCCCAAGAGCGCTGCTGCTGCCCCACTAGATCACAATATATCACAAGAGGATGGTCATAACCATGTCACTTCGTTAATCGTAGCAGTTATTTACCGCTACGGCTTCCCGTAGCGTAAGGACGTCAGGGTATTTTAGGGGGCAGGGGTGGGTGGGTAGGCCAAGAGAGAGAGAGAGAAGGGTAAATCAGAGTTCGTTCCCGAAAACGCAAAGTGGTAAACCGCCCGCTACATCGCGTTACTCTCGGAGGCTAGAATATTGATTCTTAAGGGTTCTGATATATATGTATATGTATATGCATATGTACACAGATATATATATATATATATATATGTATATGTATATGTATATGTATACATATATTGCATGTACGTGAATACATATATGTATTTATATATACTTATTATATTTGGTTAAGTATTCCCGAAAGAGCTGGAGGTCAATTAGTTTACAGACCCGGTAGAAACTGAACGAGAGATTGAAAATTGAAACTGTTATGGGGTGTCACTAGACTAGAAAAACTTACAATTTTTGCACTTGCATTTCTTGATCAGAGTTTCGTCTTTTATATCCTCGTGGCATGCTTTGCAATAAAACCACGCCCTGCGAACAGACAATCAATAATTAATCCATAATTCTGGTCCACAACTTATTAGCAACTTGCATTTTTTCAATAATATGTGCAACTTAAATATTGTGAGTTAAATATTTTCCTCATTCAAGCTAACGATTATTAATTACTTGTACAAGGTGTATCGACTTGTACAAGTCGATGTTTCCGAGTTCGAGTTATTTCTGTACCGCGTTAACATGCGTGAACAAATTACGGAATTATCGAATGTTTTTATCGAGAGACTAACAGAGCAGAATAGTTGGTAACGTCGAGAAAGATCAAGGTTTCAATACTATATAAATATAGCTATTAAATATTTTAATTCAATATTAAATTAGATTATTATCGACAATGTTAAGTTTAACATTATTACTTCAGTTCATGACGATTATTTCAGAGTTCAACGTTAAGTTAAATGATTAAATTTAATATTTAAATGCAATATTAAATTAGGTTATTAAAGTCAATATGCCAGTTCAATGCTAAATTAAATCATTATATTTAATATTGCAGTGGAACGTTAAAGTGAAAATTATTCAAATCAATATTTCAATTCAACCTTAAATTAGACCATTTAATTTAATATTTATATTTCATAATAAATGAAATTATCAAATTTAATTGTCACATAAACTTAAAGAAGACGGAAATTTGAGTTCTTACCGCTTCACTTCGTCAGCAGATTGAGCAATGAAGAATCCCTGAGTATTTGCAACGATCTTGGCACCACGTGGATTGATCGAGATCTTGCTGTCACCGCCTCCTTCGCCCTTTATCTCGATCGCCAGCAGCAACAGCTTCAGTTTCGTGAAGCACAACCTAGGACAATTGATCGCATAGTATTCGGCACTACGTGGCAACATGTTGCTTCAACATCGTTACTCACATTCACGAATCAAAGAACATTTATTCGGAAATTCTTACGTGTTTGAAGCGAGTGCTCGACAAATATTAAATAACAGTTTCGGGGAACCACAGTCAGTGTAAAAAATACTCGTACACCCATTAAAAATTTTTTTTTTTCAATTATTTGGACATTGCCTAGTAAGCCAATCGTTCTACCATTTCAAAAAAAAAAAAACGCAAGCCGTTTGGTCTACATTTAAAAAAGTTCTATATTTTAAAGTGGTGTACAAATACTTTTTACAGTGTCTGTATATAGAACAGGATCCATCCCAGGAATGACCTGGACAATACATTTCTGCAAAGAATTAAAAACTGCATCGACCAGTGCATCTTAAAACTATGATCCATCATAAAAAGGACAGTTGAGTTTAAGACAGTTTCATAAATAATCAGGATAATTAATTTACTTCAATTGACCTTGTGTGTGTGTGAGAAAATACTTCAAGGTTATTGAAATCGTCGGGTTGGATACTATTCTATCACCGAAGTTCGTAACGATAGCTGTTCACTCGAAAGCGTGTAAGTTTCGACGATAATTAATATAATAATTAATAATAATTATAAGCTAATTATTATGTAAATTGGTTCGATTTTGTATTAATAAGCTATGGGATTGTGATCTGTGAATTACGAGAGCGTATACTGTCTGTAATACGTCCGAAACCAAAAGCGAGTATGTTCGTTCCTTTCTATTACGTAATTTTTTACAATCAAGTGTAACATACATACGTATACATACATAACATCAAATGAATTCGTTTGTCCATGCGTGTCTGTATGACTCGACACATTTGCAGTGGGAAATAGTACGACAAAAAACTGTTAGATTTGTATATATAATTGTAATTAAAAATATATTTGTAATATTCTTCTATTCGATTCTATTCTATTCGATATCTTTATTTTTAAGAATATGTCAATATTAATAAATATCTCTCAGAATGCGTATTATTCAGATACGACAAAATCTAGATTTATATGTATAGAATGATAACAGAAGTATCTGTTCCACTGACAAACCTTGATCGAATCATACAAACTATTATAATTAATTAAAGCGTGCGCAAAAACATTTAAAGAGGTGTAGATTCACGATCTGTCTACAATCTTTCACTAACTAAGTATGATTCCATTAAAATTGATGAAGGAACTAAGGTTTCAAAAAATTTCAGTATTTTGCGTTTAAGATCCCCCCCCCCTTAAATATATATTTTTCATATTTATATTTACTATAATTGTATAATATGTCATAATAATATAAAATAGATACCTATTGTATGGTTATTTATATACATTGAAAATATTTTTTGAAATATTCTAGTTTATAATATCAGACAAATGTATCACTAGATAGCAAATGCAATTGTATATTTCAATATATCCATTATAAAAAATCCTCTACGGCAGGCCTGTCAAACTTCTTTGTCGCGAGTCACACCGGTCCCCACCATTATTCAAGCCGATCTCCCACTACTTAAGTCAAATAGTGGGGGATCTCCACCGCCCACCATAGCGGTGGGGGAACGTGAGAGAAGTGGGAGATAAACAAGTGAGGAAACAGGCCTGCTCTACTGAATTGAGTTCCTTCGCAAACAAAGAAGAAGTAGTTATACAAAATGGAGGTGTGACTACAAGTATATCTACAAGTATATCACTACACACAATAGTTAACAAACATGCACAGAGGATATTCGTGGGAGTAGCGAAGCGGGAAAGTTTGCATAACAGAATCGTCAGTGCCCAATAATTCCGTTCATGCTGAAGATAGTCGAAATTTGGTGCTATGCTAACGCTAATCCTACGCCACTTCAGAATCCAAGGGAAAAGATCGACACACTAACAAAATCGGTGAATCATTTCCAAAAGAGAACGCGGCGACAGCTGCAGGCATTTATAATAATTAATAAAGAGGGCTAACGAGCAAGGAGTCCTACTGAACGGTGGCCACTATCCAACGTGTCGAAAATCAATAAATAGTACTGTACAACAAATTGTTACTTCTTCTTGAATTTCTACCATTGTATAGACGCATCTGGCAGATTTCCAACTGCTGAACACAAATTCGGAAATTTTTCCCAATTCTGATGTGCAGTTTTGGAGAAAATCAATTTCGAAGACGCAGATTCTCAATTTTGAACACGTTTTATGCTTAAACAGTAATAGCTACGGAGATGTAATTTGCAATATAAAATTCTGTGGACTCTCCCGAGTATGATGATACAGTTTAATGTTGCGATATTAGTATGGAAATATTTTTGAAACATGGAAGAACATATGAATTACAACAAATTTCTGAGGATTTTACTTTTTCTGACTAGTTTCTTAGTACAAAGACATTTTAAATACTTTTTTCTTATGGATGAACTGGATTGTTTGTGATTGTTAAATTGCGCTCAAAGTTGGCGTTTTGTTTCCAAAATCGACTTCCCGAAAAATTGAACATTAAAATTTGGAAAAAATTGACAGACTTTAATTCAGCAAACGGAAATCTTTTAGAGATGTCTGCCAAAGGTAGAAATTGAAGCGTATGTTGAACAGTGCAATTAATCGAAGAAACGATCTACCCCTACGTAATTAAATAGCAGTGCTGGGTAATCCAGAATGAAAGAACGGTGCGCTTGCATAATTCAATGGTCAAAATAGCTTGCGCCAATGCGGTAGCGAAAACTTTTTCGCTCGCCAATCAAATTCGGAAGAAACAAATAAATTCTTTCGAGCTGCAACAATCTTGGGGAATCTGTCTAAAAAAGTTCTGGACTCGCAACTTATCCAAACACTTTACACTCGTCAACTACTCAGCGTTGACTTCTGACATGTTCAATATTTTTTTTTTCATCAAAAGAAAGTTCAAAATTTCATAATGTTGATTCATAACTTAACGCACAATTTTCGAGGTGTTCCCCAAAAAAATAATTTTTTCGATACTTGGCAGGAATTCGAAAATTTTGAAAAAATTATGACAGACACGGCTGTTTACGGTCACCATTTTGCTTTTTGTTTCATGCGATTCGCTCGCATGAGAGTCGAGAAAAATGTTCGCAAAATAGCCACAAGTTTCATTGCTGTTTTCTAGTGTTCTGATGTTGTAGATTGCCATTTTTGTTTAAACTTTCTCTTGATACTCACTGTATACAGTTGTTTGATTGTTAGTGGAACTTTCGAGTTTATTGTTATTGTCGTATTTTTTGAAGATTTGTTTGTTTAAACAGTTCTAAACTTAGTAATGCCCAGCATTGACAGATATAGTAGTGCATGCAATAATTACGGTGCAGAAATCAAGTCGAAGAGGGCGTCTATGTTAAAGTAGCAAAACAGACGTCTCCAAGGACTCCAAAAACGGTCATTCGATTCTGATTAATCGTTTCTCAATGAATCGTTTCAAAATTCAAATACTTGAAATCGAGTTTTCCGAATATTTAGACGCGTGTAGTGACAGATAAAAAACGAAAATTGAAGTGCTGAACTCAACATTGATTAATACGACTAATGCTTAATTACTTGCATTTATAATTATTAGGTTAAGTTTTGATACGTTTCCTATAACATCTAATTTAATATAACACCTGAAGATGTATAAAAATATTTGAATAAAACAAAATGAAACATGGGTCTTGAATTTTTAATTACTCCGACGACGGTGAAAGATTTCATTCATTATTATAAATAAATATCAATGTTTTATTAATATTTAGCGACTTAACCCAACAATTACAAAAATGTAAACTCACGTTATACCGAAAAATCTTTATCAGAAAAAGCCTGTCAAAAAGAAAGAAATCAAATTTCTATACAAATATCATTTATTGTTAATTTGTGGAATGGCAAAGAAATTTTATTAGAAAACAGATAAAACGATATAATTATAACATAATTACTCGCGACAGCAAACTCACCTAACAGTATTTCCATATTATTTTTATAATTGGTGTAATTTCATAACTGGTCGTAATTAAAATTTTACATAATTATGTAAAGAGCAGCAGGCATGCGTGTACAATGAACACTTTTCGTCGATAATAGGCGACGAACACTGACGATGACGAGGAGAAAACGGAAAGGAAATTCGTTTGCCGAGTATCCTCGTTGAATTTTATTTTGGAAAAAATCGAAAAAAGGAACACGCTGAACCACGTTCGAAAATTCCACCCCCAAAATTTATGTTTGTCCGGTGTTGCACAATGCCGTAAAGACGTCGGTACAAAAATACATGACACGTTTTTGGAAGAGGCATGCAGATTTCATCGATCGCTTTCAATTTGTTGCTAATTAAATTGTACATGTATTATCGTAATTTTAGTAATCCAATTATTTTTTAATTGTTTTTGTATTTGTCCAGAAATATCTTTCGATTAAATTATTTCCGAACTATTTTTCAATGTTATCAAATTGAACACTATGGGTAAATTTTTCCTTTGATAGCCAGAAATATTTGCCTTTCTACTGTAAATTTTTACCTTCTTTCTATGTCCAGTAGATTTAGACGACGAGATATGAGAAATCCAAGTTTCGATCCTGCAGGATCATGCAGGATCTATGGTTCACTAGTAACAGTTCACTATAAACGTTTAAAGATGAGCAATATCCAGCGTTTTTGACAGGTTAGCGCCGCCATGTAGTGTGTAATGAATAAGTAAATACGTGTCAACATTAGCGCGTACTTGTACTGCCACCTACCGACTCGGCTCGGTTAGCGGCCCGCAACTGTCACTATACATATACATACAACATGGCGGTGTTAACCTATCAATGACACTGGAAATTACTCAACTTTAATCATTTATAAATCTACTGAATAACATAGGAAGAAGGTAAAAATTTATAGCAGACACGCAAAAATTTCTGGGTACGCAAGAAAAAAAGCAGCCAACACTAACCATTAATTTTACTTACACGCGATGACGAGGAGAGTCCGGTTCGGCGGCGGCAGTTATCCCTGAACGTAGCGTTGGGTCACGCCGCGGTGAAGCAGTAAATAAGAGGAGCAAAAATTGATTTAATTAGAACTCACTTATTAACGTCTTTGAAGATACTCTCTCTACCGCGGTTCGAACGACACTGACTTTACGCAAAATTTTTCTGAACAGTTTAGGGAGGGTATTATGCATATACATAAAAGAGAGACACGAGAGGGGCCGCAGTAAGACTAGAATTTATGGCAACCAAAAAAGGGTTGCTATTAGAAAAAGGTCTGTCCTTTTACCCAGCAGAATGTGGAAATGACAGGTACGCGTGGCGTTTATGACTCTCTATTGTCCTTTTCTAGAAGGACAGACGATGTTTTGACATATGATTACCATGAATTTTAGTTTTACAGCGGTCGCTCCCGTGTCTTGTTTTTGTCTGTGTAGTTCGTCTCCAAATGGCCCATATTAACACACATTTCGAATCAGTAACTGCATTTACGGCTACACCAATGAATTGTAACTGAAATATTTCCGCTCCTTCCTTTTTCACTGCTTCACCGCGGCGCAACGCCATGACTGCACTGACCAGTGAAACTTGTCGCCGTGCCGAACTTTCCCCGCCACATCACACGCTGAGGCCGCTCTCTGATTGGTCCCTGTACTTCGATAATAACTCTTTAATAAAACCAAGGCAGATATTTTTCAAATGTCCTCAGGAACCTCCTTTTATTTTTTTTAATTCATTGCATTTATGAGAAGCTAGTATCCAACTCTATTAAACTCATTAAGAACTATTTTTTTCAATTTTATTAAGTTTATTTCAATTATTACAAGCTATTTTTTACATTTTTTACATTTTTTACATTTTAATATATTTAGTCCAATCATTACAAGCCATTTTTTAATTTTATTAAATTTAGTTTATTTATTACACATTTTATTTTTGAGATTGTTTTTCAATTTCATTACTTCAATACCGCTCAATTCGATTAAATTTACAGTGTTTATTAGGAACTATACATATTTTTTAATTTTGGTCACTTTTTATTGCAATCGAATTATCAATTTAGATTTATTAAAATATTTGAACATTTTTTGTAATTTTATTAGATTTGTTGACATCCAATTTTGCAAAATTAAATTTTACAACGTTGAGATCTGCATGCGTCCCGTTATATCTACTTCTATGTAGCAAAAAAATAATGGTATAATAACCCAGCAGAGTCGACTGAAAAAGCAAAGAGTTCGTTAAAAAACTGAAAACAAACGTCACTAGTAAAACGTCGATAATAATGTGTAGTAGAAAAATCTCATAGTACATTCAAAATACCAAAGTCCAAAATTACCAAAAGTATAAAAAAGAATCCAAACTACTCTAACTAACAATAGAGTCTGGTAAGAGAAGGAACGTTCAAAAAGGAGTAAAAGAAAAAAACCGAGGCACGAGTGTATGTACACGCCTCATAACACGATGTGAGAAATTCAGAAAAGACTAAAAAAAATCGATAAAACGTGTGCTGGTCCCAAGTAGTATTTACGTTGACAGAGACAAAAAAAGTAATCTTTCGTGTTCCCCTTGTGTATTTTGGTTTGTGTCACGTGGTCTGTTCAAATCTGTGATGCAGCACAGGTCAAAAGTATAAAACCATTTTTAACAATTAATATTCAATACTTGATTTCATATACTATACATTTTTCACAGTGTTTATATTTGTATATTGCAGATGTATTTACAGTACATTGCATACCGTATGTATTGCTTAAAAATATTTTGAATAAAAATTTAAAGTGTGCGGGAAAGTCTTCTAATTTCGATTAGAACTACATTTATATTAATTGATTGTAATTATGACATTTCATATTATATTTAACATATTTCATATTCAATATCACTTAATATTACATTAAATATTACCTTTCTATATAAATATAACCGTAATATATTTTCCCAACAAAGTTATATACACAGTTATAATTATATTATTTGTATTATAGTATACATTTAAAAAAATGTAACTAAACTATAATAAAATCTACGCATGTATTATATGTTCAAAAGTGAATAAATCAAGATTTGAAATTAATATAAAGATTCAAAGTTCATTGTTCACAAGAATTTGAAATGACACATTCTTTGTATATAATAAAAATTATTCAACTGGTCCGCAACTTCCAACCTGTGTCACTGTTGTAATGTACACTATTCCCTCCTTAGCGTCTCGCTTTCATCCCCACCACCACATAGCTCCAATAGTTCCCTACTACGTCACGTGTTACGTGCCGAGCGACCAGCCAATAAGAACCAAAGTGTACTGCTCAGTAACGTTTTGTTTAGCCCGAGTCGTGCTACGTTAAGGAGGGAAAACCGTCCAAACGTTCCTGCACAGTGTTTCCGGGTACATATGTCTGCATGTCAGTGTGTACATTGTCAAAAACTGTCAATACGATGTTATTGAAAAATTGGCAAGTGTGGCAACCAATGGCAGCGAGGACTTACTCGCTGGCTTGGGGAAATGTCATCCCGGTAAAGGACGGGGAGAGTGTTTCCGTGTACATCTCGCAGCCCGTGCCCTGCAGGTAATCATTCTGCCACGCCTGAGTATCCGGCGACTGAAACACCAACCAATCGGGCCGTACATCATCAAACCTTTCAACACTGGCGGTCGTATTCAATGAAATTGGCATGGTTCCTCCGTATGGTCGCGCCAACGACAAATCGGAAACATTTCTGCAAGCATGGGCAAAGAGCGCTGTTTGGCCCCGGGGGCGTTCTCGGGCCCCGGGAGCACTCTCAATTTCCCCTAGGAATACTTTATTTCTTCATAAGTGGGCGTGGCTTCGATACTCTCGACATTGTCCATGCCTGCTATAAGATGTGCCCTCTAACATTTTCATCCAAAATATAGCAATTTGATTTTCCTAAAAATATTGTCCATAAAAATCGTGAACTCTTATGTATATAGGTCAGCGTATACCAACATTTATAATAGTACTAAAATGTTCACAACTTTATTTTCTTTAATGTAAATTTTTTTCTGTTCGTTTAATAATTTATCAAATTTATGTATACCATTTATGTACATGACCTTCATCGACCTTGTAGAGTACTTATAACTTATGACTAATATAAAAATAAAAACAGTACAGCATGAAAAAACAAAATTAACTTCTTGCTAAATAATAATGTTAAGTAACATGATCGTTGTTATACACTCTGACCTATAAACCTGTACAATTTCCATGGGAAACATTTTTTCGAATTTGCAAAACATTTCGGATGATAGAGTTTGGTGGTGCATGTCGATTGTTTAAACAATGTTCAATGTTTCTTCCTGACGTTTCCGTCTCGTTGAAATAAATTACCTTCGATGACTCTGTTGCGGAGATAACTTAGGTTAGTGTATCGTTGATCTAAAGATGAGCATTTCAAGGGTCCTTGACCTTTGGTCTTTGCGCCACGGACAATTCAAGGTCATCCAATTTGCCGCCACGCAATAGTACAGTCTCGGGAACCGATGGAATAAACACTCATATTCGCAGACTCGCAAACGACGATTGAAAGAATTGAAATATGTGCTGGGAATTTGTTGCATGACTGTCTTTTTTTAGCTTGCCCTTTGAAGATGATTTTCATCTAATAACTAAGTCCACGTGATGTTTGGAAATGTTGGAAGATGGTTGAAGATGTTCGAAGATGTTTGAACCCTTGTTTGAATCACAAGCGATTCCCCTATAAGAGTGAATTTCGGGACAAATGACGCCAGAGTCGCGGCAACGAGTGGCATACTCTGAAAAGGCGTGCCCTAAGTGGGCTTGTCCTGAGCAAACGTTTCCTGAATGGGCCTATACTGAATAAATTGTGCCTTAAGCGGGCGTACTCTCAGTAAGATGTGCCCTGATTACGCGTAGCTGGTGTAGGTGTAGTCTGGGTAGGCGTGTCCTAAGTGGGGTGTGGTCTAATCGCTCTTAACAAAGCCAGAGAAGTGCCATACGGAGCAATTAGTACTCACGCCTGATCTAAATCCTATCAGTCCTATGAATCATTCAACCACACACCCATTTAAAAATGTAGTATGGTAAATTATTTTTTAGTACACAATCTTTTTAATCATAAAATGATCATGTAATGATTTCCGAAGACGCGTTTGGAGCACGGCTTTAGAGCAGATCAAATGTTCTTTGATCAACCAGATATCTTATTCAAAGTATCAGTTTATAAATATATTGTAATTGTAAATTACAAATGTAAATATAATTATAGATATTATTGAATTGTAAAACTAAAATGTAATTATTGAAAATTTGATACTATGCGGTTATTTGACAAAATAATATAAGACAAATTGTAAAATATATAAAACACACAAAATATATAAAATACGAATAGCATTTGTATACAATGAAGTGACCGAAGGTGCTCAAAAATTTTCAATGGCAGTTCTTCTCAGAAAATCACATTAATACACCGGAATAAATATTTCATGAAAATGTTTACTATTTTTCGTTTTCCGACGAATTTCGTAAAAATGAGTATCGTTATTGGGAGAACAAATTCCAAAATTAAGGAAGGTCACACACGGTTGGCAAAGCAGCATCAATTTTTCTATAAAAAAATTGTTATCTTTTGGCGAATTTTTGGAATTTATGATGTACTGGGAATATAATTCTTAATTAGTTAACTACGGGCTTTGTGTATTTATACTCCATAATAATTTCAAAAAGTCGATAGAACATAAACTAATCCGTACTATCACAATAATCTGTTATTATATGAAAATAAATAATGAGATGTTATTACTAGAATTTATCTATGTAGGTCTAAATATCGACGAATACCCGGAGTATACTAATTAATTTATGAAAATTTAATAATTAGATAATTTTCAATTAATTTATGAAAGGAGAAACTATGATCAGCCTGATTTCGTGAGTCGTCCATTATTCTTCATGGCAACGAACAATGTCATTCGACTGTTTAGTAATTTGTCAATTACTAAAGCGTAGGAACCTTCAGCAAATGAAGACATGTTACTTCGTTAAACATATGTACACGTTGTATGCATTGTTCTGATACCCGATATATCGGTGTAACAAGTGTCTAGACAACTGTGTACATCACTCCATCATCGTTATGTCCAGCACAGGATAAATTTAATGACTAATATTTTTTACTAGTATTAATCAAAACTTATAAATGTAAATACTAAGAATAAAAATATGCTTATTGTTAAAAATATAAACAATAAAAAAAACAAATAATATTAAAAATTTCGGGTGTGTCCGATCTGGTGGTACAAGTATTATATGTATAACAAATATTGAAAAGAAATCAATGAAAATAAAAAATCTAGCAGAATAATCATAATAGAACATAATATATAAAAATATAAGACATTTTTCAGAATGTCTAGAAAGAAAAATAAACAATAATTATAAAAATTCTATACGTAAAATATTCAATGATATAACGATGGTGGGGGTGCACGGGGTTGTTAAAGACACCATGTACACTGAGATAATAAATTTCACATGCAGTCGCCGACGAAGCATTTCCTATGAAGATATTATTGTGAACCGACGCCATTGTTGTGACCGGATTCGTAAACATTCTCTGACAAACGGTAGGCAGAGGCGAAGCTTACAGCGTCTCGATGGCCGTCGAGTGTGAGTTCTCCAGCGAGATATCGAAACTCGTCCATGACCGTGCAATCCGCGATTTTATGTACGTACGATTGAACTTGAACGGTACATGGAAAAAGAAAACTTGCAAGAAATTCTGTGAAATTACTGAGACGTTACCAAAGCGATGAGGGGTGGCTTACATCGATTATGTGTGGAGCACAGATACGGTACTGTATAGTATCATTGACACGTTCATATTGTATATATACATATACAAATATATACACACAAACACGTATATATCGTGTATTTAATATTATATAATATTCAATGATAATCATTATTGTTTGACGTTCTGCCATATAATATTATATTATACAATTATATAATTGCACATGTATAGGGTATTGCATACTCCATATTTATTATGTTTTATTCCTGTGATATAGTAATATATTAATAAATATACGATTTGATTTAATACCTGATACTTATGTCGACTTAATAAAATATTAATATATTGTAATATTTCAATATTAATATTATATAATATATAATATTAAATGTCAAATATTAAACGATACCATTTAGTATTCACTACCTATATGTACGTGCAATTGTATGTTATATGTATAAATTTCGTATAAATATTTATTATATTAATACGAGAGGCAATATAATGGAATATAACAAATAAACATATAATATTAAACGGAAATATTCCATATAGAATAATGATATTATTTGGTATTATATTATATAATATTTTATATTTATAGATGTGAATATTTTTATATGTACATATACGAAGTATACATATATCGAGTATAGATATATATGTATATATAATATATGTATATATACAGATATACATATATAGTCCATATAATGTATATAGCAGAGTGGAGCGTAGTGAGAGACATAGGCGAGGCGAAGCTTCATCCTTTTATTTTTATTCTGATTCAAGAGACTAAGACCCCTCTTTGGTGATTCCGCCGTTGTTTACGCGGGCATGAAAGATGTTTATGAGATCCGTATTACTGAAAAGCTTCTTCAGAATGGACAATCAAAATTCTAAATAAATATTTATTAAATGAATATCCCCTTGACCAGACGTTTTGCAAATCTACTAGCACAGTCGAGCCGTAGTTCTAAAGTGTACAATTTATCTCTTACACGATTCTTCTATCTCTAATAGCTCCCCGGCCATTCAGCACAGGAGCTCTTGTGTCCTCAATGTACTTAGCTATCTTCTCTTTCACAAAAATTATGGCGTTAAAGAAGTGCCTAGTTCTATGTGATCCAAGTCTCATGAAAGTGTCGTCAACTTCGGTAACCTATAGTTGAACCTATCAATGAAACAATGCGTTCAGTCTTTTTTTTTACTGGGACTTGATGTTAGGGTACGATAGACAACGGGACCACGGGTCAGTCTCTTGAACCAGAACCACAGGTTGGTGTTGTTGGATTGGTCATGAACCGACTTACTCAGTGGCTTTGGCAAAGGGCATTCCAATGAAGGTAGGGCTCAGTGTTTCGGTGTACATCTCCATTCCAGTTCCACGTAGGTAGTCATTCTGCCAAGCCTGCATATTGGGCGACTGGTACCAATCAACCAACCATTTCTAAATCACACGCGCTCCTATGCATGTACGGTACTCGCGTTTCATTGTCCACAGTGAGAACGGCCGCGCCTCGTCCATTTGCGCGGGAAAAGTACGGAATACCCCATCATAAAAAGATCAAAAACCGTACGAAAAATTCTCGGAACGAGACGAAACGGAGAAAAATCCCTGGGCGAGGGGACGCTATGGGGAGGACCCTGGCGAGGTCCTCGACGTTTCAAAATGTCGGAGGAAAAATATCGCACGCGATCACTGTGAACTGCTCGACCATGAAAAAACCCTAAGGAAACATTGTTCACACATGCATAGATGAGAGGTGGGGGCGGATCGATGGCCGCCATTTTACTGACCGTCTTGAACGAGCGCATCGCGAACAGGTTCGCCATCATCGTGCTGAAACCCGGCGCCAGGCAGGACTGCGCGATGAAACCTAGCTTCAACTCGGCGAGGCAGATTACATCGTCGCCCTGTTTCCAGTCCCATGATGGAATGTTTAATAAGTAGGCCTGCAACAAAGTTACCTCGCGCTGATAAAACTTGCTCGAGCGCGGAGAACCTCGAGGACGACGGGTTTCTTTGTGCGACGACACGCGAGGAAGGCATTTTTCGCCCGTGAAGAATTCTTTCAGAAGTTTTATTTATGAAACGCATGAAAGATGGAAATATGTTTGCGTTTTGAAAATGAATTCGAGAATGGGGAAGCGGTGACTTGAACATTTTGGCAAACCGGCAAAGAGGAGGTACGAATTAATTTGTACAAATTTTCTACAGCCGAATAATAATAATATAATCTTCTTGATAATACCTTGTTGTGATATTGCATTAATTGAATGATAACGCGAATGTCGTCCGAGTAGTTCTTGATGGAGATGACGCGCATGATGTTCGCCGCGTCCTCTGCGTCTGGATCTTGACAGTACTTGTTCGCCAGCACCAAACACGCGTCCGCTTCGTGGACCTAAAACCGATCAGTAGCCTTTGTTCTATGTGTCGCGCACGACAATTAATTAACGGAGTGTCAAAAATGTAGTCTGGATCGGGACGGGAGTCAGAAAGCAGCGGCGAAACCGAAATCGTTTTTCTCGGGCAAATGTCGGAAAACAAAGTGACGGAAGAATCGTTTTGAAACTGATGAAAGTACACTGTGTCGTCTCGCACTTAGCACCTCGCACTTTGCAATTTCAAACATGTAACGTGTCGAATCAAATTTGGAGCTTGTTGAAGCCATCATTTTCTAATTTATTTATAAAATACAGACTTTTTTTCGCGCATTTCGACGAGAACGTGTTTATAAGCTCTTTTAGCAATAACCATTTGTCAGACTGAATTGCAACGTCTGCAAACTCAATCTAGACAGTTTAGTAGTGAGTTAGAAAATACTGAATTCTGCAATCTTCCAAGACACTACAGTCCGTATATTTTTTAAATAAATTCAATGAAGTGATGACTAACACACTACATAAAATCGCTGATAACGATCGGAAACACATTTCAATTGATCAGCGTCGAGATATTTTGGGACAGTACAGTGTACATTTCATTGTGGCGGGACTTTCGAAGCTTGGTCTGCCCTAAACGGCGTCACGATTACGGCGGGAGATTCGACTCTAAACGATATAACGGAGCAATAACAATGACGTTTCAATGTAATGACGCTAATGTATGAAAGACTCGACGGAAATCGAATATTCTGGGGAATACGAGCTACGTGTTAAGATTTGTTAAAAAGCGTTATTACTAGGCCAGTTTTTAGTAGGCTTGCGGGTATGCAGAAACAAAATGGCGACGCATGTCACTGGAAATACAGCACTTTGAAAAAACATTCGTTCCTCTGTCGATTTCCAAATTAAAATTCAACCTCATAATTTTCAACTAATCAAGTAAATATTTTTTCTTTATTGGAGGTAAAAAATTTTTATTGTTATTTTATGGGTTCCTACGACAAGCGCTGCCAGAATGTCTTCCCAACAACAACAAAATGTAAAAGCGAGTTCTATTGGCATTCCTTAAATAGGCAAACGCCAGCTAAACGCGGAACTGGAAAATCTCGAAGCTCTGCCAACATGCCCATCAACTGTCTTCTAATCAGACCTACGTTTAATTAATGCGAAAGAGAGTGTTCTACGTAAACAGCCAAAACAACATACCGTTTATACGTTTCAACGCAGGTTTCGCGAGGCGTCTATAATACTTAACTAAAATTAATTCCACATGCAAAAATCAGTCGAAAAATAACGTTCCTTTTTTTACACGAGATTTCTTTTCTAAAATGATCGACTAGAACTGCTTGGGCTTTCGACTCATTTTTTCAGGCAGAATTTTTCTTGTTTCCTTGTTACATCCTCTATTAAATGACGCCTTGTATGTACAGGGTATACCGGAAATGGTGCAACTATCATTTCACTGGCAACTTCTCGAGCGAAAGTTAGCAAAATTTTGTTATCAAAGACACCAACTAATTCATTTTTGAAGAAAATATCTGAACAATTTCTCTTTTTGTTTTCTGTAAAAGATGTTTTCCTTTTCTTTAATTTCATATAAAATTGGAGATCTTGTAGTTACCAGTGAGGCTGTTTTAAGAAAATTCACTGTCACAACTTTAATGTTATTGATTCTTTAATGATCCTTATTGGGTTTATGAATATGTGTCGTTTAACATGTATATACTTAATTTCCCCTTTTCTTTTTTTTTCCAAAATCAATGTTTTAAGTATAAAATTGGAGAAGTAGTAACTATCATGAAAAATTATGAAAAATTCGCCACATGTTTACTCTAACTTATCTTTTAGTGAAACTTATGGAATTTGTCGATGAAAATGTGTATATGTATGTAACAATTTCCTCTTTTATTTTACTTAAGGGAAGTATTCTTTGTGCTCTATAAAATTATAGATATTGTAGCTACTGTGGGAGCTAATCTACAAATTTGGCTGCCACATTTTCACTGTTATTGATTTTTAAACGAAATTTACAAAATTGTTAAAATTCACCCCACCTCTTTTCCTGAACGTACATGACAAATTATTATTATTATACTGAAAAAGTGCAGCAGCAAATTTTATTTCAATCTAATTATACAATTGTGTCACAAATATGAAACCCTGTGGGGGAACTTTGATGTTTGTGTTTTCGTTGTCGAGACATTATACTTTCGTAAAAGGAATTCTCATGATTTTCAGGGGCACCTTGTACATAACAGGGGACCATTGCTCACTGTCGCATAATACTCTAGGTCTCTACCGAAGGAAAATTGCTACGAACGACTAATCGTTCAAACTAGTCCTTCATACCCACCTGGATCGACAGCAGGCATGGATCTATCCGAAAAGTACAAACAACCTATAGGGGCGTTCTTTAACGCGGAGTTACCATACCAGAATACGTACACACGTGTATCTATGTCGACACGTGTTGGTAGAGACTGGGAATGTGTTTCTCACTGCGACGGGTCTCAAAGTTTTGCGACTGCAGTTGACTAAACTGTGCCAAATCGATCGATTTTCGCAGTGCACATTACGGACGTTTTGTCCAAAATTCATTCGGATGTAGCACATGCGAATGGAGTAGGGTTTATATCATCATTTCAATGGTTTCTAATTTATTTTTAACATGCAGGCGACATTTGCAATCTTTGTCTAGTTTTACAAAAAAGTAAAACAATGTTCGCTGAAAATTTGTTGTATTAATGCAGAAGTCTTGGTCTATAGTCAAAATTATTTTTGTTACTAATAAAGTTATAAAATATTAACAATCTATACTTGAATCGAGTTAGAGAGTTATTAAAAAATTACTCTCTCTCTCTCTCTCTTTTTCAAAGATCCTGGAATGTTCTTAATTTTTATAAACTGTTGCCAAATAATTCCATAGCTTGTATTTCTTAAACAAATTTAGAACCAGCAAAGTGGTGATATAAATTCCTTCTGATTCTACACATTTTATTTGTTGTTTTAGTTATTTCTTTTTTACGCATTACATTAATGATTCGTTGTAAATATAGAAGACTGTGATTGAAAATAGATGATTAAATATAATACTGTACTTCATTAATAAATAAAAACTGAACATAATCGAACGTATTTATATATATATTATGACCCAGTATTCTTTTTTTAAAACTGCTAAATTGTTGCGCTGTTCAACCGATAAGTACAAATAGAGAAGGAGCGTATCGTTAAAAATTTAATTTTGGACAAAGTCCTTGACATCGATTGCAAAAGTTGGTCGATTTGGCAGTTGCGAAATAACCCGTCTTGCGGAGGCACTCCTGGGTATCTTCGGGTGCACCAAATAGCGTAATCGTTTGATCCCGACTGCTCACAATGGGTCGCGTGTAATCGATCTGACACGAATGATTCGTTTCGGACTGATGAGACACGAAAGCGTATGACAGCATAGGAAATGCGTCAAAGGGGTTCCGTGAGACATCCTCAATGTGCATAGAAGGTAACGCACAAGCAACAACCATCCTGGAATAACAGCGTCCGTTCTGTTTGCGCAATCGGGCCGACTACCGATCGTTCGCAGCAGCAGCTATGACAGTCTCTTCGAATTCAACGTATACACTGGTCCAAAAAAATCTACTGAATATAATTGTATCGATCTTTTCCATCGTTATTAATTATTACAGTACAAGATGCGTCCCGTGCGATGTGTGACAAAATGGCCTGCAGAAATTGAAAATTCTACTTGCCTATGGCTACCTGACAAAAATTAATGTTGAAAGTTAGTGAAAGAAATTTTCATATGTTTATCATATAGTAAAGTATAAGAATAATAACAAGTAAAAAAAGTGAAAATAAAAAAATTTTTCTATTTATTGTTACCTCGAAAATTACTTTTTTATAGAAGAAATGAATTCAAAAAATGTTTGCACAAATAAATTAATTTGCTACTGAATACCACAGTGAACTAGGTCAAATATTATGGCGACAGGTCGTCACGATTTCTCGGCTCAAGGTCACGTGGAGATCATAGCATGTTAAGTCAATAAATTCGTCTTGACGTCACCTATAGAGCTATACAGTCGAAAATATGTGGTACCGTTAGAAAAAGTGGAACATTGATTTTCCATTGAAGTAAATTTTTTTGTTAAATTGTTAATGTTGCAAGTAGACGATTGAAATGCGACTTTTGCAACATTTTTTCGCTCGATTGTTTGAAGCAGTTGGAAAATCGTGGGAAAATATAATAAATAATAATAAATACTGAGATTTCCCAATGAATGTAAAAGGCGTCACTTTTAAAATTCGATATGAAATCTGTATTTTTTCAATGTTTACAGCCAGATTTTACAATTGAAGAATCGCATAATAAGTTTGTACAAATGCAGCAAAAATTTGTTCTTTGATTTTTCCCTGTGGCTACACTTGCAAAGAAGATATTGAACTAGAGAATTACTTTTTGTGAAATCTAACATTTCAAGAGATATTTTAACTGAGTGCCCCTGATAAATTTTGATACGTTGAACTCGAATCTGGAAACCATACTTCTATGAAATCTTAAGTTTTTTATCTCCTATAATACTATAAAATAGTGAATATTCTTAGTATAGTACTTCAATATTGCAATAAGCAATGAATGAATTAGATTTTGGATCTTACCCAATTAAACCATTTTTAAGTAAATATTTTGTTCATTATGAACGTAACAAAATTGCTGTAACTTTACAACAGCAAATATCACCCTCTAGATACAAATAAAAAATGACTTCACCGTTTAACAAAAAATTGAATTTACTCTGACATGTGAAATAAATATTGACAATAGCGATGCATAACATTGAACCATGCGCTCTGGTTAAACAGGAGTGACAAAAGCACAAAATACTTTTGTATCATTGTGTGTGTTAGACTATTGCGTTAGATCAAAAATATTGACATATCTATAGTATGCGACTTCAAAGCTACACAGAGCTATAGAGGATTAAAACGTAAAGCTGCAATAACAAATGGTTACAAAAATTCAACAAATGGTCCTGAACAAGTTTCACCTTTTTTTATTCCTCCTCCCACAGCATCCCCCAGGATTAGGTAGAGAGACATTACAACCGGGGGAGGGGGGGAAGAAATTTCACCTGAAAGTTACTGTCATGGCTGCCGTGGCCACGCGAACAATACGGTAGGGGGGTACACACGAGCGACCGTACGAAGGACGGGTGACCTGCGGGGTTGGTCGGCACGATACACAGATATCTGTCGGTGTCTCGTACGGTACACTTACTTCGTGGACAGGACAAGGGGTTCTGGATATCTGTGTCCTTGAGGCTCACCTTGACTCGCTGCAGATCAATGGGGTTCATGATAGTCCCCCGAAAGAACTCCACGGTGGTGAAGTGCCGCTTGAACAGTCCCTCTAGCTCGAGATCTGGTGGTTTCCTAAGTGGCACCGATATGGTATATTTTATGAAAAAGGTTCACCTCTGACTGACCGGACTGCGCCCTTGAAGAAATTGTCAAGGTCGCCGGACATCCCTTATCACCCCGGCTCCCCCCTTCTCGGGGGAGAAAGGGAGAAATGGCACCTTGACGCAGTGCTGATTGAATTTTTCAGTAAAATTCGCGATTCTGTTAGATTTCTAGGGGCTATCGGGGGCCGGCCTCCCTCGTAGGCCATAGGACATGGGAAAAAGTATAAATGGTAAACAGGTCTAAGTAAGTCTCTACTGCACGCTGAGTTGGCTCATAGCTCATTACCAGCATACCATGCAGTCGCAGGCGTTTGCTTTCTACTTTGTAATTAATTCGCTGTACTTCTGTCAGAAGATCCGTACATATGTACGTACCCACGCGCGTACCTATGTGCGAACCTACGCATATGTAAGAGAGAAATATGTACACTCATGACTGTACTATATACATACCCCAAAAATTTGAGGGTGAGCTTTTGAAGTGACTGATGTCTGTGGTTGCGACTGTGTGTGGACGGATGGTTGTTACTGTTTTGTTGGAATGATGTCTGACATTGTTTGCACTATTGTTTTATAATATTGTTTGCGAATGTTTGAAGTCATGTCTTTAATCGTTATTCATTTTTAAAGTCATTCTGTGCTGTCTTTTTTTAATACGGAAATAGTGAGTACCATAAATAAGTACTTTAATATACCAACAAGTATTCTGTCTAATCGACTATAGTTTTAAGAAATCACATTTTACTTAACTTAATTATTCCAATGATTTACTGAATTCTTATAGATTTTTGCTTTAAGAATTACCAAACTCGTAATTTTCATAATAAAAATTGGAAAATATTTTATATACAGTAAAGTCGCGATATTTGTCAACGACCGCGTACGCGATACAGTAAAGTCGCGATATTTATCAACGACCATGTACGCAATAGATATCAGGTTCCTACCCAATCCACTGCCGGGCAACGTCGCAGGGTGACGATGATTGATCTCAGCTCGGGTATATCTCGGGGAAAAAGGACAGCGTATGGGAAAGAAAGAGCTTTGGGAAACAGTCGTCGTCGCCGGCACAGTGCAAAGGCCCGCGTGTTCGCTGTCCTTCCTTGCGCCCGAAACTTTCATCGTCGATTAAACCACTAAATACAGTTGAAATTATATCGTGTTTGGTGCAATTTTAATAAGAAAAATGCCAGAAATAAGTTGGTGAAAGTCCCATAAAAAAATAATGAAATTAAAGAAATTTTTGTACATTTGATTAGTAATGGTTCACACCGATACGCTTCGGCCACGCTATCCGTATTTCATGCTGTCCTTCTCTACGTTCGGCTTTCGTTTGATCTCTCGGCGCGGTCGGCGCGGCAGACGCAGTGATGAAAAAATAATGTCGGTATGCGATAGGTGTCCGTGCAAAACACAGGCTGTTTGACAAGAATCGCAACTTTACTGTATTCTCGTAGCCAATAATCAAAATGCATCTTCAAAATGAAATCTTTCAAGAACTAGTAGTGACAGGAATGTACTATTGGAATATTAAATATTAACTCTATTTCCACCAGAGAATTTTCCCATTTGTCACACTTGAACCGGATCGGTCACTTCAAAAGAACGCCTCATAGCCGAAAACTGCATGAAACAACGCTACACGGTGCCACGCAGTCATCTACTCTTCGAAAGAACTGCGATAATCACATGATGCACTATTGAAATTCAAACGCGCCAACGCGACTAGTTCTACTAGGTGACCGCGGCGTGGCACGCGCGGTTCCACGATGACCTTGAAACAGAGCAGTGGAAAAGAAAGAGAAATATAAAAACATAGTAGTTACGAGAGAGAAAAAGGGAGAGTGAGAGAGAGAGAGAGAGAAAGAAAGAAAGAGATAATATCCCAACGTTGAAGTAGTATGCGCCTAACTTCACAGTATTCGAGTCGCCAGTACGTGTGTGCGTGTGTGTATGCACGTGTACATGTACGTCTAGGCGAAGTTGTAAGTCTACGACAAAATGGCGGTTGTTCCAGTGAATTTACACGACACGGCACGACGATGAGTATGACACGCTGATGCTTATGTTTGCCGCTGTCTGCGACCAATTTCGCATGTGTCGTATATATCGTTTATGTATATTGGTCGCGTCCTGGAGGGAAAACCGCGATATAACCTAAAATACTGCAAGAAAATGAGAAGCGCGGGCGACCACGCGCGGAGCGATTTGATTGGTGGGTTCTTTGAGGTTGGTGGGGTGTTATAGTGGGTGGTCTAGGGCGTGGGGGTACCTTGACGCGTTCCAGATCCACTGCATTCATCATGGTGCCCTGAAAAAACTCCACGGTCGTGTAATGCCTCTTCAGGAGACCCTCCAATTCGAGATCTGGTTCTTTCCTGAAAACATAGATCACTCCTTACGACGATGGCGATCAGACCTAACCATAGCGACCGGATATCCCCACTTCTCTTCCTCGTCGATGAGACTCCCTGTTGTTCCCGCCATTCGCATTTGGCAACCCTGTATTTATCCCCCGTTTGCAATATCTAGACGAAATTTCATCTTCGTGGGTACGTTGACTGCTTTCGCACGACCTTCTGGTTACGTTTGCGCTTTACCTACCGGTGACCGGCCCTCAGAAAATAGGAATTCTTTGAGACATCGATTTCGTTTTTAAAAACATACTGAGAAGCTAAATAAAGTACTCAAGTACTTTTTTAAAGTGCGGTGTCAAAATGGGCCCCTTAGACATTGTTGTCTAAGGAGTCAGTGTCTAAAAGTTTATGATTCAGGGATTTTTCAATTAATTTTTCTGTGTAGTAATATATATTTTCTTTCGAAATTATTTTTAATCTTCTTTTTAACGTAATTCAGTCTTTGAGAATCTTTAATAGTCTCCTGGTAGGTAAAGTGTTAATAAAATTCTAGATAGGCTCCAATACAAAAGGTTTATGAAAATCTGATCGCCATTGCGCACTCATTCACGGAACAAATGTTCAAATGGGACACCTACACGGACCTATGCTCGCCTGACTACCACAGAAAAAAAAACCAAAAATTACTCTCATATATATATCCCTCTAACGGTGTTGTTCAAACCAATGACTGCGTACATCATTACAGTAGTAGACTTACTTAATTTCATAACGGTACACGAGTAACATTACACACTTAACGTAAATATTGACGGAAATATGTTACTATTTCAAAAAACAAAATTATGTGGAGATTATTAATTTCGGATTGGACTCAGAATGCGAAATTTGACGTTAGGATGCCACGGGTACTCTGCGCGATCGCGTCGAGGGCAGATCTGCTTGCAGAATACAGTATCGTCAGCGTAGGTCATAATTGACCCGGCCACTGATCTTTTAAACCGTTGTTTAAAATTGTTCCAACGCGAAAAATAGATCGCGCAGAGCCCCATGGACCCGAGGGTGGGGGTCGGATGGCAAAAATAGTATGGTTGTTCATACCTATGCAAGAAGACAACCTCCACGTCAACGTCCTCGCGGTCCTCGTGCAAAAAGTCCTTGAGAAAGTGTGAGACTGATTCGTAGGTGATGTGGCCACACACGACAATATGTCTGCCAACACAACGGACGAATTAGATTCCGCTCCCGGGCCGATGCTCGGTCGGCGTGTCGAACAAAAGGAACAAAAAAAAAGTATAGAGAGAACCTTACAAGCAACTACCATGTACACGCTCTATATATGTAATTACACATGTTCTGAACCAATTAACGATTTCGCTACGTTCTTCTCTCTCCGTGTGCCGAGGCTACCGCTTATTTTTTTATTTTCTCTTTTTTTCACCGCTTTCCGTTTTTCGCTTGTTCTTTACTTTGAACGCCCGGTCCTTGAGAGCGAGCACTTGTGTTGTCGCGATATGCAACTCGAGGGTGTAAGCACGACTGCGAATCGAAGAGAAAGAGAGAGAGAGAGAGAGAGAGAGAGAGAGAGAGAATGTGAGAGAGTGAGAGACAGAGTCAGAGAGAGAGAGAGAGAGAGAGAGAGAGAGAGAGAGAGAGAGAGAGAGAAACACGTGAATATCGTTAAAAGATCTAAATTTTAGCTCTCTTTTATGCCAATTTAGTCTGCTGCCACAATAACAGTATAATCGAGTATGGAAGTTCTGTGTCAGTTGTTCGAATTTCTCGAATAATGAGGATGTATATTGACAAAAAAAAAGACGACAAAGCGAAAGAACAATACAACAGGAGAATCCTCTGGCAATTTAAAGGAACATTTATCTACGAAAAATTTCGCGTCGTATTCGCCTGTATATTCATATACATTCTGTGTGTATATAAATTTACATATTGTTAATGTATATATATATAATTACATAATTAATGAGCTAAACTTACCGGAATTGCAAGATAGGATTTGGTGTGTAAGTCGTTTTAACCAACTAGTGTGATCGAACAACTACACACAAGCGCCGCGCACACACACACATACACACACACAGACAAGAAATATATCTGTACTATACAAATAAAATGTAGAAACAGAAAAGAGAGTGGAGACAAGATAAAAAAAAATAAAATAACAGGAGTATATATATAGGTTCGAACAACGAAAGGTGATAAGAATTAGATAAATAGAAAAAATTACAGTAGAGTGCAGGCTCGTTCGTGTACTCGATCCTTGCAGTCAAATACAAGCACAAAATCTCGTTTTCTAAACTGATGTTAATTCTACGTGCGATTTATATAAATATATATATATATATATGTATCGTATTACATTAATTAAAATTATGGTTCTTACTGTTACAAGCGAGTCAGATAAACAGTGCCTAAAGGTGAGAAATTGTGTTATTGCGTCAACAAAAACTTCACCATGACCATTCCATGCTCCACTTCCTTCTACTCTGTAAATATTATATTTAATGCGAGGCTCATCATGAACTCAGCAGACACCCTCTGTTTGCACTGATTGCGTCTGTTTTCAGTTGTTTCTTTCTTATTTCTTTTTTGTTTTCTTTATCTGTTTTTCTTTTCGCATTTTGATTGCACCTGGCAAATCAAGGGCGTGCAACGTGAGCTCACGTGCCACTGAATCCAACATAGGCCTAAACACATATACAATTTACGACATGGAAGCCCTACATTACAAAAGGTTCTTTACTTTTACTCTATCATACGGGACTGACGTTTCTCTGAACACAATGTCCAACAAATCTCAACTTCTTTTATTCTATTCCCATAAACAATGGGCAACTCCCGTGGAGTTCGATATGCTAAACCCGAATCTGAAAACCGTTTCCTTCTATCGCCCTCGGTTTTAGAGAAATCTAATTTTGAGAAAATTGTATTTTCGCAATCGAGAATTCGTCGCGTTTTCGCTGTTTTAGGTTACGGGAACGTATTTCGCGGGAAACGATTCTGCAGACTTTCCTGAACACGATGGTATTTTTATAGATTCTGCCTGAGATCCTTGTCTTTCACAATATATTTAAAAATATCCGAAAAAGTTCATGTATTAATGGCGCATATTTATAATATTATTTAAAAAATAGTATTGTATGTTGGGGGAGGGGGGACGGGGGGTACAGAATCGTTCGATATAAGCCACATTCGTTTACCTTTCATAGTTACAGCATACAAACAAAATCACTGCGTAATTTGAAAATATGTATTTCTTCGAAATCGAATTTCTCAAGAATTGAGCTTAGGTAGTAACAATTCTCAGATTCGCGATCGGCGCGTCGAGATCCACGGGGACCGTCCCTTGATTACGGAATATAAAGGTAAGTGTTGGGCAGTGATATAGAAATGTCAATGATCGTGTAAGTGTGTGTATGATATCGATGTCACGTAGAAATCTACTCGATGAGTCTACCCAATCGACGGAGAGGGTTCACGGTGTGATCCGGTGGACCTAGTTGCCCATGTATAGAGAGAGAAAGAGAGAGTGACAGATAGAGAGACAGAGATAGAGAGGAGATGTAGAAAGAGCGAAAGAGAGACAGAGAGAGAAATGGGTACCGACCGTCGAATATGCTTGGACGTTGTGTGTGATTTAAGCTTGTCGATTAATCAAAATACGTCTCGTTCGTGGAACAATCAACCCCGAGAACACTCGTTACAGGTCTCACGTGTCGCGTGTCGTTTATCCTCTACGTGAGACCACAGGCCGGTGTACGCATCGTCAAAAAAAGCCACGCAATGCCACGCAACTGGATGAGAAGTTTCGCCTCGAAAAATTTTCATGGCAACGGTCGGTAAAACACGTCCGATTAGTGACACCCTGTTGCGCTTCGGCTGCTACGACCAACGGTCACGTCAGAGGCAATTTTCGAGTGTGTGTAGAAAATCAAGATGGCCGCAAACAATGAGTCGTTGTCAATAGAACGGCCGGCACCTTTGGCTTGAAACCGGAGAAGCGTGTATGCTAATAATTTCGCTCTTTTATGATCATTTGTTTTGTCTTAATTGACGACTTCGTTCTTAGTGTTTTTGAATTTCGCGTGTTAAAGGACGAAGACGGTCGTCCTTGTGTTCGTGTTAATATGTCAATTCCCGCCATTTCGAAAAATGACAAGTTTTGAAAAGCATGTGTTATTTGAAACATAATACATACAACAGAAAACGAAAGTTATCAAATGTAATATTATGCGTTGAATTCACTGAAAAAGTTAACTTTATTTTGTCACGTAATTAAATGTATGAAAACGTATTCGTAGGTACTCGTGTGCGCATGCGCATTTGAAATTCAAATT
The DNA here is from genome assembly GCA_028455605.1 of Lasioglossum malachurum. Taxonomy (NCBI): domain Eukaryota; kingdom Metazoa; phylum Arthropoda; class Insecta; order Hymenoptera; family Halictidae; genus Lasioglossum; species Lasioglossum malachurum. Next base: position 10,311,720 of record CM052315.1, read on the forward strand.
TGAATCATCCAAATTGAATGCGGGTTTCGGCGGCCATGTTTACTTGGGACTGGGACTTATTTACGGCGCAGAAGCACTTGGTTACCGAATGGTGTCGAATTTCCGGTTCTTTTTAGAAAATTGTGCCTTGGCAACGGCAAGGCAACTGGCAACCGTCCTTGACAGTGAATGATGCTTCCCAGTTCCCAGTGGCTTTAGACGATAGTGAATAATGTCACAAGCAAATAAGGTAAGTTTCATTTCAGTGTCCATTGATGCAATAAGAGGTTATGTTCGGTTTAGTGGCAGTTGAATACAGTGAAAGTGAGGGTTAAAGTGATAAATTAAGTAGTTAAATAAGGTTAAATAAGTATTGTTACAATTATCTATTTAAACATTACGTAAAAGCTAGCTTGTTTTCTTTTTTCCTTAAATACCTATGTACGCACTACGCACTGCTAGATTTGCAGTGGGACGAGGTTGTTTGACTTTGGCGGGAACTTTTGATATATTTGAAAACGTTTAACGAAAGAAATGTAAATTTGAAAACAAATTACCACCGGCAAGAGATCATACATTTATAATCGAGAAATAATCATGAAAGATTATAGCGTATTTTGATGAAACATTGTTTCTCCATTCTCTTTTATCACCATTTGGTAAAAATTGATGAAATTTCATTTATTAAAGTCATTGTCTTGATAGAATATATACTTCTCAACGTTTCAAGACCAAAGGAAATACTGACAGTTCTATCATCGATGACTCGGTTCACGTTTAATCAGTGTTTGTGGTATTCTGGTTATTTCACAGAAAATATATTTGCACCGACACAAAGCCATGAATGATGATCCATTCGTAACGAACGTACACATAGCACCATCCAACGAATCCTTAGCTTCCAAAGTTAAAAAACTTTGTTGAAGTTAAAATTTGTTGGACGGTGTAATTACATCACTCTTCCCTAATCTAACTCGTTTGCTGGCTCACTGATAATCCCTTCATCAAACCTAAACTACGCATAACATGTCATGGTTAGCAATATACATATGCGTATACATACAGCTTTATATATGCGTACAAACACGTACATATATAAAGCGTATACAGGGTGGGTCATTTGAACTGTTACAAAGAGAATCTTCTAATTACTTTAAATCGTTAGTGTAATTCTAACCAATTTTTGTTACGCTGTGAAATGTTTGGCCTGTTAACGGTTGCTAAGTGAAGTGATAAATAGACTCCAGATGTTTATGCAAATTCCATATGTTAAAATATACAAAATGTATGCAAAGTACAAACAAACTGGAAACACTTTATTGAAAATAGTACACTATAATTATTGTCGGATAGGGAATTCTTTCATGCTAACGTATTTTATTTTACTCTTGTTGTAGTAATTAGCAAAACAGGCAAATTAGCTTGAATAAATACTAAATTACTAAAAAGACATTTTTTAGAATTTTTTAGGTTGTATGTAGAATGTATATATGTATACATTAGAAATTATTATATGTCGTATTATTAATATATGAGAGAAATACAAACAATATCCAGAATTTGAAAAAAGTATGAATTACCTAATCATGATATAAACTTCTGTCCAGGTCCCATCAGTCTACCTATCTTCTATAAAAATATGCATTTGCATACACATCCGCAGTCTAGTGACCAGCTATGACTTATCATGTTTCTTCATACCTTCACTTAATAAATATCTTATAAAGTTTTGACAAGCTATTATAGTCGATTGAATGAATGGTATGACTAGTTTCTTGGTTGTACAATTTAAAAATTGGTAGGAAGTTGAAGATGACCTAAGATGGGAAAGTAAAAGTTAGTGACAGTCAAAATGAAAATCATATCTGTAGCACAGAGAATGGTCTGATAATATACATAGATTACGCATTAATGCACAGCAATGTAACAGCAGCCCACCCTGTATAGTACAACCCAAGGCAGAAGTTAACTTGTCCACTTTCCTTTCGTCAAGAATACACGTAAAAACGATAATCAATGCTGTCTAAAACATCAAGGTTATTACACACAAGGGTCGTGTTAGGTCATATGTATAAATATATATACATGTATATCGAATAATATTATATATACCATGATATATAATATGATACGCCATATGGAACTGAACATATATACATATATGGAAATACGACCTAACTCACATACGCATACTTACACACACACATATATATATATATGTAGGTAGTTGTACATGTTTGTATATATTTATGTGTGCAACATATGCATTCACTGTTGGATATGCAGGGTACATGCTGGACATTGACCCTTTGCACTCGGAGAAAAATACAGCTCTTATATTAATCTATCCTGTGTTTTACAAAACCCACCAAATTAAGATTAGACCCAGGAGCAATAAGTGAACATGTAACTTATCAATGTATACATATGAAGTTACAGTAAATAAATACTGAATAACTAAAGTCGTTAAGACGCAACACACATTTTACTGGCAGATCCACTACGTGGAGGTCTTGATCTAGCAACAACTATGTCAAAGATGCAACAGGCAACTGAGTTACCTGGTAACTATGCAAATAATCATCGACAGACCATTGAATCAGCTACAACTCAAAGTAGAAGAATAAAGAAACGAGGAATTTGAGGCAGCTATTAGTTATCTAGCTTCAGCCAATGCTGGTCAGTGCCACGAAGTGCCAATATCTCAGTCCATGTGTCACCTGCGAGATACCGCGTGTTCTTTTCTTTGCCCAGGGGATCATTAATCATCGCAATTCCTCGTTCTTCTTCTAACAAACTGAAGCCGTATTTGTCCCAAGTGCAGTCAGTGTGAACAAACAAGCTAACACCAGTTGCTGGGATCGTAAACTGTGGTGACAATTGGACTAGCTGGTTGGTTGGGGGGCGTTGCTTGGAGGCGGGGATATTGTAGTGGGCGGGAACTGTGTCGGGATTGGCGACCGTCGACTGACAACTAATACGAAGAGCAGGTATGGAGCTGCAGTCGCTTTGGCGGTTCTAACACTGTACTCTAAATATAAATGTATATATAACAAGAAATAACGGGCACCTCAGGATGTGTGTGTGTGTGTGTGTGTGTGTGTTTGTGTTTGTGTTTGTGTTCTCTGGTATACGTGGTCAGTGATGAGGAGTGGGGGTAGTGTACTGTATATCCGTGAACAAGAACAGAGTTGTGTACAGAGGGAACTAACGTCAAGGCATAGTGTTTCTGTAAGTGTCTGGTGTGACCAAGTGCATACGGTCAGAAAAGGTGTTACACACGATGGTGTCGTGCTATGGAGGCGTGATTGTGTGCGTGTGAGGGCGGGGAAAAGGGTTGTGTGGGAGGATTCAGACTTAAATAATGTACAAGAATGTTATCATACGAGAAAGTATATATCGGGTGGTTGACAGTAATTGGGGGTTGTGAAAGGTGGCTCAACTCGGGAAAGCTAGTTGGTTGGTTGTGTCTCTCACCTGCGACCTCGCTCGTTCTTCAAAGTGCCGCCATACTTGTTTCGCGTCCCGATCAGGTCAATTATCTCGGGGATACAACTGGCGAATATGGCCTACACCACGTGAATAGAACAAAACACAACATTCGCATCAATACACTTGTGTGACAGGGTTGGCAATTATTTTCTTTTATACTTTTTTTAGTTTTTCTTTTTTTTTTAATAGGTCTTGGTCGTGCTATGTGGATAATCGGTATCGTCTCGTTGTGTCGATAGAGTGGATTTGCTAATACTCGCGTCCAATCAGCCGGTCTGTATACCATAATTTGCTCATCATCCGGTGGGGGTGGGGGCGTGGTTTGGTGGCGAGGGGGTGGGGGGAGACTTTGCATTTATGAACGGAATAAGTAAGTTTTGGCTCAGCTACCGGGCGGCGCGGCTACCCATAGAGACACGATTAGCAGTGCTGTACCACTATAAGTGCCACGGCCCAAATAGTTAACGGTTATGTAGAAATAGTATAAAACGAACACGTTCCAAATAAAGGGCGGGGTAGGTAGGCTACCTACACCTAGGTCCTACACTCCTACACCTAGGCCTAACGACAACTACACGTGCCGACACGTCTACCTAGTCCATTGGCAGGTAGGTCATATATGTATATTCACTGAACATCACGCGTACGCTTCTCAACCGTTTTGTTTTTTGCTGTTTACACATATTTCCATTCTTTTTCTCTATATCGTGTAGCTGGCTAGATCCTTTAATATCTGAGTGTCGTGCACCACTTCTGCCTCTCAGTACTGCGCATGAACATTTGCCTGACCGGACCTTGTTCCAGGGAACGTACTCAAGGTCAAAATGCCGCAAGGCTGTCCCGCGTGGAGTTTAACGACAGGGAACAGATGCCCCTGCGCAAAGAATGTAATATTACCGGTAGATGGCGTCGACTGACCGTTAGAGAGCAGTTAGCGAGCGATAGTAGCGTCCAGTTGGTGGTGAGCCGCTCGTCTGTGTTCAAGCTAACGTACGCGGGTCTGTAGATCGGTAGGAACAGCTGAGAACTGTCTCTCTGTTTTAGCGATCGCGAGTATCGTTATGCGCCGATCTCTTTCTTCCTCCTCTCCGAGGGAACGCACCGGAGCTGCCCCCTAAATACCGACCAATGCGATGCTTTTGTCGCCAATCGGCCCTGTCCTTGGTCGGTAAATGAACCGTCAGGTTTGTTACCGACTAGCACGTTTGCCACGAATTAGATAATTAAATCTTCATTGTTTTTGGTCCTAGAATAAAATTCCTCGATACGAATTTATGCCATTGTGGATGACCCGTGTAATGGAGGACATTTTTTACTAACGTTCATCAGGTTTAAAAGTCAAAGTGTCTATTCTCGATAGGTATGATCATCAAAAGGTTTCTTTACTTTTTTAAATTATTTTGTACCATCGAAGATGAGTGAAATATTTTAGCTATGTTTTTCGCACTGTACATGTCCTTTAAGATGGTGCTTTAACTCGAGGAATTTTCAAAAATCATGAGACCCAAAATTACCAAGATATATAGACCTAGTTTTTTTCTTTGGTGATACAAATAAGTTAATCCATGTATACAGAAGGTATTCTACGGGTTGTCTCCTTTAACGAAAAATTCCAATTTTCTTATTAAAAAGATTTTAAAAACTATCTTAAAAGAAAATTTATTCCTCTATCTTATTTTTTAGGAATAATTTAGACATATATTGGATGTTTCTTTCGTATCAGACATCTTGTATAACCATAATTATTTAAAAAATTATAGATACATTACAAATTATAGTTATATTTATATACATTTCTTAATCTGAATTTGTCTTCGAAAATTCAAGTTTTTAGCCAAACTACTATTTTTAAATATTCGTAGAGACATGCGCAAAGCTTGGAACACCCTGTACGGTTGAAAAATAAAATAGTTGTCGTTGTGAATTTAGTATTATCTTATTCGTGGCACACTATTGATCCGAAACTATAATATGATAGAATATGTTCACGGTGAAAAAGCGGTGCGTCTGCGGCAACGAAGTCTGTGAGCGTAATCGCGTTACAGTAACATGACTGATATTTCGGCGATAAACAATCGAAGAAAAGTGTTTCTTGGGACATGAGCTAGTGTCGATCTACGCATGTACAGTTTCCTTATGTTTCGTCAACGAGAGCCCACAGCCATTTTAGAAACGCGGAGTTGTACCTCGAATAGTATAACCTCTTGCAGAACATCATCCTTATAAACAATTAAAATGAACAGAAGAAGTCTTGCTATTATTTTTAGCCGCCATCTACTTTCAATGAAGGAATATTTCAAATCACAAAATTGAAAAAAAGTATCGTTGAAAACTCTCAGTCCGAATATTTTGAATTTTTTAGGTTTAATAATGTTTTTCGTCCCTTCTACATGAAATTTGGTTGCTTAAGAAAGCACTTCGAATTTATTCCGATTCTGCAACACACTAAGAGAGCCCAAAACAACAGCTCTAACTTCTTCCCCCATTCATTTTAATTATTTTCAAAAACGAATCCCACAGGACTTTTCTTCGAGGTCTGTGGGGCAGTCGACGAGTGCCAATTCGAGTGATACGTACATGCATGCACATACACGTGTGTGCGAACACCGACGAGTGATTGTACAAGATGGATATCCAGTATGTGCGCACGCGTACGTATGTACAAAATATATACACAGGTATCTGTACAGAATCGAACATTCGCGCTCGTTTGTTTATCCAGAAAGCGAAAGAATGGCGCCCGTTCCCCGGAAGTGACCGTAGATCCTATGTGCACGTGTGCGTGTGTGGGTGTGTGGTAAATGTTGAAACAGAGGGTCGGAGATAAAGAGATACTGTTCTCGATGTGGCTGAAGCTAGACTATCTGTGTGTTTGAGCGAAGAATGGGGTGACGAACGAGCGTTTCGCGGGAAACGATGAGAAGGCTGTGCACGACGATCGATAAGCACCACTCGCGTTCCGTTTTTATCGAAATCCGCGCGGTTGAAAACGGATCGATGGGAGGCAATCTCTGTTTCTATGATATGCGACGCCTGATGACGCGGACCACGAGATTGAGACCATAGACCGAGATCTATGAGTCACGTGATACCGCAAAATCCAGGCGCACAGGCAAATTCTAGGGTCACGTGAGACGCGAGACCGAGGTGTCCACGCAGTCTTACGATTCACGCGGGACCGAGGCGCATGTGTAGATTCACGAGTTATGTGAGGCCGCGAAATCCAGGCGCATGCGCCAAGCTACGGGTTACGTGCAATCATGAGATTGAGTCACGTATATCGTGAAAGCGCGGGAATGGAGCACACCGTTCAAATTTTCACGCACGTTTCTCCTGCTTCCTCGACATGGCGACTCGCGAGAGCGTTTAGGAACGTTCAGTATGCATCTAGCTGGACGCACCGAGTCCACAGCGAAGGCATCGACTCGAGATAATGTTAGTGGAATTAGAAAATGATTCAATAGCGCACAAAGTGTCTGTGCAAAATTTTATAGAATCAGATCGTTGAGATTTTGGTGAAACATTGTTGAATAGCTTCGTGGAGAAACATCGGCGAAGGGTGTACGTCGGCTTGTTTTAAAGAATAAAGCTTTCACTTTCGACTCGCTGAATTATTTCTTGCAAACACCTTTCCACAGGAAACCTTGATTGTGATGTTTTTTTTTTAAATTTCATTTTGAAGAGAATTAAAATGAACGGACACCAATCCTCATGTCAACGATAATATTGAGTGGAAAAAATTTTCCAAATTCCATGAAGACATTCGAATTTCAAAGCTTTTTATTCATAGTGAAAAATTATCCTCAAGAAAATAACTTTGGCGTGTCAAAAGCAGAAGTTTCGCTCCTTAAAATATGCGTAGGTGCATAGTTCTCCGATTTTTTTTCACCGAATTATGTTAAGTTGAATGCTAACAAATTTTCACTTACAACTTCGCGACCCTACAAAATAGTATACAGGGTGTCTCGCTTGTATCGTGCGTTCAAATTACTGCCACCGCTATTAAAATATTGGGAAATCCGACTAGCACAAACTTTTACTAAAAAAATTCACATCTGCTTTTGAAAAGATCTTGATTAAGAAAAATAAAATAAGGAAATTCATTAATTCGTCATCGGTGTGTTATTATTTTTATATGATGTAGGGACACCCTGTACAACACTAACGGATAGTACGCATGCGCTCAAAATATATTCTAATTCCACCGACACTCAGTTTCAAAATTCTAAATTCGCGAACCGAACGGGGAGATAACTGAACAAGAATATAAAAAACAGATGAACCAAAATATCCGACGTAGGGTTGGCAGTGGTATCGCTAGCCCGGCAAATGTTGAAACGGAACAAGTGACAAGTCATGCTCAACTGGTTTCGCTATTTGTTCCATCATGCCAAGAAACAAAAGTACGATCGGAAACGAAAGAAGTGGGAGGAAACAGGAGACCGGGCGAACGTAGTGTGGGCGGGGCGGGTCCTACCGGTAAGACCCGTCCCGAACCGGCTTGTTCACGCGTCCGCCTTCTCCGCGTTCGGCCCGCTCGACGCTGGAGGTAGATGCAGCAAAAGTCTGGTCTCTTAATAATACGTGCAATTTCTACTGATCAAAATCCCCTAGGAAAGAGCAGCCGTATGTGCCTACCGCCTGCACCCCCTCTACTGCTGCGCTTCTAGTTCTTAAGTGCCAAGTAACCTTATATATCAAGCAAGAGAAAATCGTGTGTGTGTGTGGTTTCGACAGAACGACGGGAGGCGTTTTCTCCCCTCTTTCACTCATGAACAAGTCAGAAGTCACTCCCCTAAAGAGAGAAAGAGAGGGAGGGAGAGAGAGATAGGCCAATCCGCGCGGATGGATCTCGCCTTCGGTCGTTACAGTAGTCTACAGGCTAGCCAGAGCACTATCGCATGCCACCAAGAAACTCAATTCGTGAAGAGATAGAGAGAGATAGAGAGGGAACAGAGATAGAGAGAGAAAGAGAGAAAACAAAAATCGCTGTCCGCACGGGTCGCCAATACTTTCCTCTACCCCCCCCCCCCCCCCACTGGTTCGCCGCCTATGGCTGCCCCGAAAGTATCGACGACGGTCGCGACCCGCTATGCCGCGACTCCTCCTTTCGCGTATTTCTACCGGCCAGCGATTCGCCATGATCGTCGGACAACCTAGCCGCGGCTCGGTTGGCCTGGTTGCCGTCTCGCGAGGGTGGGGCCTGCGTCCCTCGGGGAGGGGACGCAGCAATCGTCGGTATCGTCGAACCCCGATCAAGGTCGTTCGAACGACGGACATTCTCAACAGCGCGTCTGCTGTCGTGAACGGTGATTTTAAAATATGGCATCGGCTATAGCTCTTTTTACAACGCTCTCTGCTAACGCTGCTGATCAACTTAATGAAAATCACCTCTGGACGCGTGTCGAACGTGTGTAATCGAGTGCTACCGGTTCTGTAGAGGACGTCTTGGTCTTTGGGATCACATCGTTCAGGTTCGGGCTTTACGCACGCGCTGCACCCTCGCCATTTCGGTTTTCGGGTCTCAGGATGCACCACCTGACTCTGTCACCCTTAATTGGGAAAGAAATTTCTTCTGGGGGAAATTATTGTGTTTCCACTGGGGAATCTAGTTGTACCATGACACACAAACTTATGAGTCTCTGAACGCTATAGATTACTTTAGTGTACTGTAGTCTAGCATAGGTGTTACGATACTAGATTAATTTTTTATATTTTTTGCTTCGGAATGAATATGTAAAACTGTGGGAAAAATGGAATATTTTTGTAGAAATCGTTTACATCTCTTGGTATTACTAACGGTGCATTAATGTGCTTGACTTTAACCTTAATAGATGCCCTTCGTACTCTCTCTTATAGGTTACTTTCCCCTTTAAAATACAACAACTTCCTCCCTAACAACAGTGTAGAATAAGGCTGACTGCTTCAGGTAGGGCACTCTGTGTAATTATTTATGGTTACTAATGATAGTCGTCATTTAAATAATATCTAGATCGGTTACGTGGAACCTGAGTTAATTGGGTAATTACTAAGTACTTCCTTAACGTCTCGAACACCGATCTTTAAATCATTCTTTAGTCTGGATGTCATTTTTCTGTTCAAGATATTTTCATTCTAAGGGAATAAAAATATATCTTGGACACTTTGATCTCAAGTTTATCGTATCATGTTCCATAGCAGACCTGACCACTGATAGACTGCGGATACTTATGCATGTATGAATTACGACTGATCCACAAAAACTATATAACAATTGAATGCTACATCGAATAAAACTCAAAACTGAATTTTATCCGATGCAGCGCGATGCACTCGTGGATAGCGCAAGTGCATAAAATCTGCAGTCTACTGACAAATTGTTTCTCAATTGTCATATTCTGGATTGTACCAATAGGGAAATTTTCGAAATGCATATTCTGTTCTATCGGGTGCATGTCCATGTGCACGCAGAATATCCTCGATTTTGTATCTTGACCTGCACCGTCCGCCGTATTTTCCAGAAAAAGCTCGCTGACCTCTGGACCAAACGGTAAGATCGAAGAACACATCTATTATTTATCTGCACTCATTCGCATGTATATGTATTATGCAATCGAACTTTTCGAACGGAATGGGACACGCGAGGGATCTCCTAAAATGTCAGGTGACAGGGGACGGTAGATATAAATAGTGAAATGGAGAAAAGCGAGGTGATTGAAAAAGTATGGTGGTTGATGTATAAACGACATGATCTCGAAATGATTGTATTCTACAAAGATTTTTTGTTTTGTCTTAAGTTCCTAACTTCGATCAGACACCTATCTGATAGATTCTCGTGAGCTGAGTTTGAGTCTGTATATTTTTTTTGAGTGCCATGTGTAATTCTCAAGCAAATCAATTTTCAAAAAATGTACCTTTTCAACTTTTACGCTTCAACGGTGACAGATATGGAATTTTACCTAGTGTAGTAGTACTTCAGAACAATATAATAAATAGTATTTAGAACAATATAACAGTACACAATATTTGTTAAAAAAATTGTTACAATCAGAACATTTAAAATTAGTAAATTGTGGCGAATATTTTTCAATTTATTTTCCAAAAATACAATAGCACCGGGTGATACAGTGTAACGTTTAATTATGTTATCTTGTTCAAGGGAGTCCATTTAATACTACAACGCTAGTTAGAACTATGTAACTATAACCGTTCAATTACAAAACATGTACAAAGTTTCAAAGTTGAAAATTTGCATTTTCTTTCAAAAAGTTATTTTCGTGAAAAGTATACATGGAAATTTTAAAAAATTTGAGGATTCATAATCAGCACTTGATAATCTATCAAAAACGCCTACTCGGAGTTGGAAACCCAAGTGTGAAATGAAAAGTATTATATGTATAACTACTATTACCTTCATCATCATCTTGTGACGAATATTTCCTTTGGGACAAAATGATAGCACACTTTGTATATCTACAGTTGTTCACAAAAATCTACGTATATTTGCTAAATTCCGAATATTTGTTTAATCAACGCTTTAAAAAGTTGTACTACTTCAATAATTGCAAAATTAATGAACAAAAGTCATAGTCATAAAGTAATTACAAATTATCAGGCTTCAAGATCATTCAAAGGTCAAATTATGTGTAGTAAGGTATGGATGACCTTGAAAAAATATGAGAAATGACATTGTGATGTACAAAATTGCCACCCGAATGAGTAACAATTAAACATTGATTTGTAGTGTGCTATCGTTTTTGCAAATCCTTGAAAAATATAATTCCACGTTGAAGCGCAATCCGAACATAAATTATTTAGAAAAGTTAGTATATGTTTATAGATTGTCATCACACGGTAATGTAACCGTTTGCTGAGGCGTTTACAATATTTAATATCGAGAGAATTAAACAGTCGTATTTTGGCATTAGTCTAAGATACTTGCAGTGACTCTATACAGAGTGATCTTGAGAAGAACAGCAGTTGTTAGGAGTAAGGTTAAGAACAGTTTAGGCCACGAGTGTAACCATCAAGATGACCGTCGTCTCATTAACGTAACGACTTTCTCCACAGGGTTCCTAAGAAAATTCATTTTTCTCCGGAACGCTGTGTGCAGTGAAAACTTTAACAGCTAACTTTTGATCTAAACTTGTCGCTCTCTGCAGGGAAGATAGAAATAATCAGTGGGCGTAGAGAGAAAATGTCGATAAAAAAAAAGATAAACAAAGAAGACAGGAAGACAGAAGAATAAACTGAACAGGAATTCGGAAGATCATTTTCATTAAGCTATTCAGTGTTCTCCCGGTGTGATACTTACTCAAAAAGGAACTATAGCCTACCTTCGCTTTAAAATCACCCAGATGATGGCGTCATTCCATCCTTACACAGAGTTTTTCGCTATGGAAACCTTCCAATTCTCCAGAAACAATCGGCGAGAGTATTTAAACCATAAATCATACACAGCAGTTATCTAGTTGAATCTATTAGTTATTAGAGAGTATATATAGAGACTTTCGTGAGAGATTCGCACGCGCGTGGCGGGGATAGGTCCGTAAAGCAGGTCTCGCGTAACCAGCCGGTCTCGAAGCAAGTCAACGGGCAAAATTCGCGCGCATGTTTGCTCCGTGCCGAAGCAGATTGGCAATCGCTCGCTTGAACAAGAGCGGAAGAGTTGCTCTCTAGGAGGAGACAGGCTGTGAATTCGAAAAATCGTGGGAGAGAGAGAGAGGCGAAAAGAGAGCGTTTAGGCGGGAAGCGGGCGAAAGTCTCTCGCAACATCTCGCGGCGTCGATTATGCGGTCGATTCCAAGAAGAAACCGTGCGGTAAGGCAGTCATATACACGTCGCGATGTATACGTGTACTTTCTATATAAAATTGGGTAATTACACCGGAAAGGGTACACTTCACCGATTTTGATGACCTTGAAATATGTTGCCAAGGTCATCATTCTGAACAACTTTTCCCTACACATGTTACCGCCGTTCGGCATTAGCTTCTTAGATATTCGCAAAAAAGGACGGACACCCCCTATGGCGAAGTCTACGCTTCTGTACTTGACCGAACACGTGTTTTATGGCGAAGCCCCATCCTCTGCACCCCTACTCCAACAAACCTATCCCAGACGTAATCAAAATTCATTTAAAATGTGTGTGGCGAAGTTAAAAAAGTTATTTAGAATCACGCCCCAGATAATATATTCGGAGCTCGTCAAAATTGGTAGGGAACTCCGTTTCTAGATTGTCATCCCACGGAGAATTAGGTTTGTACAGGTTTTAAATGAATTTTGGTCAGGTCTGGGTTACATCTGGGGGCGAGGTGCAGGGAGAGGGGTGAAGCCCCTTCCCCGCCCTAAAGGACGAATTCGGTCACTGGGGAAAGATGGAGTTCGGTATAGAGATCCTATTAGATTTTGCGAATACCTAAAGAACTGAGGCCGAGCAGCGGTGACATATATCAGGAACAGTTGTTCAGAATAATGACCTGGACAACATATTTCAATGTTATCGAAATCGGTGACGTGTACCCTTCTCTGTTAATTACCAACAATTGTTTCAAGGATTGATCAAGAGACAGATGTACAGATATAATACAAATAAACAGACAGATAAACAAGTGGCTGGTTGGTAGATGGCTTTGTGACCAGACAAACAAAAAAACAGAGGAGATAGAGAGACAGAGAGATAGTCAGAAAGATAGAGACAGAGACAGAGAAAGATAGAAATGAATAAATAGGCAAACAGATAAATAGATCGAAAGATTGAAATAGAGAAAGAGATATAGAATAGAGAGAGATATGCAACAACGAATATGTATATATATATATACATATGTATAGTCTGTGTGTATATATATACACATATTGATATCTGATCTACTATATAGTGTGTATAGAACATGTGTGTAGATATATAAGAATAAAACACGTGTGTGTATATATTTCTTTTTTTCACAAGAGTTCAAGCATACCAGCACGTGTTACCGAGATATATAGTTACTAAATTGGTTCCAAAAAATGGTGGGTAAGAAAAGCGGTGAGAGTCAGCACAAGGTACGTCAAAAATAAACAGTGAGAGCGAAATGGTTTAAAAAACGGAGTCGGGGTAGGGTGGGGTGTGGTGAGATTCCAGAATTCGGGGATGCGAGTTTCTCTAACAGTTACGGATTGGGGGGTGAGGGTTCAGGAACATTTACGCCAGTCAGAGAGTAAGTGTGGATAGCAGAAACCCGTTTCTCGTCGAAAACATTGGGGGGAGAAAAAGTATTGCGAAACGATCGGTACCCTTGAAAAATTTCTCACGAACGAAGAAAACAATAACACGATAATCGTCCGCTCGAAAAACCGTAAAAATGGTCCTTGGATCGTTGAAAATCCTGGAACACCCTCCTAGATTTTGATAAAACGAAAACTGCGACGCAACGAAGAAAAGTCGGAAAATATTCGAAATCTTTGAAAAAACACGTGTGAAACAGGAGGAGGGTGTAAACGGGTCACTTTGCTATCCAGGTCGACTTCGCTCCTCCTCGCATCTATGCGACTACAAGGACAATAGTTTGGGGGGCTAGTTTCAAGGGGTATCTTTGGCTGGCTTCCACGTAGGTGGATTTATGGGGTACCTGCGTCCACGCTCACGCTTGTACTGGCCACCGTACTTGCAGCGGTTCGCGGCGAGCTCCGTGATCTCTGGGATCCAGCTGGCGAACACCGCCTACACACCCACAATCATCCGTTGCCGTCAGAACAGAGCCCTAACGTGAGTTTCTTTTTTATTGTATTTTTGTGTTTCTGTTTTTTAGTTTAAAGTGTGTGTGTATGCGTATGCTTCTGATTCATCGTATGGGCGTATATCTTGTGTACGGTTTGTTGTATGGATGCGGATCTGTGAATGTGTACGTGTATACGGGTGTCTGTATATGTGTATGTCGTTAGACTCGCTGTCGGTTGGTTTTACTGTCTATATAATGTGGCAATTCTGCCTCTTTGCTACGTCTGGGAGGACACACGCTTGCAACGCTTCACTCTCTGCTCGAATCGTTCGCGGATAAAACCACAGACAGGGCCTGGCGGCAGACCAGACGCGCTCGCGGGGCCTGGACCCTTCGTTTTACCATTTTCTTGTCGCGCCCTACCTTATCGACCGCGGGTGACGTTACGCATCACGACGTCATTCATGATTGAAATCGAAGTTGAATGAAATTAAACTAATCGTTCTAGCACAGACGAGCCATGGGAGTGGAAAGTCACCGCATAAGATTTCGTGTTACGTAGTCTGCAATACCGATAGTGTAAAAAGGTAATGGTTTTCAGCACCATCTATGTACTACGTGAGACAATACACGTAGTTTACAGAGTTGTCGGATCTAAAAGTGCGATGTTGCCATATTAGGTTGTTAATAAAATTTTTAATGATATGGAATTCCGATTATTTTAATGGAATACCAGATCTGTTTGGATCTGTGTGTATCAAAAATTTGTCGGAATGTATAAAAATCAAGAAGTAAAACCAATCCTACTGGAAGCGTTAAAAAATTTTTGTGTAAAATTCCCTTCCCTCTGTCTACATACATACATACGAACATATATACATGCAACAAGAAATAGAAGAACAAGAATATTAAATATTGTAATCGTATTGTTAAATTTATAAACATATATGTTGCCAATCCGCTACGAACATATTTTCCTATTGCACAATTCGCTAATTACTTTTTGCCTTCTATATACAGTAGCAAAATATTAAAGTAAGTAATAAGTGTATCATATAGTAGAGTAAGTAAGGAATCGTTGTTTTCATGTATTGAACATTATATTACCGATTTTACATGCAAAATTGTTTGTGCAACAGGGACATGGACTTTTCGTTCCCCAATGCACGCTACACGAGTGTGTATTAATACACCTATGGAACAGTGTGATCTCAATTATAAATATTTCATTCGTCACAGTTTTTAAAAAATTTGTACGCGTCAGAATCCGATGTGATTGACTTCTATTCGCGGAACGTATGTATAACAATTTTTGCATCAGTTCCGAAGCAAAATTATGTCGTTACGTTTCACGTCGTGACGAATGCAGGTCGCGACAATAACGTGACGATAACGATCGCCCATTATTTTATATTGGTCACAACAGTAAAGCGTGATCGCAATATTGACGCAACGCATAATGGAGAGTCAACCTAAGTTGCATCGTAATTTCGTTTCAATTCACCACGGATACGAAAAATCTATTCCTATGCAGTCCGGCTAGCACCTAAATATGTGATCCCTGGAAAGAATTAGGGGAAGCCAAGCGACCTAGTCCCCTTGCCCCGATGCCGTTCAGTTTATAGGCGCTCGGCGACTTACGATCACTGAATAATACATATGCACGTACGTGCCTTGAATACATAGTAACACATTATAAAATGCCAGAACATTCCAATGTTTTCTTGTCGCGTCCAACATGATTAATAAACGACAATTTATCCTAATTATATATAAACGTAATTCATGTTGTGATTGCTTCGGAATTGTGGAGCGAAGTACAATATACTTCTCCCGTAAAGTAATTATTCTTATGAAAATCTTAAATTTTATTAAACCTACAAAATTTGGAATATAACTGCATTTTTACAATAGTGTATTTCACAAACATTATTTCTATTGTATGAATTACGCGCTTTATGAATTCGTTGCTTCTAAATCAAAAGGGGTAAATGTTTGTGAATTATCGGTAATGTCGGATACGACTTTGATCGACCTATTTTTGAAATTTCCCGCCTTTTAATGCAGAGGGCGCTGCACATCCGCCCGTTAATTCCGTCGGTATTGCAGATGAAACTTTTTAACCCTGTCGGTATTGCAGATAATGTGCCACGAAATCCTATGTGTTTGTTAGTCTACTCCCGCATCTCGTCAATGGCTACACCAGCCGTGACGGTAAGGAAGAGAGTAACTTTATCCTCAAATCAAGTTGCTGACGACACAAACGATTGAATTCCTCGCGTACTAATGTTTTATCAAGATCACTCATCGGGGACCCGATTTTCTTAATCATCTTGTACCGATGCTGCCACCCTTAGACGCAGTTCTACCAACCTTCGCGCTGGAAGAATTTCCATCGAATTAGGGGATATTTTAGTGTGTATATCAGAAAAATTGGATTTTGGATCTGGAAGTAACACGTTGGCCGTGGATAAGTCGAGAATTTCGATTGGAACAGGACGCTGACTTCAATGAAAATAGGAGAGGTACCAACTGTCTTTGATAACTGGCAAAGCTTCCTGATTGCGATCTGATTCGAATTATTTGCACAATTTGATTGAACTTTTTATCCATTTAATAGAATCGACTTCTACTGGACTTGAATGACTTCTGTTTTACAAACGTTTATATTGTAACGATTTGGTTGTGATGTTAACAAATTTCAGAAAGCCTGATTAAGACTTTAATCGTCTTTTGCCTCAACAGTAATGATCATTCCACCCTAAATGATCACAAGGCTTGGGATTTTTATAAGATTTTGAAATTTCATAACGTGGTGTTTTATTACACTTGAACTAATTTCTATATAAATCATCTTCGAAGAGTTTATCAAAAATAATAATCCGAGATACCACAACGGTTGAGCTGAGTTTAAAATTAATTTAGTAAGAAAGTCCTTGTAACTTTTGGAAGTAAACTGTATGTTGTGGGTAATTCTGTATATCAGAACTCCAATCATTAATTCGATATTTGCATCGGGATGCTCTTCCCACAATGAAAAATTTTTTCAATTAACACATTCTGTAATATAATAATACGATTCAGATCTCGCTCAGAAATCACTCAATTGACTCAAAAATCTCCCCTTTGAGTTCCCAACCTACAAACTTACGTATCAGTAATGATAACAATCGACACACTGGACACACACACAAAGACATACATAACTTGCACTCAGGAAAGTAGAAAAAAAGATGACAAATCTAACAAAAGAAAATTCATTCTATCATGTGTGCTAATCACTATCTTGATTAATTATTGTAAATTATTAGAAGTTGTTTTTGATCGAGTCGACCTGGAATTTTAGGGAATAGAACATTGTACCGCACGTGCCTCCATTTTTGCAATGATTGACCAAAGTCACTATGTTAACCTCGGGACTAAACACATTTTTTCTCGGAAACTACAAAGGTCACAAAAAAAACGAAAGAGAACAAACTTATGCTATTTTATGTGAAAAACTTGCTAATGTACGTAAATTTGTTATAACTGCATAATTTTTCGAAAAACGAATGCAATTAAGAGGTATTCAAAATGTTTCATTTCTGATCTTGCGTGACCTTGCAGTGTTGCACATGTTCCGCATGAAATTAAATAATTTCTGGTTTGTATTTGTTTTTCGAACAATTGTAACAATTTAAAAAATTGTGTACGTAGCGTGGTGTTTAGGTATAATATAGTCATTTGTTTCTCTGGCCCTTTTTAAATATACGTTTACGAGAAAAAATGCGAAAACTTTAGGTGAAACGCGACGCTCGGACACAGTGCCGTTAGTTAGCGTAAATCGACTCGCGGTTACAGTGCGGTGTTCCTTCGTGAAAAACGGGCATGCAGGCACTATTGTATAGCGTATAGTGTGGTCAACGTTTCTGCGGTGACGTCATTGGTTACCAAGGGTGCTCATATGCAAATCCAAATCTAACTGTGTTGCCATATGTGTAGGTGTGGTGGAAAATAAACGAAATCTGGAACGATTATCGTGGGATTTTTTAAAAAGTCGGATGTGACGTAGTGCACACGAAATTTGAAGAGTGGGTTCAGTCACCACTTTTCTCGAATTTGTTTATGAAAGACATCTTTCATTTTATCGCACGAAATTTCATTTATTCACTTGACTTTTTATATAAATTATATAAAAATCAGCAAAATAATAATTTATACTGTACGAATTGTAATCGATTTAAAATAATTTATTAAATATATATGTATGTACGGCGCACGTATTCTTATAGTCCATGTAGAGCTGAGAATCTTTTATGTGGAAGGTTTCTCAAAATTTTGTCCGTGTCAGAAGTTGGAGCACTCAAAATTTCAAAAAGCGCTCCAAACAAAAGTTGTTCAGTTTTTTAAGGGCTCCTTGAAAATGTCAAAAATTATTTTGTATCTGGTTTGAAAAACTTCGAAAGTCCGTGAAAACCCACTTTCATACAGCCTTGTAGTAATCGTTTGAATATTCGTTTAACTCGAGAATGTTTTTAACAGAAATGTTTGCACAGGAAGCACTTGACTAATCTGTCGAGCACCGAAGAGGAAAAAGTGTACCAAACAATACGTAATCCAACATTTGAATTTGCGAGATAGAAAACGTATCAAATGAAATTCTGAAAGTACATTCTATCATGGCTACTAAACGAGAGATAAAGGGAGAAGCAAAGTGAAAGTAGCTGCGCTTGCACTATCTCCGAGAGAACCAAAATGGTGGATCCACGCATGGAGATCACACATTCGCCTAGTTTCAAATTAATATTATTCTCATAAACCGTATGTTTGATGAATAAATGAAAGAGGGAAAATTGGTACAGTTCTTTTAGTCACTTAAAAAAATGCTATTAATCTATTTTGAAAAGCATGACCTCGAAATCTTGAAGAGCATGACCTTGAGAAAAAAAAGGATGTTGTCTCTGACGGTTTTTCCTATCGTCAATAATAATCGAAATACTTCGGGTGCTGCGGTTAAAAATTTGTCCCATGCATGGACCCAGTGATACTAATGAGCTTAGAGTGCCGAAAATATTTTCGTGTAATGTAAGTGGACGTACGCTATAGGTAGCAGACTAAAGTGGCAAGTCGTGCAATACTCGGTGATACAGCGTGACCTTGATCTAAGAGATCCTCGAGAATTCTCGAAAAGGTCATAGATCAGCCATAACTATACCTACGAGTGCTATTGTTCTGTAAGACAGTTTGAAATTTCTCCTTGCTTTAATTGAAAATAATGATTATTATTAATGAAAGTGTTGTACTTGAATGAATCTTGATTAATTAGTAATCACCGCGGTCTAACCGCAACGAAATATGACAATCGATCCTTATTAACTCCTCGATTTATCTGGGTCAGAATCCTATCGATCATATACAGTTCATGCAAAGAGTTAGTTACTTTATCATAATTTAAGTAATTATTAACCAACTTTTTGTGTTAATGAGATGTGTGGTGGGATCGTGGTACGGTAAAAGATCCAAGCACTTCGATTCACCACGATTTACAGTATTTTAGAATTTTTTAATTTTTATTACTGTTAATCAACAATTTTTTTTAATAGCGCACTGCCGGTAAAAATGTAAATGCTCTCGATATCTTATTTATGTAACATTGTAAACACTGAAACAATCAAAAACTTGAAAAATCCTATTCTTTATGAGGAGGTTACAATTTAGAACTTATGAAGGTAACTAAAGCTTGCCGGGTTGTAAATGTCACACATGTCAATTTAAAAAAAATTATAATCTGGTTTTTCAGTGAAATTATGTTGACATGTGCTATTAAAACAAAATATTAAATAATTGTAGTCGTCTGGTGATTTTGGAAATTTTATGATATTCTGTTTTCTAGATAATAATAATAATCATAACAAACCATCACTTTCGAATCTAATACTTATTAAATTTTGTAAAAATTGAGAAGAATTAATTTAACTATTATATCTAATAGTTCAAAAATGTTCATTAATCCAATAACAAATTGCACTCTTAAAATTTTTTTCTTCAGCTCTCTTAACTTTTGAGAAATTTAATTTTCAAGCAAAACTAACTTTCTCAGTAATAGAAATTCATATTGCACTCTAAATTTATTTTTACGTAATATGAACCAATTTTAAATTTTATATCCACGTTCTATGGTAAAGTTTCAAGAAACTTCATACTTTATTTTGCAAATAATTTGTTAATTTTTGAAAATTTTAGGAAGTCATTAAATATTGGATCTTTTACCGCAATCCTGTGAAATTTTCTATTTAATTAAAAAGCTAGCCGAAAATGTGGTTCAATAGATGATTGGCGATTGCAAATAAATTTATTAATAATAACGTATTTCACGTGAATACCGTTTGTTTTCCTGTTAATAGCTCAATTTTATATTTTTTCTTATATGGTCAACTGTTAATATTCATTCAGACTAATTGTGAGTAAACTAATTATCATAAATAATTACTAACGTACTATGATCAAACCACATCTGTTAAAATGTTCTAATCACATTTCTAAACAAACTCTCAATCTATCGTTACACTCGTTTTATACTACTGCATTCCTAGCACAATCGGGGAAATTCTTTTATTGTAGTCCCTCGAAAATCTCGTCTTTGTAGTCCTCAATAAACTCAGAATTTGAATTTTTTTACAATTATTTAGAGAATATTGTAACTAATACACAATACTACTGTTAATGTTGTGGTGAATCTTTATACATATAGAAAATTTTTTATTACACAATTTTTGCATAATTTTGAATCATGAATTATAAAATACATTGCAGTTAATACTATCAATTTATGGTAAATTAGTAATTGGCCAAGTTCAATATGTACTCATAAATCTAAGTATATATGAATCCTTAATTACGTTTACAACCTTCGTTTACTGCATTTTTCTCATTTGAGTATTGTTTACAAAAAACATAAAACAGAATAAACATTATTTTTAGAAATGATAAGATAAAAGAAAAAATGTTAAACTTCAATTGTAAGAGCCAGGGAGGGAATGGAATTCATTCCTTCACCCAACAATTTGATAAGTCCTTGTTTTGTAATTTTGTAATAATATAATCATACAATATTTTGCAGTATTTAATAGATTATAATTTTGGATTCATAAGTATCCATTCTCAACCAGAGTAATCCAGACCCAACAATAAGTACATACAATGTCCGAGAGTATATTAGAGGAACATATTATACATAAATAAAGAAAAAATAAAAGAGTAATACCTAAATTGATTAAAGATTTTCGAGGGAATGATGTTATTAATTGTGTAATGTGCATGTATTTGTTGGACTGTAGCTCCGTTACCCGAGAACCTGTAGAAACATTTAATTGTTCCGCTTCTTCCGACTGATTCTATACAAGGTGTGAAAAAAGAAATGGTCAGTCGTACTAGAAGTGATTCACGACAATACATTGCTTGCTTTGTAACATTGTTTACAACAATGATAGTTAAATTTCGTTTAACGTCTTCATGATCTACTCGTCAAGAAGTTAAAAATTTGCGAAAGGACCATACGCACATTCATCCTAATAGTCTAATGTAACTTCCAATATAGGAATAGTGGGAAATACTGTTACTGTTCTCTGAAGGAAACAGCTAGAGATAAGGTCGGTAACCTGGTGAAAGCACTGAGAATTACTGTCGGCATTTTTTATCGAAGGTAGTAGAAGGTACGGTCAGTGACCTCTAGCGAAGACAGTGAGAAGTACGGTTATTGACGTGTTAAGAACAGTTGACACTGCAATCGATCATCTCTAGTGGGGTAGGTAGAAGTGCGGTCACTGACCTAGAGGAGATGCCGCGGTCAGCGACCTAATGAGGATACCGCGGTCAGTGACCTATCGGGAATACCGTGGTCAGTGACCAGGTGCAGATCCACAGAAAGGTTTCACATGCAATCTTTGAAAACTGTAACCGTTAATTCTGAGTAAATGATTTTTTTCGGTACATGGTTCCTCGACAACTTATTACCTTCTCAATGAGTAGAACACGTTAACAAAAAGAAACTATAAACCT
This sequence comes from Lasioglossum malachurum, assembly GCA_028455605.1. Lineage (NCBI taxonomy): Eukaryota > Metazoa > Arthropoda > Insecta > Hymenoptera > Halictidae > Lasioglossum > Lasioglossum malachurum. The sequence continues at coordinate 10,333,909 of CM052315.1, forward strand.
TTATTGGTGTAAACAATTCTTCTGTCTTTTGCTATGAAAATTCGTGCAACATTTTGCGCACATTCGAACCCCTAGCATTGATGACCACTGCTTTCTAGTCACCCCGTACACTCGCACGCATAGATCTGTCCCTTGCACGTTGTGTTTGTGTGTGTGAGTAACGCGCGTGTATCTCGCGAGGTCGTCAACAGATACAGGATTACAAAGTATATGTATACATAGTATGTAAATATATATATATATAAAGAGAGATAGATAGATATGTATAAAAAATGAAAGTAATAAAAGTTAATATAGGCAAAGTAGAGACAGGATTGAAAGATGTAATTTTTATAATACCTCTTTCCGTGTTCCCGCTTGTATTCGCCGCTGTACTTGGACCTACTGCCTACGAGCTCTATTATCTCGGGTATGCTACTAGCAAAAATTGCCTGCAAATAGAAATCATAACTGCAAAACACTATGCGACTACGGACCGTTCGGAAACAAACTGGCTCGTCTACGGTACAGTTGGAATTTTCGAGTTTTCCTCGGCTCGCGCACAGATCCGTTCGGATCCTCGGATATCTGTCGCCAGGTCAACAAAATCGGAGAGAGGGAAGGGATAATAAAAGAGACATAGCGGTTCGGGAGCGACGACCTACGTTTTCCTTATTTTTTCGACTTTTCCTATCGTTTCGTTTTTCCTTTTCGTTTCTGTTTTTCTTTTTCGGTGCTTCCTTGAGAACTGTAGCTAATCTCTGCGTTTCTACAAGTTATATCGGAAATGTGACTGTAGCCCTCGATCGATACACTTTTACGAGGACTGCGACAATTTTTTAGTTCGTAATTAGCTTTTTTAATGGCCGCGATCTTTCATCGAAACTCGCTGCCATGCACACCCCTGCTATAAGTTTTAGGACACCTGCTGGTCCTAGTGACATCTAGTCAATTTTCAGCAACTTGTGCTGGTTTTTGTGTTTGACTTTTGGTAACTCTGTTTAGTGGGTGAAATTTTTAAGAAACTTTAGAAAAATTTAGGAAATTTCCTGACATGAAAACATCCTCAAAAGTTAGAAAATTATGAACTTTTTCAAGTTTTATAACCCATATATATATTTTTACAATTAAACTGTGAGTGATAAAACCAGTTTCCAGACAAAAGTTCCAAACAAAAATTGTTTAAACATTCAGAGAAAAAGTTGTAAACTATTGATTAAACTGAAAATCAAATTTCTCTTCATATTATATATTTTAGTTCTATAATTTTGTACAAAGTCATTTTTATAGACTCAACAGTACTAAAACCAAAACATTTTTCATTTTGACAGTAGTTCCAGTGGAATCAATCAAAAGCACAGAATCTCCATTTTCAATTTCATTGTAATAAACTCAGAAATAGTCAGTACTAATTTTGAAACATCTAATAATCATTTTTATATTTCAATTTTGTCATTGTAGAAGAATTTTTTAAAAATGATCGAATGTTCTAAAACTCATGGTGGGGGTGTATGATGCATTCGACACCGGAAATGTTAGTGAAGCGATGTTGCAAAGAGATTTCTTAGACTCACATTCACAGCTATATTTTGTAACAGATAAATTTTAGAATGATAATGAATAGAATTCATTGAGAGTAGTATATATCCACAAGGAAAAAAGCGCTCTCAAAATTTCCAGATGAATTTAGTCAGATTTAGTATCGTAGCGAAAAAACATTAAACTCGATGGTACGATCGAACTCGATGTTAGTTAGTAGAGTGCAGTGGCAAGCAAGTTAATAGATCTTTAAGCAGTTTTAACACCAAGAAAAGTATATAGAAGTCAGAAATTCGTTTGTGCTATTTCATTCTTGCTCTTTTTTATTTGACAGAGTATTAAACAATTATTCCGCTATTTCTATTTAAAATATTGCAAACGGAAGAATTTATTAAAAAATAAAAAAATTTTATTTCTGTACTACAAATGACTCGCTTTTCAACAACACAGTTATACTTTCTTATATTTCACAAATTAATAATTTAATTCATTATTTTTAACTTCAGTATTATCGATTTGGTTAATTCTTAGTAATTGTATTATCAGTAACGTAATTCATGATAATTAGGTTAATTCATTCTTAGAAATTTTATTAATATCCATTCGATTTGTTATTACGGATTTTTATAAAGTTTTGATAAGCAGAACTATTGATTCAGTAAAATAAACTTCAGAATACTCTCAACCATAATGGCCACCATCTGCGGATTTTTGATGTATTTTAAGAACCAAAGTTACTCCCTTGTGAGTCACTAAACTATCAAGGAACCGGTGACTAACATTCGCCGAAATATTATAGTAAATCAGTGGAACGGTTTCATTTTTGACTCGGTGGTTATTACTAGACTGTGCATTTAATATAGTAAGCGTTTCAAAATACAATATGCTTCAAAAAACTTTTCATATTTTATTTTTTACAATATTGACAATTTTATAATATCTTCATTTGCTACAGCTTCTTTTAATTTTCCTTTTCTATAGTTTCATAGTAATCTAATTCCTGTAATTTTACATTGTTTTCATTTTTTTACGTGATTTTTATATCATGTAATTATTTAATTCTTTTTGACATTCATAATTTTATGTTATTGTTTATAATTTTATAGGAAATGTATATAATAATACGCATCATTTGCAGTACTAAAATAAAAAGTAACATTTGCATACAATAATAGTTCTTACTTACTTCTGGCCATTTTTATTCGTTATTTGTACACAATACAACAAACTTTTATTTTAATACCCTGCATAATATTCCTTGTACAGGCTGCCCAGGGAAAGAACCGATTTGTTTCAGTAGAGTTTATATATTGAACTGTTTTTGAATTAGTAAAACTTAATTTAACTAAAATCCGACCTAATTTTCAAATTCTTGTTATATGAATCGTACACAAAGTTTATCTAATCTTCGTGTTTTAGAATTCTTTATATTCTGTTTAAAAAATAAGAAAAACACTCATCATAAATAGTCGAGAAATACAAGTTTTGTGAAAAATTTTTTCAATATTTCTCAAAATAATTTTTTCGATTCAAATTATTATATGTATACAAAAATAGACATAGATTTTTTAATAAAAATTCGATTCTTTTACAAGATAGCCTGTTCCATTTCGCTATGGATGAAAATAGTTAATAAACGTAGTTAGTCGGTGAGTTCGATGTAGGAAACGTGATGAGACTGAAGGAGAAATGACAACGAAGGCGTATAGGTGCGTTTAAAGTTACGTTAATGGCAGAAGAGAAACACATAGAGAAGGAGAAACGGTCAGAGAATTATGTGGTTTGATCATTAAAAGCGGAAAACGAAAAGTAAGAAGGCTTTGAGCAGTCCAGTTCGACTAATGTTAAGAAACGAAGCATTCTAATACATCTAGAAGGACAAACATTGTTCTTCGTGCAGATTCGGGCCGAAATAGACCCCTAAACCGAGGCCTAAAGGATAGCACTAGGCATTGCGCAGAAAAAAGTCGATATATTCTTTTCTATTGTGTTGTTGGTACTTGAAAAGGGCTGCAGCAAGGAAAGCTCTACTTGATGTACAAAATTTCACTACTGTCTAATGCAAGTATGTTCAACTTGTGGCTCCAAGGGCCAAGATTGCCTCGTGCAGCACCAGAGAGCATCATGGCCACGCCCCTTTGGGACATTTTACACAGCAGTGGTATCGAAACCGCGTTTCTTTGTGCCATTCTATACAGATGGGGAATCTAAACCACGCCCCTGAACAATCAAACCACGCCTACTTATCATTCTCTGCACAGAGGAGTATAGAAACTACACCTTTACAATGTCCTCTGCACAAAATGATTCACAGGGGGGATAACCACGCCTCCTAAACACCCTGCACAGAGGGACAAACGAAAGATTTTTCGAGAGTGTTCTAAAGGTCACAAACTGATATATCTTTCAGATTAGTATAAATTAAGTATGGACGCGGAATACCCCGTGGGGCATTGACCAGACTCTATAGAAGTTGAGATTGGTCGTTGCTCAGTTACTATTCACGCTCTTGGAGCATGATGGTGCACGTGCACGTGAGGGGGGTTACCCCACCATCGTAGGGCGTGGCCTGATAACATCAGTTTGGCCCCGGATTTCATTCAAGAGCCAATGAAGCCACAGTTGAACATCCCTGATCTAATGCGACTACCGCAATACTACGAAAGTTAACAACCCACTGTAAACGATTCGCAAAAATTTTGTTACTGGAACTCAGAAATGATGCTTCCATGGATTTTTCTGGATCTCAGAATCCATGCTTCGTAGTGCTCCCGTCAATTTTGAGTCTTGTAATGTATCATCCGCAGATATACACTCTTTTGCTATTGTTAGACATGTCAGGCAACTAAAGACACTGCGATTAAACAAATTCACGATACAAAGAAGTGTAGCAGGAGGAGCTGTTTTTTTTTGTACAGAACAGAAGTTCTGTATTCTTATATCAATTTAAAAATACGTATAAAATATGTTTCGAGGTCGCCGTGAATTTGATTTTTATATAGAACGTCTCCAAACAAATGAACGTCGAACAGAAAATAATAAAGTACTTAATAAAATATTTCTTTTACAAATCTATAGTACATTAGTTACAGATTGTAAATATTTTGCAAGTAATTTTATATTGTAAATATCGGTTGCCACATTTTAACAGTTAAAAAATCAAAGTATGTATATTTTTTCAGATTGTTTTTATTTTATTGATTCAACTTGAATTTGATAGCTTGTAATCTAAATACAAAATTTTTGTATATAGATGTGCAATTAAATTATTGCTCTGTTTGTTTAGGGACACTCTATACACTTCGTTACACTAAGTAGACGAGATTTAGAAACAAAATTTCTATCTTCGATTCCAAGATGCTTATCAAGAAATTTTTATAGTAAACTTACATTGAAATTCTATAGGTCTTTATTATATTATGAAACATTAAATACCGCGTAAAGGATATTTTGATAATATACTATCTCTTGCAGTTTTGAAAGAAAAAAATGGTGTCAAAGGTGTTCCAAAGATTAAGACGAAATGAAATAAACAATAAATTATAAATAGCATTAGAAGATATAATATAGAAATATTTCTAACGCATTTAAACAAAATATACTTATATATTATTAAAAGTAAAATTCATTAAATGAAATATTTATTTTTCTATGTAACTATTATACAAAATGTGTATAAAATTGGAATAAAATACAATGATATTGATATATTCAATCAAATATATATAGCATATATTGTATCATCATAATATAATAATATAATTAAAATAGCATTCGAAATGAAGCAAGATATAATTATATTATTATAATTAAAGTACATATTAAGTAGAATGAGTTATGTATATTATATCGTGGCAATATAAGAGTACAATTCAAAAGAAAAGTATAACAAATATAATATCCCTTTAATATCGAAAAAAAAATCGTGTACTCTGAAATAGTATGGGTCGTTTCGACCAGATCGAAAAAATCGTAGAAACAGCCATTACAAAAACATACTCTACGCGTGACCAACGATTCATAAGTAAAAGAAAAATAGATTCGCGTATTCCTTCTACTTCGGCAGGGCAGTTATTCAGTCAACACACATCAAGCTCGAGGTCAGGTCATCGTTTCGAGGTTAGGGTTACAGAAGACTCGAGAAACGGCTCGGAACGGCAACGGTCCGAGACAAAACCAAGAATGAAAGCGGCCATACGTGTGAGTGTGTAAAATGGGGGCGGGGTTAGCAGCATGTTAGCGTTCGCAGAGAAAACAGACAGACATACAGATAGAATGAACAGTCAGAAATATCAAGCTCGCACAGACACCAACAACCGTTACGGTTCAAAATCGTCAGACTTCGTGCTATTATTTTTCTCAGTAATGTCTTTTGATCTTTCTCAAAATCAACATTTCGTAAAAGTTCATTGGGACTCGAGGGCCTTGGGGCCCTCTAGCGCAGAGGTCGGTTAGTTGTTGCGAGGTCAGTATGCTAAAGAAGCATACATGAAGTATGGTAAATGGCAGATAATGAGTTCACAGACGAGGTATAGCCGTAGACCAATCGCCTATATTTTTCACCGAAAAAGAAAAGCATTTTCAATTTGATCAGAATACATCCGTCAGCATTTTCGTGTCGCATTTGTTACCGGCAATTTATGAATTTGTGCTAGTTAGCGGAAATCATAATATTCATATTGGTATACACACGAAAAAGTAATGCACTGGTTTAAAATATGCAAAACTATTGCAATATTACTTTCATTAATGACTAGCACAAATAACTGCACATGTATAAAAATTAAATTAATTATTCTATATTTCCTATTCCTGAAATACGTATGTTACGAATAATATTTTGGTCGTTTAAATATACGCGCCTTATGCATTTATTGCTCCCAAAACGGGTTCAACGTTCATAGCAGAAATGAGGTATACGGATACTCGGTTCTTGCTAACAGTCCTCCATTCATGAATTGTCAGTAACGTAGGTCGCGACACTAAAATGGTACAATGGTCTTTAAAAGCCAATAAGATGCGACACTTGTAGGGATCTTTTAGGTCCAAGCTACCTATCTGGAGGGCTTAACAAAATCACTGTTCTTTCTTTTGCGGTGTCGGTATTCCACATCTCGTGACACGAAACCCCATATGGTAATTAGTCTATTCCCATGCCTCGTCTGCGATGAGCGTGACGAGATTTCGTGGAGAGCGAACACAGAAAACAGACAGTAGACAGATATGAGGTTGAGAGACGTGTCGTTTAGAATACAATGAAGATCATACTCAGCCATTTTCTCTGTCTTGTTAATGTCAGCGATAGTCAGTGTCGCGGCTGCAACAGAATCTGACTCACATTATTGCCAATATGGCGTCGATTACCTGATTACGCGTGTCTCCGCGAGAGGGTAGCGGGTTTCATGGGATCAAGGCTTGGCGGAGACGGTCTACTAGCGAGGCTGTACCGAGATTATTCAACTCAAGGTTTCTACCCGAAAGTTCTTTTGCACGTAGACGACTCCGAAGCGTTGAAAGGCGGGTCTGGAGTTAGGCAGAGTTAGCGATATCGTTTCTAGATTAATTATAAAAAGTGAAGTCACTTTCCATTTTATTTGGAATTTTAGTTTTTGTAAAGTTTTGGTTTGGGGATTTTTGGGGGGATATCCTCCCTTACTCCCAATTTAAGAATTCTGCAATTTTGATCATCAGGGTAAAGTAATGTAAGCATAAATTCCTAATGTAGCTTTCAAAGACTAGTGAAATAATCCTGAGAACATCAAAGAAAATAAAAAATATGTATCTCCCTACATCCTTGTTCCCGCAATGTCCAAAATTCCCTCAATATTAGTCCCCAAATCAAAACTGATTTTTCCTTATTCATCACCAAACGTGCGGAACAAGGGACACTCGAATTGCCGATCGTCTCCTGCATCTTTCGGCTCATAGAAGCCTAACCCCAGCGACCCGACACGCTCCGGGAGTCGTCCGTCTGCATAACTGAATTTTTTTACGGTCGTAAGGCCGAAAATCGCGTTCGACGTGTTCGTATAACCTGTCTCGCGCAGCGCCCGATCGCAAAGAGCCAAAAAAAGTGGGGCGGCTTGGGCGATTCTGTGCCATCTTGAACAATGACCTGGCGTGAGTGGGCGCTGAACGAAAGCCAGCTCCCCGGAAGCCTGCGCAGTCAAGAGACATCATACAGGAAAAAAGAACTGCGAGCGACTACGTGTGTCACGGGAAAGTCTCTTCTTCTAATCACCTTGCCCCGAGAGACTTTGAAGCGCAAGGTGCAGTCGCGATCCGCATTGATAGACCTTTCATACGCTTCTTTTCTCGTTTTTTTATCTGCGTTCTTTTCTCTTTCCCCTTATTTGTTCGCGTTTTGCTTTACGACAGAGTGAGGCGTGTAGGTACGAGGACGATAGAAGCTCGCCGTCGGAGCCGGTTGTCGGCGTTTCGTGTTGTTTCAGTATTCTCTCGCTCTATAGTTACTTCACAAATTACGTTAAAAATTCATTTAGAATAAAACGACCGATTCATTGTCATCTCCATTTGTTCTAATGATCATGATAATGATCATGTAGTATCGTAACCGTGGTCATTCGTAATCAATCACCGTGGACACACGCAACTACTGAAAGTCATGGGCAATGCCCATGTTAATTCGCGGTCACTGACCATGGGCTACTTTGTGAGGTTCATTTCTCAAGCTTTTATATTTTAGGAGTAATTTATAGACTAGTACACTTGTGTTTGAGTTTCAAATGCAAGATGAAAAGTGCTGTGTGACTGTGACCACTCTATTAGGCCAACAAACTTTACAATCACGATCAGCTAATCGTATAAAACGAAATTAGGGAGAGACACAGCCCATTAATCTCGCGTTCGTGCCCGAATGAAAATGAAAACGGAAACGAGGGTCGCCTGACCGCACGAAACCCTAGTCCAGCTCCGACTACGGCCACACATAGAGGTATAGGCATAAGGCACAGGTAGCCAGTATCTCTATAGAAAACTTCCAAGCTCCGACTCGGCGCTCGGTTCACGTCGTCGGAACGAATATCATCGGTATTTCTTTTTCCATTCTTATCTTTCGACTGTCTTTTCTCAGTTGCCTTTTGTTTCGCGTCCCGGAAGCAAGACACGGGACACGGTCCAAACTGGCGTGCAGGTGGACCAACCTACTTAAGCCGATGGAGAAGTGTTTTGCTATTTTTTTTTTCTTTCTTTTTTTCTGTTTACATTTTTCCTTTTTTCGGTTTTTCTCTCGTGGCATGTACCAAGTATATGCGATTTTTCGGGGATTAGGACACAAAGTTTTGAACAGATACGAATCTCAAAAGATTTAAAGAGAGGTGTAAAGCTGGCTCGGTGACCACAGAAGGCTTTCTTCACCATTTCGGGCCTCGACGCTTCGAGAAGACTCGACTCGTGTGCTTTTTCTACAGGTTGTATTTTATAAGATGTTGATTAACAAACAAATTGAAATATGGAATCATTAATGCCGCGTATACGTATGCATGTGGAGTCTACGCTTGCTTGTGTTACTAAAAAATATATCTGATATCGGAAAACACGTTCGCCAGTTATAAAAATATTCATTGATTAATAAATGTAAATATTGGTACACGTACGCTGATTTTATGTCTCACTCCACACGTGCAACCATTTAGATTTTTATTATGTCATCTCTGAGAATTATTATAGACAGATTTCTGTCATCGTGACACTAAAAGCTGATTTAAAAATAGAAATTTGATCTCCATTTCATCCAACGTTTTGAAGACGAGGATGTTTTCGAACGTTATTAGTCTTAAAAATGAATAACTTTTGATGTCCATTATTTTGTGCGTCTCAACTGACCCGCCATTGAACATATTCTATATAAAATTTTACTTCAATTAAACTAGTTCGTTCCTCGAGTATTTCCAGTATGAATGCTATCAATCTTACAAATTGATTATTCTTTACGCCCGCTCTTGGGTCCCAACTGACCCGGGCATCGCACATCAGCATCCAACAAAACATTTCCCATACAAAATTTTACTTCTATCAAATTAGTAAGTGTTTTTTCCTGAATGTTTCCATCGTGATTGCTATTAATCTTTCAAATTGATAATTCTTTACACCCGCTGCCGGGTCTCGACTGACCCGGGCATGGCACGTCAACATCCCATAGAATATTTCCTGAACGAGGAGTATATAAATTGAAAAGATTCGCCTCCGCGAGTGAAATTAGAGCGTCGTACATATATTCGAATGAAACGAGTCGAGCCTTAGTTCGTCGAGACGTATGAAAACAGTACACGGCCATAGTGTACCCGCGTAAGGTTTGTCGAGTCTGCCATGTTCCAACGAGTGACGGTACATGTGCATCTCGAACGAAAGTAGCAGTTCCCGTCGGTAAAACAGCGTGAACTACGGTGGTGGAATCTCTCTGTTACGCTAATGACATTCATAGACAAATGTTACGCTAGACGTGGCCACGTTTAAACGACGATGCTCAGGCTCGGGGGGGAAAGAAAACGAGGCTCTCTCACCTCGATTAACATCGAGGCGAATAATCGAATCGAATCGCGTTGCTCGGCCAAGTGTTAGGCCGCGATCGATAACACGGCACACATGCTCGCGTATACACGCACAGACGCGCGCCAGACATGCTTGTCGTAGACACTGCGCATCGTCGTTCAAATGAAGCGATCGATTCCACGACGAATGACACTGTCCTCTGGCAGAAAAAATTCATCGAGTCCCATGGCTGACGCAACCTTTCCTTAACGAACCTTATATCCGACAACAGATACCCAATCTATTCTATTCTAGCACATTTTTCTTGTAAAACTGTTTCTCAAAAGATTTACTCAAGACAGTGCACTGCCAACAATTTCGATTTCAGTACCTACAGTTTGAATTTTTGTAGACATTGGTCGAAAATGGCAGATAGAGCAGCATAAAAAGTACATCTGATCATAATGTTTTAGTCAGAGCTCGTAATGGGTTACTTTTGACCTTGGCTCTTTTTTGACCTTGAGGCTCGATCACAATGAATTATGTAAATTGTAAAGTTCTGATGCTGATAATTTCTCAGGGGTTCTGCAAAATTTTCATAGTTTAATTTTATATATATATATATATATATATATATATATATGTATATACATATATAATTCCTATAGAAAAAGAATAATTATTAAGGAAATTTGCACAGCTCTTGAGACTCTTTCCCACGAACCCAATCAATTTCGTCAAATTGCCTCAAAACAATGGGCCCAATAAAAATCCCCAGAAAAATCACTTCTCAACGAACCAGAGGACACTGTTCATTCGGAATGCTCACCGTCTTGTGTGTTTTGGGGAAGAGTAATTCTCTTGTTCATCGCTCACCTTGCCAATTTCATCTACAGACGTATTATTAGTACAGCTCTAAAGAACAAACAGACTAACAAACTTCGGAATACCTCAAAACAAACCAGCAATGTGTCTGCCAAAAAATCAACTATCCAAAATTTCAAGCAAAAAGAACATTAAAACGCAATATTCACAGTGCCATTAAACGATACTTTATTACCGATAAATCAACAATAAACGTTTCATCGCGTTTTGCACTAACAATACGACCATTGACAAGGCTGCGATCATGACAATTCTACTCTAACGAACTCTGCGACCTTGAATGTCCAATCCACAATCGTTACTGTATTAATTTTTATTGCATCTAATTATATTATACCAATCTTTGCTTTCTTGCGAATTGCGCCAATTGCTGTAGTAGGCTCAAAGTTTCCAGAACAGTTTTGGTCAATTTTTCAGTCTTATCACATTGTGGCAAAATTAAAAAAATATAAAAAAGTGCCTTTCGAAGTGATAAAATTGAAAATTGAGTTCGGAGCGCAGAGTCCGGTGTTTCTCTCGGGGGAAAAAACGAAATTGCCTGTTCGAAAGACTATTGGATACAAGAAAATGTTCATTGTTTAGCCCAGGCCATTCAGTCTTTCGCGCGAGATTCCTATAGTGATCTACAAAGGGCGGTTTATATTTCTTTGGTAATTGATAGATATATATATCAATATATATAGTATCTATATATATAGGTATCGATACTTGTTAGCTATATAGAAAACAGAAGATGACAGAAAGAAGGCTTACCAAACCGACGAGTAGAAAAAATACTAGGAATGTTCGGCCGAGGATCGTCTGGCAGTAAACGTCGCCATATCCTACCGTGGACATCGTTACGATCAGAAAGTAAACGCAAGTCCAGTACGAGAGCTGTTGCGGGTTCGTGAACTCGAATGGGTCCCCTGAGTTTTCAAGCTGCGAACAATTAGGAATAATTAATTCTCAAGGTAGGCTGACTAGTTGTTTGTTTGATCAGTCTACAGGAAGGTGGATGGGAAATTTTCGAAACAACTGTGGGAGTTAGGGGATGTTTCCTACAGAGATGCAATTTGGCGAATAAGGCCCGGGCAACTTCCTCGCTGTCGCTTCACGACTCCCACCACTACCGAGGTTAGCCTCAAGTGACTGCGACAGTACAGCCCAGTGCTGCCAGAATCGAACAAAACTGGTCGATTTTTCCTCTCCTCCTTTTACCCTTCCACTGTCCCATTCCAACACCATGAGTAGTATCAAGAGCAGGGTTGCCATCTGCCAGTCCCACTAGGCGTACTGTACGCGTCAGCGTTAGTGGGAAGAGTGGGGGAAGTAAAGGCGGGCTCCGTAGCACAGCTAGGCGAGGGGTGGAAGGGTAAGGGTCCTGGCGGGACTCGCAGATGGCAACCCTGGTCCAGAGCACGAGAGAAAACTAGCGGGAGGGAAGGGGCAAGAGAAACGCAAAGACAATCTGAAGAAGCTTCTTTCCCCGTTCCCTTCCCGTTAGTTTTCTCTCGTGCTCCGCACTGTATACTCCAACATCCCGGTCACGTATTAATCTGGTCATCAAAGAGAGGGTAAACTGTATTCTCCTCGATTTCCTCGATCTGGCGGCACTGGTACGACCACTCCTAATCTCCCCCATCTCCTTCACAGGAGTTTGATGGGGAGGAGCCAGGAGTAGGGAGAGTTGCCCGAATCATCTTTTCTGGGGGTAGTGCAGCGGTTGTATGATTTTGGTGGGATGATTCTAATATCCTACCAAATGAATGATGCCAGCAGCTGTCAACCAGACGGAGATGAAGATTGATACGAGTTGGGCGAGACGAATGGAGCTCGATGTCTTTAGAATGTTTAAGTACTGGAGGATGTCAGGGACCGTCATCAGTCGTAGGGCTCGGAGGAACCTCAGTCCGATCCACGTCCGATCGAGGTATATCGACACGAAGGACGGTGGTATCGTAAAGTAGTCCACGAACGAATACATCTCCAGCATGAACCACAGCTTGTCACTGGCGGCGATAAACTGTCGGACAGAAAGGCAAATTATTTTCATTTATCTTCTATTGTCAATCAAAACACAGTAACGATATACAGGGTGTGGCCCGACGGGTGGTACAATCGAGTAGGGGGTGATACTACATGTAAAAATAAGTTGCGAAAAAGGAATAACGTTTTTTCGTTAGACGCTTCGTTTTCGAGAAAACGAGTTTAAAATTCCGCCAGGTTCGCGTGCTTTAGTATACGCAGAAAGTAGAATTGGTTGATCATGGTCAGACGCGTCAGACGATTCCTATGCAATAGCACGTGTATTCGCTGCATTTTCAAACTCGGTTTTTCGAAAACGAAGCGTCAAACAAAAGAATGTTATTCCTTTTTTTCGACTTATTTTTACATGTAATAGTATCACCCTCTGCTCGGTTGTACCACCCGTCCTGTATTTTCATAAATTCTTGAATCCTTTCAGATTTTTCGGCAGGTTGCACAACGTAGGTTAGAGAAGTAAATTTTCAGGAAAATCTAGTTATTTTAATTATTTCTTAATGACCAGAATTCTTACATTTAAAAAAAAAACTGAATTTAACATGTGCTAGATTTTTTCAAGATTTCCGCATGCGTTGAGACGAGTGCAAGAACAATTATATGGTAAAACTGTGGACACTTACGCGTATAAAAAAGTAGACCATAAAAAATATATTGAAAGCTAAGTCTATCTGCTGAGTAATGTTGTCGTTCCACGTTTGGCAACGTTCCACCTCTTCGCTGTAACAAAAATGACGATAAACCGTTAATTAATCCGGATATTAATTAATTCATTACATGTCACTTTTATAAAATCAATGAAAATAATAATATTTCAATATATTATTCAAATATTCCTAAAATGTCTAATCGATACAAATTGAATTTTCTTTTATTGCAGCCACTATTAATTTGCATGAAGTTCCGCAGCCTACCGGTAACAGTCACTTGCATTTTCATATCGATTGTAGACTCGCAGGTTTTTCTTTAAATCGTCACATTATAAAGAAATGTAGAACACGCTTTTATAGATCTCGCGGTGTTTCTTTATTTCACGGACGTATACATAGAAGTGGAATATCACGGATCGATGTAAACAAATAACATACGGAACATAGAATCTATCCGAGCAGATATTTTTCTGAAAGATATAGCGTTCGCCATTAAAAGTTTTTGAAGTACTCAGATATTCATGCCGCTCTCGATAACTTGGTTCTGTGCCACTGCAGGAATTCGTAGTAAAACGATCGCGACCTAAAAACTAGTACACTTTTTTTTCTGGCATTATTACTCTGGATCCGTAAAAGATAATAATCACCTTCATGAGTTAATGTAATTTATATACATATATTTAGTTAAATATTACAAGAATATAATAATATGACGCGATATTTATATATGTAACACTGTGGATCTTAGACCATATATGTATACCTATGGACCCGGCACAGTGATTCAAATATATCTTTTCGCACACAAGTAAGTATTTTATACTTACAATCCTACATATATCTACATATATATAGAAAATTAAATATATTTTGCAGTGTGACAGTTCTCATAAATATTTACAAAGAATGAGATACTAGGTTACGGTGTGCTCGATCGTATCGATCGATAATAATCGATTCTTGCGTCGTGTCGTGCGGACAATGTCTTAACTTTTTGAAAAAGTAAATTAAATAATTTTTAATATTTGAAATAAATGATATGGAGTTGCAGGACATTGCTGACAAAAAACCAATTAATTAATTTTCGAGAAAACGACAGTTTTACAGTTCAACTGTTCGATTGAAAATGCTCAGACACTGTTGCCGTTTGAAATTAATGAAACAAGAACGTATTTAAAAAGTTGGTAAGATAATTGTTGCTTAGACTGCTCACCTGGAGGCATCGATGAAATATATTATAAGCGACGCTATACTGAGAATGAAAACTAGCACCACCTGAAACAGAAAACAAACGGCTTGTTTAGTTCATTTGTCCATTATAAACAAAAAAGATAATAATTACAGAATCACAATATTATTCAATATTAATTAAAAATGTAAAGTAAGAATAATGAAAATACAGAGATTAGAAAAATTTATACACGTATATTCATCAACAGAAATTATTAAAAATTTACTACAAAATGATGGTCTAATAATATGAATGTCTAAAAGAGTTTCGCGTACGCCAGACCGAGAATTGGAGTCCCACGCGCCATTTTGAGTTCGATATATTTTTAAACGGACTGATAGTGCTGGGACCAAGTCGGGCTGCCCAAGCTTAAATGTTTCCGTGTTGGTCCGTGCAAGCAGACTTTAAAGTTCAAGGTTGTTGTGTACTGAAAACCGTAATAAGATGCCGGACTGTCTCTTGGCTAGCCAACGAACTTCCCCCTTGTCATCAATTCAGACTCATCAGTCCGATTGACACATCACGTCGCTGCCCATCCAACGCGTTAACTCGATGCACAATAATCTGACACGTGGTAGCTATCAAAATACATGTTGGGGAATTTTCTGGAATTTTGTGGTCGAGAAAAACTCGAAATAGTGTTAAAAAGTAAATTTTCCATCGAAGCATAAATGTTACAAAATATATATTTTTTTAGTAGTTATATATCGCCATAACTGTTGTCTCTGAATTTTTTCAGATTTTTTTCAAACCTGCAGGGTACATAAATAAAAGTAAAAACTACGCGGATCATTCATTTTACTTTTAACGTTTCGAATTATGTACTATCGTTAATGCATTTCTAAATATTTATTGTTGCATACACGTATTGATCTGGGTCCGAACAGACCCAGTGTTCGCCTGGGAAGTGTGTGATGAGAGATTTGAATTGCATTACAGTCTCGACTTTTAAATTTATAGCCGTGAAGTATTATGTTGGCATCGACGATCATTGCATCTTGCTCCGAATGATTTTTAGATATGAGATCATAGAGAACCTTTACTTTCCGCTATAAATAGACAGAACCTTGTTATTGAAGCATTTGAATTAGAAACGTAACTGATCTTAACAGGAATTATGGAGCAATAATCAACAATGGCGAGTAGCATCAATAAATCATTATTTCTTAGAAAGTTAAAAATAATAGTTGCTTTTACTGTTTCGTTATTTAACACTACGTGCATTGCAGTCTTCAGGAAAGATATGTAAAAAAATTTCCAAATATTTTCAATGGTAAAAAAGTAACTCAAAATTAAATTTCTCAAAGAGCTGATAGAGTGATAGAGAAATTAAACTGTATAGAAATGTACAGTTGGTTAATGGAATATTCTTAACGGAATATGGATTGGAACATTTACCCCAGCCATTCCAGATACGATATATATTTAATAAGAGGAATGACAATGACACGAGGAAAACTGTTGCCCCGGGCACAGGAATTATTTCACGGAGAACGATAATCGACTATTGCTCTGCACGCTTTAATTGGAGGGTTTAGTCACAGGCCAAAGTGGTGACCCAGCCGACCTACATAACCTAACCAATCTCTTCGTTCCACCTATTTTTCTGTCGAACATGTGTCAGGTTGGGTTGCATCTGTTTAATGAATTATTTAATCCTTCCACGTCTTTGGCTCGACTGACGTAACAATAATATAATAATAGAAAAATATGATGATATGATATTATCATACCCGTGTGTGTGTATGGTATTATATTATATATCATCATAAAATAGTATAACATTATAAGATACCAACATATCATCATACAATAATGTAACATTATTAATTATTAACATATCATCATACAATGGTGTAACATTAGCATATCCTTATATGATAATGTGATCATCTGAATTGCAACAAATCGGAGTGACATTGAAATTTATTTTCTCTTAATATGTTCAATAGGCTGAAAATAATATAAAAAAGTATTCTTAAATTCGTTTAATGTTTTTAATGTTTTAAATTACACCTACTTATTTTTTTCATAAATGCATAAAATCCGCTCTCTAGTGATCATATTAAAAACTATAGTGTTATAGACATATAAAATAAAATATAGAAAATAAAATTGAATACATAAAACTAAATATAGACAATAACATATATGAAACAGAATATATAATGAAACATTTAATATACAAAATGGACAATGAAATGTAAAGAATAGAATATGGAAATAAAATATGTAAAAAATAGAATACATAGAATAGAATATATAAGGGAAAATATAGTTTGACATATGAAGATAATTCTCGAGTACGACTTGCATCGTTCTCAGGTGCACGTAACCCCTAAGTGGCAGCTGAAAGTCACTGCCGATGAAACCGTACCACCGCTGCAACGTCTCTCGAGCTCAGAGAGACAAGTTGGCATGATGCAAAGGTAGGGAGTCATGCCGGGCGTGATTCATAAGTCGAGGAGCTGACCGTGAGCTTTTGACTCTACCCTGATTCTGAGATTTATTCAAGCAAACAGGATCTTTGTCATTTGATCCTGTTTGCTTGAATAAATCTCAGAATCAGGTGCGAACTACCCCCCTGACAAGATTCAAAAGAATATTGGCTGCGGTTGATATTCGAAATAATGTCAATAATACATTTTAGTATGACAGTAAATAATAGTGAGCTCTGGTAAATTTTGTTTCACTGAATACAACAATGGGAACCGATTTCATTCTATTATTTTCAGTTTTTGAGATATTTAATTTTCAATAAAAGCTGTATAGAGATATTTAAGCATTATTCTAAAGTGATATATAATTTTATAACATTGTGGACATTTTAAACAGGCTTGAACATTGATTGAATAGAGCGAGACACCAATTTTGATGATAAATCTCTGATAAATTCTAATAGATATTCTGGCAAAAATTTGAAATTTTCAATAATAACACAATTGTTCGTGCTTTAACTACAAAAACTGTAGTTTACATATGTGTAGAACTGTCATCAACTGATTGCAACTGACAAGAGAAGAATGAACGAAGAGCATTGATGTTTATACATGTGTTTCATTCTTAGCTTGGAAAGTGGATTATGGGTAATAGGCCTTGGCACATCGAAACCGTGTCAGTCAAACGAAGAAGGGCGCACGCTGGTGTCAGACCTAACGTTTTACTTGCATTCGGCCAATGACGATTATTCCCTCTACCAACGGCGTCAAGACAAATTCGTTATATTCTTGGAAACCTCGTCTGGACGGTTGCCAATCGGCTGCTAATCACCTTTCTTCCAGATACGATCCATTTTCCAAATTTGGCCATTTCTCTCGTGAAACGAACCCCCTCTCCCACTTCGTTTTAAAAAATCAATTTCATTTTTTACTACTTGTAAATATTTATTCATTATAATTTATTATTAAACTCTGCGCACTCGGAGACTTTTCTCAGATCATCTACCAGCAAATCGGACGCATTTATTTACTCGAAATAATTTCTTCATTTAAATTTGTATTCGGATCGCTTTAAAATAAATGTTTAATATTCGGATAATCGAGGTTCTACCACACCGTGAATTAAAAAAGTAAATATGATCACATAATTATCAAGTTATAATTTAGCGAAATAATTCTACTTTACGTAGTGCACAATTTATTATTTCGGTGTGATTGTGCTTGAATTTTATATATTTGTTTAAAATATCAGATTATGGATATATATAATATTGATAGAATTGTGCAAACATATTTCGGTAGGGTGAAGTAATAGATAGGTAAGTGATGTGTGAATTCATGGTCGTGGTACAAACAGTGTCAAAAACTTGAAAGACTCTCAATGCAAACGTGGAATATATACCGCCTGACACCGAGTCGGCTAGCAGTGAAGAGAGTCGAGCCTAGTGTGTGGGTGAACGATATCAGACACTTCTTTTGTAAGCGCCGCTTGTGTACAACCGTATGTTTTCCGATTTGAATTAGAAGAGCCGCGAACCAGCTGTTGCAGCGTGCTTCAGCATTCGCACGGTCCTCGTAAGCAACTTTCGAGAATGATAAACAGACACACCGAGGCTTTCAAATTTTTAGCATTCCTGCAATCGAAAAGTTCCATCATTGTTGATGCAATTCTAATTATTGCGTCACTGTTGTTCAACTTTTCCTTACTGTGTCAACTGTTATTATAGTTGAACTTGAAAATTTGTTGTTGAAATTGAAAATTTGTTGTGTTATTATTATGGGAATTTCAGATGTAATTGTTGTTGAAGATTGAGGATTTATTATATTAGTTGAATATTGAGAGAATTTATATTCTTGTTAAAATCGAGAACTTTGGATTATCGTTATTCGAAATTGAAAATTTGTATTGTTGTTGACATTCTTATTATTGCATCATGCAATTATCATGCATTATTGCTGAAATAGAAAAGTTGTTCTACTATTGTTGTTGAAAATTTATAATTCTTTTATTATTTTTAAAAAAAGAAATTTGGTGTATTATTATTTTATTAAACAATATGAAAATTAGTTATTTGACCTGCTAAAAGAAAGAATGAAATTCCAATGTCACTTTTATTATTTGTAACAAATGTAGACACACAATTATTATTTTGCACAACACATTTTCGCAAGCTTGCCGAGACTTTTTCCGTGGAAAATTCGAAAAGAAAAGCATTTCCCGGCTAAGAAGTTTCTCCGTTCCATGGAGCACGTCGCATTTCCCGATGCATGCCAACGACAAATTAATACTAGTTCTAAGATAGGAAGCTAATTCCAGGTACACAATGTCAACATTTCCACCGGCGAAAGTGGTTCCCACTATAAATACGTCGACAATCACTCTGCCTGTGTAATTCCACCTCTTCCTGCCTGGTCTCTTTGCCAGTGTTTTATTTTTCCGCTACCTTTGTCTTTATCTCTATCTTTCTATGCGACGTGGTTACAAACGATTTGGGTCAAGCGCTCTGACTCGTTAAAAAAAAAAAAAGGAAAGAAAATATAGGAATTTCATGTGACCAAGCCGTTCACCCGGCGAACCACTTTATGTTGCAAAGGATCTCATTCCGTGACGCGAGACTCTCCGCGAAATGTGTACCAAGTGCGAGGAAATCATGCTGATTGGAATCTGATACTTTCCGAACCGTCTTCCTCCTTTTTCCTGTCGAGCTTTCACGGAAAAAATCCGATATTTTTAAAAATGTTACCAAATTATTTTTACGGTTCTAAATACGAATTTTTAAGGTTCGGGTGTAGTTGCATTTAGAGTTGGGTAAAAATTTTATTTAAATAAAAATTTCGTATAAGGTATGTAGGCCTTTAACTTTATTCGAAATTTTTATTTCAATAAAATTTTTGCCCAACTCTGGTTGCATTATTATCGGACGAATATTTAAATTAGTAATTTTGTCTTATCTGTTTCACTGAGTATGTTAGTGGCCATTTTATTCTATGTTGTTCACATCAACTATTTTATTTAAATGTTTATCTAATCAGCAATTTTGTCAATTACTTTATTGTGAATTTTATTTTACTGTTGTGTGTATTAGTAATTGGAAGTACTATACTGTTGTTAATAATTTTATCTCATCAGTAATTCTGTGAGCAATTTTATTTAGTCAATAATTTTATCAAGAAGTTTATGAACAATTTCAATTTGTCTGTGTATGTGTTTGTATGTTTGTTTCGCGCAAATATTTTTATATTATGGTTTATATTACCATAGATTTAAAAAAGAAATAAAATTCCAAACAATAATCCGGCACTAGCGTCGATACTTCGCGATGGCTATTTCCCAGAATAATCTTTTACAAGCCGATCGCACATGACTATTAAATTTTTAAATTGCTCCAACATTCTAAGTCGCGTCTATTCCTACGAGAATACGTGTTTGTATGTGTGAAAGGCAAGTGCAATCTGCGGCACAGCGTGACACTGTCACTTCATTACCAATAGGACTCGCGGATCTTAATTTCGCGTTTATACCTATAAATAGCGGAGTTAGAAAAACTCGGTCAAATCTGCCGCTGGCGTGAAACGACGGAAACTTGAGAGTTTGCCATCGTGGGATGTAAAACTTCCCTGGCAACGAGTCGTCTTTCTACTTTTTCCCACTTAAAATACTGTTAGTGTGCTTTAATTCGCTTCGTTATTATGCTGGCCGATTTACTGCGGCCGCGGGACCATGCAGACCTAACGAACGTTTACCCTGTACTAACATTAACAGTTTAACATTAACCGTAAACTTGCCGAGCGGCCCATACACACTTGAATCCCTAACTCTCGTTATCGAAACTAACAGGAATATTCACGAAATATATTCGCAGAGCGAACTGGAGAAGATATTTAATTAAATTCCAATTTTACTGACGTAACCCTTCGTGTATCTTGTTATGGGCATTATGACATATTACAATTATAGTCTGTGTCCCAAAAATGTTCGAGTTATCCTTGAAATGATCATTTTCACTTGAAAAATGTCCGCCTCGGCTTTGTTAACCCTTTGCCCTACGATTTATTTTACGGTTTCAGTGGTTAGAACTTTTTGTGTAGTTCGTAGTTTCCTAAAAAAGGAGAAAATTTATATCTGTTGCGTATGCCTACATGTTCTCCAATAACTATACATTATTGTGTAAAATTTAATTATTGTATCGTAAAAATTACATGATTGTATTGTACAAAATATTGTTATTATACAAAAAATCAAAATAGAATTTCATCTCGGTTTAAAAGAAATTAATAACTGTACACACATTCGTGAGAATCTGTGCAAAATCTTCATCACGAGTTTGAGACGACATTGTAGGGCAAGGGGTTAAGGAGTTATTAACGAAAAAACGTGGTAAAAGTCCGGTCCGGTTCGGTGGCAGGTTTCACTGAGCGAAGCGTTGGTGTCACGCTGCGGTAAAGCAGTAAACAAGAGGAGGGGGTCAGACAGAAAACGGGACACGAGAGGGACCACTGTAAGACTAGAATTTACGGCAATCACACGGCAAAATATCGTCTGTCTTTCTTTTAGAAAATTTCTTAAGGGACATACAGAACAATAGAGGCTCATAAATTCCACGCGTACCTGACATTTCTACCTCGTGCTGGGTAAAAGAACAGACTTTTTTTCGAACCGTTACCTGTCGAGTCTAATCGATCGTGATCTAAGTGATCGCCATAAATTCTAGTCTTACAGCGGTTCTTCTCGTGTCCTGTTATTTGTCTGACCATTCCGTCGTTTGACGTACATAATGCTAATCCCCTCCCTAAATTTTTCCGAAAAATCTTGAGGAAAGTCAGTGTTGTTCGAACCGCGGTAGAGAGAACATCTCTAAAGACGCGTCGATTCGAAGTTCAGTGACCTAACCTACGTCTCTCAGCTTTCGACGCTGCTGTGTACCTGAAATCAGCTATGCAGGTCGTCTTCGAATGGCCCAGTGACACACATTTCGAAGCAGCAACTGTTTCTACAGCTGAATAAGTAAGTTGTAATTAAATCAGTTGGCTGCACTATGTGCAACTTTTATTCCGCAAGGAAAAGAGCATCCATTTTTGCTCTTTCTCTTGTTCACTGCTTCACCGCGACGCGACCCAACGCTACGGTCAGTGAAACCTGCTACCGAGCCATCCGTGTTTTTCGTTAATAACTCCTTAATGAAGCCAGGGAGAACATTTTCACAAAGGAAAAAGTT
Source organism: Lasioglossum malachurum (assembly GCA_028455605.1). NCBI lineage: Eukaryota > Metazoa > Arthropoda > Insecta > Hymenoptera > Halictidae > Lasioglossum > Lasioglossum malachurum. The sequence continues at coordinate 10,356,359 of CM052315.1, forward strand.
ACTTCAAATGACCTCGGGAATCACCCCTATACTAGTAAATTTTGTGTTAAATTAATTGGCGAACGTTGCCCTCGACAAGCTTCCAGAAAAATTATATGCACTCTTGCACCTTCAATTATTTTCTAATTTTACTATGATGATCTCAAGACGTCACTGTTGCTATATATACTATTCAATTTTCAGTTTCCCTTGCGTGTTTTGTTAAATAAATTGGTAAACGTTGTCAAGCTTCCAGAGAAATTATATAGATTCGCGATTGAATCATTCTCTAATTTTATTAAGAAAATCTTCAAACGCAGTGCCACAGATCGTTCGGAACACGTGCGTTTCGTTAAATCAATTGGTAAAAGCTGCAAACGTGGTGCGAATATTTTTGTACGGTTACTTCGGATTGCATTCGAGTGCGCGCGCGCGCACGATTTATTCGTTCATCGTCTCTAGGAATGCAGTTTTCGGTACGTCGCCATCGCGTCGTGGCGTTATACCATTTGCCCCAAAACCGACAATGTGACCTATCGCATCTCGGTATAAATAAAGACCGGCGATCTTATTTTAGCGTGCGAATTAGCGTGGGGTCTCGAGGAGACTCATCACGAGTTGCCCTCGCTATTTTCGTAGCGACGCGCCTATACAGTGCAGTCAAAGTGTCTAGGCGACGCTATCAAACATTTCCGATCAATATCGAGCATATCGAACCGTTTCGAACGTTACTCAAACAGAAAACAGTTATCCCACTGTTATTAATTGTTATATTATCATTAGGCTGTTCATCTTTAATAAAAACGATCAAAATCGGTAAACGAAAGTTAGGTGAAAATGTCTTTTAATTAGTCTCGACAATATACCGTAACAATATTCTTAAATTCTTCTGTTTTCATAGTTACTTTTTGCTGGACCTGTCTTGATATGAAATTATGCAAAATAAATATTTATTGAATCGATTGTACAGAGAAGTTACATGAAAAATGAATTTTCCCTTCTAAACATTTTAGTAAGTCGAAAAAATAATAGTTCTTTTAAATTCTGTGTTCATTGTTTTGTATTTGGTCTATTAATTTTCGCTATAAATGTCCGCAGTTTAGTGATGAATTAACAAGAATAATAATGACGTCGAGTGTGATAAATAAGTTGTACGCGCATTTATGGCAGATTTCTAAAAACACACATTGTTACGACAGATCAAAATTCATAGATGTTCATAGTGTTTATTTGATTCGCAAAATAAACGACAATTGAGAAACATAATAACTCCGTACTTGATAAACAAACTCAAAACGATGATTCATTGACTGACGCAGCAAAAGCAATCGATCCGCCTCCGCCAATGCATCGGCACAAGTAGAACTAGCGAACAAAAGTCAGACGCGAGTGTAAAATTTATTCGAGCGTAGAACGAATTGAAAATTGTTGCCGGAATAAAATTGAAAAAAGTCTTGAAACCATTCTTCTTCAGGGAATAATAATTAGAACGGTGTTCTCCGGGGAATAAAAATGATTGTTTCGAGTTTTGAAGCAGTGAACTTGCTAATTGCAGAGGTTCGGCTCGCTGTGTGTCCGCTACAAGGCTGTGTTTAAGCATTTTTCGTTTGGCTCGAATGCTCATTCCAACCGTGGTCCAATTGTGCGTGCTGGCAATGTGTATATTATGCACGCAGATGTTTACATTCAGATTATCCGTGCACACAATGCGCTCGGGCGACCGTCAAGTTGTAAAACTAGGAAATTTGCAACTTTTTAATATTTCTGCATCTGATTATTTCGAACGTTCGTACAATTACAAAACAATTGATCTTCCTTATTCATATTTTACGATGTACATTAAATTAATGTTCGTAGTAAACGTTAATTATTAATTTATATATATATATGTAAATATTTACTATATGATTGTTAATAATTATGTAAATGCAGAAAGAACAATCATATAAGTATAGATGTTAATATTTGCAGTTGAATATTACTAATGAATTATATGTGTATATGAACATTCACTTTAAATATCGATTATAGTTTACGTAAATATTAATCACAATTTCTGTTTACGTACATATTAATATTTACCGTAGATGTTGATATTCACAGTATATATACACTACTGTGCAAAAGAAAGAAACATATTTAATTTAGAAGCGTAAAAAATCAAATAAGAACACACAGTAAGTTTTGAAAAAGGATTCCGCTGTTTGATTGAATAGTTCTGAGAATATGTGTTATTGCGGATTATCTAATACTTTAAATGCAATAAATCAATCATTGTACAATACAATTTCTACATAAAGATATTGTTTGTCATTATATCTTATAATTATACTAGGTGCTTCTTTTTTCTGCAGAGTAGTGTACATTCCTTTTATTTACACTAAATATCGAGTTACGGATATGACTGAAATGTGATGGAAACATTTATTACAATACTTATAATTCGAAATTCGCATAAGCGGACGGTAGAGCGTGTACAGAAACCGCGGAATGGATCGTATTTCAATTTTATTGCACAGTCTGAAAGCTACTTTAACTAGCTAACAGACATAGTTTTGCGTTATAGAGACGGTATCGCAGTGCAACACTCGAATTCCGATGCATTTAGCATGAAAATACTCGAACGTTGACTCCTGTGTGTTTATCGGAACCACAATATACGCGCGCGTTGGTAAAATCAAAGAAAAATAATAACGGCTTCAGAATTTTTTTTTAAAAATATCAATCTTTAAACTTTCTTCCTTTTTAATGCATACAAGATTAGCAGATATATTTTAAAACAGTAAAAACATTAGAAGAATTTCAAAATACGATTATATTATTTTCAACCTATTAAACATATTAAAAAACAAAATTAGCCCTTTGCACTCCAGCCTAGTGCCCCATATAGTACACCAACAACTCCAGCATTGTATTAGTTACAAGTGTATGTAAAAAAATCTACAAAAAAAATACGGTTGCTGCAATAAAACAAAATATTTATTCCTTAGCTACATTATATAAAACAAGTACAAGTTTCTAAATCTTCAACAAAATGAAAAGTTCATATTTAATGCTCACATTTCAAATGTCGCATTATCAATTCAGATAGAAAATTTTAATGATGGAGGATAGGAATAAACGATTATGCAGCTCCTGCACCACGCAACGAATGCAAGCAACTTTTATTTTGCATAAAAATCCACGACCTATTCATACGTTACCATTGTTGGAAAGCCTACTACTTGTTAGTCGTCGATTCCCAATTAAGACGGTATGCAGTGATATCATACACTGCCACTCAGTATGCTAATAATAAACGAATGATATTGTTGCATGCGAAGGGAAACCACAATTACGCAAACAACCTGATACCTGATCGTGTTGGTCAGCACTAATTAGCATACACGTTCGTACAGTCCAAACAAGCTTTTACCCGTTCCCGTTGTTGATAGACACGTTAACCGATGGTACAGTGAGTCTCCATTCGATTAAAATTTAAAATTCACCTTTCATTAATAATAGCGGTAGCCACAAAATTTTTTATTAATCAATGAATTAATATTCTTTATTAATGAATCTGACGAAATATCGTCAAAGTTACATAGATTAACCACTTGCAGTATTTTAACGAGTCCGACTCGTGATGAAATTTAAACAAAATACAACAAATATCGAGTCTCTCGCGAAATAAAATTCAACAAAATCTTCTCAATATGAAAACATTTTTAAGACTAAAGCCAATAATCACTTCTTTCAATATTAGAATAAATCTTTTCTTAGATTAAAATAAATTCTTTTTAATTATATATATTAACCGAGACTCACTATGTGTACCGATGCGTATCAACAAATTACCAATGAATGAACAATAAAATATTGAAGAAATGTCCCATCAACAGCTTTCGAAACTACGATGTTCCACGAGAGTGAACAGGTTAAACAATTGTTGTTGGTGATTAGTAGATTTTATGTATTTATGACAAAAATGTGTAGGCCCAATTTAAAAAATTAAAAAATGTATAATTTCTAGATTACGTGAAGTGATTAGCTGAAAAGAGAAGTAGATTCGGTTCTCGTTTCTCGCAATTGATGCAGACAATTTTCGCATAGAGGTCCGCAGTCTAGCGATTAGTATGAATAAAATTGGCAATATCGAGGGCCTAGCTGCCGGTTCCTTGCTCGAGGAATTATATGGACGAGCGACCGTTGGATCGACGGCACCGTTGTCCTTTCGAAGGAGCAATTGGTTGGAAAAGCTTCCGGCAATGAAGAAGGATGAGCCACGAATGGTGGTGATAACCCAGTAACCTACATCTTTGTTGCTATGCCCCACGCCGGGAGAGAGAGAGAGTGAGAGAGAGAGAGTCTTTGGATGCTGCTAACGTCAGAGCCGAGTATCTGCCGATAGTACACGGCAACCTGTTTTTACCAGAAAAGGATGGCCCAGGCCATTGTTGCGATTATATGAAACCAGTGTCCGGGAAAATAGTATTCGGATCGAATATTAGGTCATTTCGTAAGCCTTTGTGTATCTCTTGGCACAGGTGAATCTCGTTTCGGAAAAATGTGTGATGTCCCGTCACCAAATGCAACCAGGAAACCATTTTTAAATGTGGATCCTAGACTTCAATCAGCTTTTAGCATGGACACAAACCGAATCTTTGATATGCCGTCCTTTTTTCCGCTCCGAAGTATAAACTGATGGTACTAGGTTTAACACGATCAGAAAACTGTTTAAACATTTCATCGGGCAGCAAATGTATACAGAATTGTTTAAAAAGACTGTGCACTTACTACTACGAAAAATACATGTACACTGTTTTTTTTAATCAACTTTTTTATGGCCACATAAGTTTGGAATTATGTTTTCAATGAGTCCAACAATTTTTAATAACTACACTGCGGATTTTATGCATTTTTTATTTTGTCTACTAATAATTATTTTATTATTGCTAGTATTAAACTAGTAAAACAAGTAAATCTTTTACTTTTGCATCGATTAAAAATGTCTTATATCATTCATTTAATCGACGAAGCTATTGCTTATAAGAAGAGTGCAGATCTTTCGATCTGACTCGAATTGAGGGGAGAAGTTACCCTCTCTCCACCAGCACCGGATCAGTTACGTGACATTGTGACGTATGCATCACCAGACGAAACGCGTCACGTGACCGGGCGGAAGCGTGGGGGAACTGCGTCATGGAAGGGGAAGACTTATTCTGGCGACTGTGATTCTGACGTGAAATGCAATATGAAACGTAGCAAACATTAAAAGGATTCAGAAATCTATAGTCAGTGTAAAAAGCATTCGTACTACAATATAAATTTAAATAAGATTATAATTTAAAACAAAAATTACAAAAAAACCATGTTAGTCCACACTTGAAAAAAGTTATTTGTTTTTGGAGGCTGTACGAATGCTTTCTACACTGACGTTGTTTTCAACTGATTAGAATTATTAGAGCGAGAAACAAATTTCGTTTTTTGCCTTTGATGCAGACCATCTTTTAAATTGCATAAAGATCCGTAACTTGTACTGCACCAGCGTATTTAGTTTTAATTCTGTTATATCGATGATGCGACACTATAGTCTAAAACGAGAACGCGACTATCCAGCGTTGATTCAGCGGCCTAAAGTAGCCGGCCTGAAACTAACGATAAGCGGCACTTAAATATATAGAAGCGAAATTACCCAGGACATTCACCTTCCTAACATATATCTTTCAAGGCCATTGAAATCGTTGAGATAGACCTTATCGTGCACAGGGTGTCCCAGTATTCGTAGCGTAATTAGTCTGTTGGCGAGACTTCGTTAAAACGTGAGCAGAAGACGTGGAAGAAAATTGCTTTTTCTCTAAAACGAGATTTAGAGTTCTTATAACAAATATAATATTCAATAGGTACCGGGTGACGTGTCTGTCTATGATTTACCGTTTCTACTTCTCGCGAAGTTGACCTATAGTTTGTGCTTTCTACAGGGTGAGTCACTTGACTATGCCACCTAACACTACTACTTGATGTACAAAAAATGTTCCAAACGAAAGTTGTTCGACATTGAACGAGACATATAATGTACAGTAATTAGATTATTTATTATTCGATTTTTCACCAAGATGTGAAGGTGAGTTTGAATTTTTGTTTAATAACCTGTAATGTTTAACTTCGAGTTGGGAAAGATTATTATTATTGGTATGCTGACACACCCGGTATAATCGGGCAATTTTTATTACAATCGCTCGTTCTGGCGATGTTTTAGCGAGCCTGCCTGGACACCTACTATTTTTCTAAGTATAGCCATAGAAAATTAGGCCAGGGGATGACCATCCAAACGACCTAGTTCGCGTTCCTCGAGATGTTTTCAGTTTGCGTTGTTTGCTTTCCGAGCGAGAAAGACAAAATAGAGAGAAAGAGAAAGAGCGAAACACCGTTTGCTTGTATAATTAAATGAACAGTGCAACGCTACAGCAAAACAAGCCACTCGTTCGACTAGGATCCCATTAAGCATGAAGGGCCGAGACTCTACTCGAGAGAGGAGTAAGAGAGAGAGAGAGTAGGAGTGGCACAAGATAAAGCAAGAGGCAAGAGTGGCCTTCTCGCATAATACGACTTCTACTGTCTCTGTCTTATGTTCCTTTAAACGCTCACTCTACTTGTCCCGTCTATTGAACGACTGAGATGCAAAAGAGTTTCAACCCTTTGAGTACGCATGTCATTATACTGACGACGTTAGCCTCACGCATCTACTCTCTGAAATTTCGAACAAATAATTTAACCAGTTAAATAGCAAAACATTGATACACTAATTCCTCCGAATACGTGAGATAATATTAACTCTTTGTACTACTATTTATTTTGTGGTTATAATGATTAGATATTTTTTGTCTATCAGAATTTCGTAGAAAAAAGAAATTGTATGTTTTCTCGAAAGGCTATTTGGTGATAGAAAGAATGTGCCAGACAAAACTGCTTGGTTTCGAGAGTGGCCTAACCTCCTGTTAACAGTTTTTCTGCAAGTGGACACGTAGAGGTCATGTGAAGGTAATTTTTGTTTTTCTTAAACAGAATGATATATTTTTCACGTGTCTTCTATGAGTCCACCTACAAAAAATTATTAAAGAGATCATGCCACCTTTGAAACTATGTTTCGTCTGACGCTATTTTATTCTATCACCAATAGCAACCGAGCTATTCGGGTGACCTTACTGTTTTCTATAAAGAATGCATTTCACGTGTTTAAAAGTTCAAGTTAGGCTCGTCTTCGGGGAAAGCGTTGCTCATAGTGAATCAGTAATGCACAGCTGACTCATTCGAGAGCGTTGTGACTCCGTTTTGAGCGCTTGCGACACGAGAAAATAGAATCATATAGGGTGTTCCAAAAGTATCGGTTGCATTTTATTATATCTTACGTTTTTATTTTATCTCACTATAGATTCAGATATTTTTCACCCAACTTTCACCCTACTTTATAGTATAAATTGGATTGAAATTCAAAGGTTTGTATTTTATAAACAATTTAAGAATCAGCAGTCCCATGTTCTGTACCCCCTCCACGCCTAATCTCTCGTATACATTACAACACGTTTCAACAAAATGGCTGACATCCACTACATACATCCTTCATCAAATCACAGACAAAGTTAAAGTCACAACTCATCTAACTTATAAACCGGTATCTATCCCCCTAATTTTTATGTGCCCCATTTTTTGTGACTAAAAATATACAAAAATTGCAAATATTTCAAAGCTTCTATATCCATCTAAATTTTGCAACTGCAGTGAAATCTCTATTATCAGAATATAGCACATTTAAGGCTAAATATTATTATTATGTATAAATTAATATACACATTTCATGATAAACTGTTATTTATATGTTCTGACATTTTGTTATCGTACTTTGTAATCATTGGGCTGCATATATCCTTAATTAATGAAACGCATAGATTTTTCAAACACAAATTAATATTATTTCACATTGATGTTCGCCGTCATCGATTTTTCTATGACACAATCAATGGAAACGAGTGTTCGCATAAGCATCCACAGTCTGGTAATCGCTCAGTTTATAAATAGATACTTCTTTCATAAATGATGTATGAAAAACAGTTTTATTCTGAAAGAAGGCTCGACGCACGCTCATCGATTCCGTTCATCAATATTATAATTAATACTGCAAAATTGATTCGTTATTGATTTATTTTACCCATGTATTCATAGACGCGTGATTCAATCTATTTCCTTCACATCAGCAATTTTTATTCGCCTCGTAAATACTGTACTGCCTGAACCTACTGTTCTGTGCATTTGCAGCTACGGAAAGTTTTTAAAAGACGCTAAAATACAAAAATCAATGGAACCCAGTACGGTTTTAGGTCTCGCGTTCAATACACGGAAATATTTCCACAGGAGATCAAATACTGCGAAATTTCTCCTCCCCGAAATGAATCCATAAAACCTAGAATTTGTTCGATTATTCGCAATCTGAAAATAGCGGAGACCATTCAAAATTATGAACAGACTGCGGATTTTATGCATTTATGACAAAAACAGGTAAGCACAATTTAAAGCAGTGGACATATTAAAAAGATTCAAAGACATCAGCGTAGTGGCTTCAGCTTAATCAGATAACTAAAAGAAGGAAGAAATTTTTATTTGGCTCCAGTGTCTGGCGATCAACGTAAACATTTTTTAATTTGCATAAAGATCCGCAGTCTAATTATGAATCACAAAATTCTATAAAATCCAGTGCAGCACAGCTTAATTTCCAATCTACCATAATCGCGAATGAAATGGAGAAGTTTCTCAACAAATATCTCA
>CM052315.1:10365236-10392044 GCA_028455605.1 Lasioglossum malachurum
CGTTGATTCAATCATTACTAATCTTCGGATCTTTATGCAAAATAAAAAAGTTAATACTTTATGTAGTATATTATAAATATTAAAAAAAAGTAAAGTGAAAAAATGTTGAAAATGTGAGTGTTTCTACTACGTCATATGCAAATTTCATTGCAATCGGCCGCGTGCGTCCAATCTTCTGCGAAAGGTTTCTAAACTGATTCTTAATGACACGGAAACGACCGAGAATCTAAATTCGTCTAGTAAACAGTCTCCAGGCGTTCACCGGTTAAGATTCATCTTCGAAGACTCAGCAGATTTCGCGGCAACTTTCTGAGACGACCTGACGGACCGGTTGACAGTTTACGTTACCCTATAACGGTGCCTGCCATTACTAAATATCGTCTGATCATGGTTTAACCCCTGACGGAGCAGAGATTTTCATACTAATGAGAAAATGTATGCCTTCGTTATAATTAAACTGCGGATGCAACTTTGAAGTTTTCTACCTGAATTCAAATTATTATGTCTGATGAAATTTTTCTAATGTTTTAAATTATACTTACTTATTTTTTAAAGTGCATAAAATACACTGCTAGTGATTTCCTTGAAAAAAGAAACTTCCCTCAATTTTCCAAATTTCAAAACAGAACAAGAATAGTTATAACAAAACTGCGAATCTTCATGCAAAATAAAAATTGTCTGCGTCGATTGCAAATTGCAAGAAATAGAAACTAAATTGAAGTTTATTTCTTCCCTTAATGATTTTAATAGAGTAGGAGAAATCATACATTGACATGTCCAAATTGTAAAAATTTTCAACAATTTTGAATTTCATCTATTCAATTTTGCTCTAAATGCATAAAGATCCGCAGTCTAGTTATAACTTTTAAAATATTTCCAAAAATGCAAACTTTAAGCCTTCAGGTCCAATAAAAAAATTTTCTGTGGGATAGGTAACTTTATAAACATCTAAAAATTATTTACAAAAATTTGTTTTCTGGAAAATACGCAATTCCCATTTCGAAATATTTTTCTAGTTTTAAATTTTGCATCCCCTAACTGTTGTACTTTTTAACAGTAATTCTAAATAAATAAAAAATATTATAGAATAATTTCCGAGGTCGGTATCATATTGAAAACGCGTCGAAATCAGCTAGTATCAATTTGAATGATTTTCTTGTTAGTCTCGTGTGCTCGTTGTTTTTCTCAAAAAGTCGTTGAATCTTCGGGGGAATTATTACATACTTTTTAGCCTAATTGAATCGCTTCCAAGGTTATACTGATGCCAGAAAAATGAGAATTTGCAGAAAATTGCGCAACTCGTGCATAACGCAACATGGCGTCACCGGCAATCGAGGCGTCGACGGAGCATTACGAAAGGCTGAGGAATCGTCTCATATTTCTTAAATGAGAATAAAACAGCAGTTGGCTCGCGTTTGACATAGCACATCATTTGCCCGGTCGATAGTGCATGATCTCACTTTCATGATTTCCGAGGTCTTGGCGTTAGCCGCGCGCTGCTGATTTAATTGATCGCGTGAAGAAAAAAAAATGTTAAGTGATGCCGGTGGAGTCGCGTAAGGAAAATTCCGACTCGTTCGCGTTTTACATGACGCAGTTCCATTTGGCGCGTTTCGCGCATTTAGCGCATAGCGTTGGTTGGAACGCAAAAAAATCTTCAAGTTGGAATTCCAACTTCTCTAAATACTTGAAATGAAAAATTTGAATAACGCACTTTATCATAATTAAAAGTAACCTGAATTCTTCAAAATTACACACCACTTACATCCTAACTTGATTAAAGTTGTATTTACAATTTTATTTGACTGAAATCGTTAAAATTAAAGTATTTCCAATTTCATAAATCATTATTCAAAAACATTGTACTACTGCGTTATGATTATTGTATCAAAATGATTATATTGAAATTATAAAAATCTTCACATTAATGATATTCGAATTGAGATATAATGTAAAAATTGCAGGAACAGAGTTTTAATTTAATTAGGATGTAATAGGAAATTATTTTTAGAACAGAATGTGTTCAGCATAATTGTCTGAAATTATGTTTTCCTCGGACATTTTTCCGTACAATTAAAAATAGCTGGAAGGAACATTGAAATGCCCGAGTTAAGTGGTACACCCTCTATATATCACAAGTAAACTAGATAATTAAGAGATAGGGAGACACTGCAGGCCTTTAACGTGTAACATGACTATAGCAAGTCTAGTAAACTGGAAGTATGGAAAGAAGTGTGGTGATCGTATCTAGGTTAGATCTGGGCTAGAGTTATTGATTATACAAAAGATAGGCTATACTGGGTGTATCGAATATCGCGACGAAATTAGGCTGATATCTTCTTCCACATTTTCTCACTAAAATTGACTCATAATTTTTCATTTTATACCGAGGTTTATATAACAATATACAAACCATATAATATACACATATCTGCATGATCACTAATAAACAAAATACAATTTTCCATTATTCTGCATTTCTCGAATGAAAAAGAAAGGAAATTTTCATAAAAATTAAGATCCGTTTACAGAAGAAAATAATTATTGCGATGAAAGTTGTTATAACAATTGATTTCCGTCATTAACAACGCAGAGATTATGCCACATGCCAATAACCATTCAACGAAGACAGTGAATGCGTCGGATTCGGCCTGTCAGCAATTCAGTAGACCGCAATCGAAACGGATTAAGTCGCTTAAGTTAGATGCACATTCCCAAAATTACGTTCCAGCCGCCGCCATATTGAATGCAGCAAGCAGCATATTTATTAGGTTGCATATGAAACGTCCGGTTTCATAACGAAGCCATCGATTTAGCGAGACGCAGCAGGAAAATTCGGAGCGCTATAATGCGGTGCACCCGGGATTAAGAGGGATTTAAGTTTACTGATTTCGAATTGGTTTAGACAACCCTTCGCGCGAAATATACTGCTTTTGTTTATTTGCACGTTCGTTGCACAGACCATTATGAATTTTCACATTGACGTCAGCCATTTTGTTAGAAGGGTAATGTGCTTCAGCGAAGCACAAATGAAGTTAGGGGAAGTTTACGTCATCAGTTGGCCAATTTCGAATTTGTTTAAACAGCCTTGCCCTTTAAACTTTCGAGCAACTTTTATTTGGAAACAAACACAAAATTGCTTTAGAAGATCTTTAGGGGATCTGCCACGTCCATTTTATTCGGAAACAGGTATCGTGTACCAGTGAACGCTAATAACCAGCCTGAACTTCCGTCGATCAGTGCATCGCTGATTACTTAAACCGTTATTAGCCCCAGCCGAGCTATTAAAGCTATATCCAGCAAAACGCTCGTGGGAATCGTGTACGCGCTTAGAGCTTGCTCTGGAAACGTCCAGTGCATACTTCTGCATCCCTAATCAAGTCGAGACAAAATTTTCACACACACATTTCCCCAATATAAATACAAGTAAAAAATAATTGATCACGTACATATTATGTGTGCAAATAAGTTCCTTCCTCTCTTCTTCTACGATCATAACTTGTGCCTGAATTCGAATTACTTCACGATTAGGTGGTGCCATCTGAAAGAGCGTTCTTTTAGTTTTAAGAAGAGTCATGATGAGCGCTCTAAGAGTTTCCAGTTCTATGCAACAATTTCAAGCAATATGGCGTGTGCGAGAAGCATCATTTGCGTCACTGCTTACTCTTTGCATTCCAGTTTAGGAAATCAGCTGTTGAAGCTACTGAAATGGTTTGTACGGCATTGAGAGAGACCGCTGTATCTTACAGAACATGCAGAAAGTGGTACCAGAGATTGAAAGCCGGAAATCTTTCTTTGGAAGTCGACCGTTCAGGTGCACCGAGAAAATTTGATGACGGTCAGTTAGGGGATTTGATCAACGAAAATCCGACCCAGACGCAAGAAGAATTGATTGGGAGTTACTAGACAAAGTAAAAAAAAAGTTTACGCCGAAATGGATACCATGACACATTCAAGTCAAAGAGCAACTCGTTGAGTCAGGGAAAAAATGAAGAAAAAATTCTGAAAGGTGATACTCCAATGACAAGTTAACTCGTCATCCCCAGTTAAAAGGTTAATCTAGATAGTCATTGATCTAACCTTGTGAATATTAAGCTGAACTAGTCACCTAAACAATTGTTCTCAAGATCTCTAGATCCACAAGAAGCGGAGCAACATTCTTTTATTAGATCCGCAATTTAACAACGAATTACGTGCAGCCGCGTCGATGTTTATCATCGGAGTTTAAACAAACAAGCCTCTTCCTTGATTGGAACTGGTGCACACGTTGCTGTACACGTAAACTTTGCTTAACAATGTTACAACTTTCGACGCGTCGTTAAATATTTGACGGAAACTTCCCTGAAATTCCCAAACAGTTTACATTTACGGGAAATCAATTTTTGCACAACGTTCTGGTAAACATAAAAAACGTAAAATATTTGATAAGATTTCCTACGATCTCTTTTATTGGGTTGGCAAGAAATACATTTTGGTATTTTAAGGTGAAATGGAGAGTATTGGACAGTATTGGAAGAATAACGGAAATTACTCACCGAGTATGTAATTGTTGCAACTATTGTTTATATCAACTTCCAATTGGGATTATAGCCTTGTGTTATCTTTGCCCTGGGGAAAAGAAAGGAACCACTCACTATTCGACTTGCACGCTTTCCTACTCTACACCGACATTTTGTTAAATTGAAATAATACGAAAGATAAAAATAAATGCATGTGTGTATGTGCGCGTGTAATATTTACAAGCCAATGGATTGTAATCTAATACGAATCAAATGTTAAATCGAACGTTCCGTGAAAAATTTCATTGGACAGTTTAACGCAAAGACTGAGTCCAGTGCCTGATATATGAAAACGTACCTTATAACTTCGAAAACCAAATAAGGTACCTTGTGTTAGATCTGGGCAATTTATTGTTCAGCATTGATGTCTAAGAGCTAGCTCAGTTGGACACGTAGGGAAATATGTATGTTTCTTATACCAGTAATGTTATCGGTCGGACAGTAGTATAGATCAACGTATGGCTCCTCTACGGGTCGAATGAGGAGTTGGCAAAGTAGTATAGGTCGTGAGTTTGGGGACCGATGCTCCTACTAAAATTTTTATTACCACCTGTAAAATGATTTTTCCCGTAATTTTCGCGTAAATTGATATAATTATTAATCACAGTATATGACGGATTAATTTTCTTAGCAATTGCGCGATTAGAGCAGCCCATATCTTTGTAAGCATCGATCGATGCTTTTCCTTCGCTTGTTAGTACTTTTCCTCGCGGCATTCTAATACACATGAATCAAATTATAACAAACAGGATTCCTATGAGTTCTAATACTAATACTTTTACAATATTTGCAATTTTCCGTAGTCCTCTCTGCTGAATATACAGAAAAACACTAACAATAAGTGATTTTATAAACTTCGCACTTGTGTTCTGCACCACACAAAAAACAATCATAACAAATGTAAATAGTAAACATAGCGGTCTAGAGTGCGCAGTCTCTCTATCCGAGTGTCAACAAGGCACAAGACCAGATACGATAGATCAACAAGAGAGAGAATGGTGTGATATTCTTAAAATATCTACGAAAATGAAGATGACTCTATAGAAATTTCGGCCACTATATAAAAGTTTAAGAACCCATGGTATAGTGATTGTACCCTTCATACCGAACAAGTTTTGTGAACAAATTTTCTTCGTAACTTCAGTGCGTCACAAGATATTTCCGTTATGTGATAAACGAAACACCCTGTATGTAGAAACCGTGTTGTATCGAAATCGTATTTTCAGATTACCGTGTTGTATTATGTAGAAGCCGTGTTTTCAGTCTACCATGTTATATCGAAACCACGTTATATCAAAACCGTGTTGTATCGAAACCAAGGGTCGAGTATATCTCTCGAACTACCAATTTTTCCTCGTGAATACTCCAGTACTTTTCTCAAGGGAATGACAAGGTGAGACGGGATCAGTGCACCCCGAAGTCTCGAAGAAAAACTATATTCATCTTTCAGGTGTATAAGGATAACATTTCTCCCGGTAATGGCAACGAGAATACGGTTCTGATTCGTTCTCTAATTCCGGCGGCAGTATGAAAGGATTCCAGCCGGCCTGCGACTTCTGATTGACGCGTTTGTGTATCTCCTCCGTTTGTATGAACGCGGAACACGAATCAAATGAGCTCGAACCGGCGTACGTGACACACGTTCACCATACAAAAATCCGCTCCGTGTAAACGGATAAAACGCCCGCGTAACAAAGTAGGCGGGATGCCAATGGCGTCGCGCGGCGTTCATTCGTCTCTCGCTGGCAAGAAAACGCTGTAAAAGCGAACAATCGGCAAACTGTCGCTCTGAATCCCGATCGGACGCTATAAAACCGGAATCGAGGTAACCAGACGGTGAATTTTTACGTTGAAATAATTATTAGCGAACGTGTTTCGTAAAATTCGTTAAAAATTTTAGTGGATCCGAAGTAATATATAAATACTACTCAATTCTTTTAATTTATTAAAAGTAACACAAATATTTTTGTTACATTGACCTTGGGTATTTCTTATTCTTAATTGTATCTATTTCTGTAACAAATATTTTTGTTACAAATGCATCAAATCCGCGGACGATCTATTATTCACAATAGTAATTGTGTAACTATAAAAAATAAATAAAAATAGATACAATTAAGAATAAGAAATACCCAAGGTAGCGTGAAGGTCGAGATATTACACTTCGGTAGATTCTTCTTATCCTTGCTACTGCATTTGATCTTAAGAAAAATTTCAACTTACCACTAGCTCAGTTTTCATTCTACATTCTTTTAATATAAATAATAAGAGAGAGATGTAATTTGCTCTAATTAGATGAAACACCCGGTATACAATATATTTTATGATTTGATGAGAGATTAAGAGATGGGAACAAAACGGAGGGACAAGATTCGAGAATGAAATTGAAATGCAAATCAAAATTTACATTAATTATCACTTTGACTACCTCTTTATGTTGTCATATTTTACATATTTTATTTTATCATTATGATCAATTTTGCCATATTAAATAAGTTATTTCAATTTCGTGCGACTTTTATGAGCATTAGTGTAACGTTTATAAATTCAAGGTTAATTAAGTCGTCTCAATTAATCACGAGCTAAATGTAAAACGAATTAAACGTAATTGCAAAATGAATTAACAATTACTCTAATTATCTCATAAATAGCAAAGATATGAATGTAACGTAAATTTCGATTAAATGCAAGATTCATTTAACGACAAATTCAATTAACATTCATTTCTCATTGAATATTTAATTTATTATTTACCGGTATGAATTAATTAATATTCTGTTCGTGCGGACGTAGTAGGTGTCTGGAGAAATGAATTAACTCAAATTAATAACGTTTATAAATAGACTGCGGATCTCTATGCAAAATAAAAATTTCTTAACTAAATTGCAACAAACAGGAGTGAAATAGAAATTTATTTTTTTCCCTAATATGTTTAGTAGGTTGAGAATGCTATAATAGTATGTTTAAATGTTTCTAATATTTTCGCTATTTGAAATTACACCTACTCATTTTTGTCATAAATGCATAAAATCCGCAGTTTATTTATAAAGTCAAAATTAATCGAGATAATTATTTCATAAATAGCGGAGATGTGAATGTAACGTTGATTACGATTAAATGAAAGATTCGTTTAACGACAAATTCAATGAACATCCATTTCGTTGAATATTTAACGTATCATTTATTGATATAAAATTATTTAGTTAATATTCTGTCGAGACGTAGAGTAGGTGTCTGCATAATTAGGAAAGCTGGTGTAAATACGATCGGAGAATGTGCGCGTTTTCTAGCCATTAGTTGGATTCTTAGAGGCCAATGCGGATGGATAACAAAAAGGATATGGAAAGCCAGTTTCGTGATACGACGGATATGACATACAACACTTGTAACCCAGTTTTCACCGAGGACCACGCGGACCACCGCTCATTGTCGGTGTACTGCTCGACGCGAATGAACTACGTTTATACTACCCGTTTTCCTACCCTCGTCCTCCTTCTTTATTATTTCCATTCCAGACCACCCCGGTACCATCGCGAACGGCAAAATTACCAGAAACAAAACTAACTTAAGTACAGTCATGTTTCAGACAAAAATTGAATGGTTCCAAGGGGTGAATCATTTTATGAAAACCGATTAGTCGATGCAGCTTGAAAATCTTTACAAAAATACGAACCGTAAGTCGCTCAGATTTTTTTTTATAGAGGATTGAAAATCGTTAGTGTATTAAAAATGTAGAAATTTTACAGTGAAATAATGTAAAGAATAATGCATTTAATAAAGAAAAAAGAAATAATAATTAAATAAAACAAATAATAAAGAAATAACCATTTTTTTTCAAGAACCATATATTTTCAAATACACTAACAAATCCAACTCCTTCACAAAAAGTACTAAACCACTTATTGCAAAAAATTATTAATTAGAGTCAACAAGATGCCCCAGAAGTCCCAGAAGTGGCCATTTAAAATTCGAATTTCTTTATAAAATAAATGTGGATTTTGAAAAAATAAAAGGGTGATTAGGTAAGGGAAGAATCTCTTACTATAGTGCCTTTTGTGTCGCCCTGTATTTTTTTGTACAAAATTCCAAGCAGCGATTTAAGAAATCAAGATTCAATTCTAGAAAATTGACTAGTACTTGATGAACAAAGCGGAATAAGTGCACTGGATCGAGGAGAATACTAGCCAAAGGTTTCCTCTCCTGCTCGATAAGATTTGCAGTGGTGCAAGACACACGTCACCTACTTCAGGGAACGACATAGTAGCTTGTTCACAGTAGTTGCTATCGGAAAATCACAGTCGGATTAGATTAAAGAGAAACCTAACCCGTTCTTCAGAAGACACGTAGTATTATATAAATGCTAGCTACTTGGTCATTATTTCGTCAAAGAAGGCTACACGCTCCCGTTTCTATCAACCTATTTTTCTTCTTGCCAAAGAATTTATCGAAAGACACAAATAGTACAATAATACTAAAAACAATAAATCACCATGAAAATAACTTTTCTTACACAATTTAAAATTATTCGTTCCCAAAAAAGTTCTCCCAGGAAATGTTTGCTTTCGAGGTCACTCCAAGGTCATGGTGTGTAGATCGTTGAACTCATCTTAGCTACCATATCGTAGTATAAAAAATACATATTAATATGCAAAAAAGTGCAATGACCTTGAAGAAACTGTGACCTTTACAGGAGTTTTTTTGACACCATCAGAGGCACGCCTTAAAACCATATACATACATCCTACTTAGTCGTTTTTCGTACTTTCAATAGCAGTGGAAATGATTTAAATGAGTACTTTTTAAAATTTATTTAAAATTATTTTAAGTTAAAATTAACTTATCACAAGATAATTTCTCGTGAGAAGCTACATAGAAAACAAGGTATAGAAAACGAAGTCGCACATTTTTGCGCAGTTCTGGGCAAGGGATCGAAAGGTAGCTTTCTCTCTTCAGCATGAGTTATCGCACGGCATCATGAATCTTGCAAGTAAACCGCTAACGATCGTAAAGGAAAAGTTTCGGAAAGACGAAGAAGAGGTTGGTAGTGGAATACTATGAGAGAAGGAGGCTCGTATATCTAATTTATACGAATTCCCTGGCATCGTTTAACCCAGAAACACACTTGCTCGCGCATGTATCTCCCATCGAATTGGAGCGAACTATAGAAATTAACTGCAGGCAGAAAAATGACGCAGACCGACCGAACTCGGCGTGCACGTTATGCGATCGCCGACTGTAAGTCTCGAAATTGATCTGTGCTGTACCCTCCGAGGTTCAAACCTGCAATCAATTGGGGTGAAATAGTTTGATGAGATGCTTGATTTTCACGAGATAGTTCTTATCGTTCTAATATAAAGATACTGCAAGAAAAAGATTTTTTGAGGGAACATTGAGCAACATTTCATTTAATATAATGTTATCCAACTCCACCATTTTGTAGTCGTATGTAATAAAAAAATATATGAAAATAAAGCTATAATGTTACTCAATGTTCCCTGAAAAAATCGTTTTTCTTACGGTATCTTTATATGAGAAAACAAATATCTTTGATTTATATTCCATTAGGCTTACAGGGTTGCACACCCCTCCTTAAATGGCTGACTACTGAAACGATTAGGGCTGTTTCCTAGTGGTGTTTCCTAGAGTAGCAAAGAATCTTTCCTGCTTCTGTTACAAATCAAACTGACATTTTCTGTTCAAGAGATAAAGCAAAGAAAGAAAAGCTGACTCGGTTGACCTTCGTGGAAAGGAACTAGAGGCACACGCCCCATAGGAACACGCACTGCGTAGAAACCACCCCCTACTTCAGCCGACGACGTGTCTGGTTCCACGAACGAAAACTAGGTCACCGGCTGCACAGCTGTATAGGATACTCGTGGCAACTCGTTCTTCCCCGCGCGCGCTTAAGTCCTCTAATCATTTTCACCTTTCCACGCATCCGGAACGTGCTCGCGAGAGCGTCCTGTAACTCGATCGAGCCGACAACTACGTTACGACAAGTCAGTAATGCTAACGTACCACCCCCCGCGCTGTCTCTCGTCACTCTCTCTCTCTCTCTCCCTCTCTCTAGAGGATCACTTGTTTTCGGGGCAAATGGCGTGATGAGAGTTCTACGGAACGAAGTAAGTACTAGATGGCGGATTTCGGAGACGTTTTAATGGCTGTCCATCTTGGAATATTGAATAATCTCGAATAGAGACTTGAATAGACCTGAATAGACTTGAATACACTTGAATAGACTTGAATATACTTTAATATACTTTAATATACTTTAATATACTTGAATATACTTGAATATACTTGAATATACTTGAATCTACTTGAATCTACTTGAATCTATGGTACTTGAATACACTTGAATCTACTTGAATTCATTTCAGCTTATTGTTAGTTGAATTTAATTCATATATGTTGGTCCTCGTGGATTTGTTTATTTTACTTAAGTTATCTTCATTTATTTGAATTAACTTAGGTCTATTTGAATTTACTTGAATTGAATTAAATTGAATAAAGTTCGGTCAAGTTGAATAAAGTTCGATCAATTTAAATAAAGTTAAAAAAAATTCAGTTAAATTGCATTAAATTTACGTAAGTTTCCCTGTGTTCAGTTTCGTTTACCTTTATTTACTTGGATTTACAAGAATAATTTCCGTTTTTACATTCCTCTGGCCTTATTAAATATTCTTAAAGTCCCCGTTTTATTGCGTCTTGTACGGTCAAACACGGTGTACACGCATAAAACCTGAAGTCTAATAATAAATGAGCGTCAGGACGTCGCGGAAAATATCGCACGCCATGAAGCTTCAGTTTATTCATAAACGAACCGAGCAACAAATAATTGAAATCCTCTTGGCGATCTGGTCTTCAGTAGTTCTACCTATCCAGCGTGTAAAGAGAGAATATTTATCAAACATTTGTCTTGAGAATATTTATCTGTTTGAAAATCTTCTTGTGTGATTTTTTGTTTGAGAATATTTATCAACAATTTTTACATATACATATAGGAAGGACGGTTTACATTTTTTAGCTCTTGTTACTTTTGCTATAATTGTGTATGCGAGACCAAACTTTATTTGCTAAGAGAAGCATGGTCATATTTATAACTACCTTTAGTTATCGAAAATTTAAATCAATGTCATCATTACCAACAAAATTCTCGTTGATCGTTGAACATAAATCGTTCAGTTAATCGATAAATGTGCAAACGAATAAAAACATAATGTCACCGCACGTGTTTTATAACTGCTGTCAGCTTCACTTATCCAAATTGTGTTTCATCGGACAAAATAATCGTTTATCAGAATCGTTATATCACTCCATAAATTTACTAAGTAATAAACTTATAACGTAGGTAAGCTATGGAATATATATGGTTATAACTGCCTGCTGGCTTTATTTATCGAGACTTTAATCTTCCACGATCAAAACAACTCTGTTTGCCACATAAAAACCGGCATCAGTTATCGAGAGTTTATTTAAACCATTTCTGATTACCATCAAAATAATAGTTTCTCACTGAAAAATAAATCTGACAATAAATAAATTTACAAACGAATACTGTTATTGGAAGTTCATCTGGCAAACAAATCGTTCGCTGAAACGTCCGTCAATCAATAATAAAAACCGACTCGAAAATTTCTTAAAACTACGCGAACGTCTAGAAATCGAGAGATAAATTCCTTATCGTTAGGGGACATTAAGCAGCTACCAACGAAACAAATATAATAAATCGCGAGAAAAAAAAAACGATGACACGAACCGTCAACAGTTTACTAGGTCAGCGTGTCTCGCGCTTCGGAAGGTATCTCTACATATATACAATCCATATCGAAGCACGGGGATTCAAGCTTCCCGTCAATTTTTCTATATTCCAAAAATCCATCTACGTTTATTCAACCCCCAAAACCGATTAAAACCGCTTGGCAACAACTGTGGATTTCTGTACGTTTACATTGAATTCATAAACTTTACAAGCATAAAATAATATGCATACTAACAAACGTAAATCGTATTTCTGTTATTACTAGGCACAGAATTGCCTCTCTAGTTAGCTAACGAAATATCACCCTCGTCCTTGCTTTTGCGAAATTGTCCGAATCCAATTTTCCATTTCGTTTAATAAATTTTGCATCAACCATAAAAGTTGTGCGAATATTATGAAAACTCTGTCAAACACACCCGTATATTTTCATATAACATTTATGGAGCTTGAGGATGCTTAAATTTAATTTGACCATATTATTTGAAGAGAAAAATTTTAGTTTTTTCCTGTTTCAACTGTGAATGTTTCAGCTATATGAATGTTTGTTGCATAAACAGGTTCGTTTACAGCACTATTATTAACGTTTACATATGTTTAAATAATGTTTAAAATCTCTCGGATACTTTTCAATTTATTGTGAAAACTTAATTGTCCCAAAAGTAGACTTGTGTATAAGTTAGAAATAAAATTAATGTCCCTGAAGGTATTAGTTCATTATTAGGAGGTATTAATTCATAGTTACAGCACAACAAATCCTTAAAGTTGAAGATGATCAGTACAACAGTACCTAACAGAATGTTTAACTTTAAACGTCGTGTATACATGCCCAACTGTTTACAATGTCGTAGAAAACGACACCATTGCGTTTGGAGGGACGTATATTATTTTAAATATGTATAAGTGCTGCAATGTCATTAAAAAATACCTAACGTAACTCATACTGGAGTAGTTTTGACGCAATCCAAAGGATTCTGGAATAACCATACAAAATGGTGTATCACTAGATAGAGTCTGTGGAACAGTTTCGGGCAAAAAGCATAGTGATAGCTTCCAGAATTAGGGGCGAAAAAATTCATGAGTTTAGAGGTTCGATAAAGTCGAGGTCTCTGGGGTGAAACGGCACGAATTTTCCGCCCGACTTCGGACGTCCTTCAAACGTCTCCAAACATCGATAACCTTCGAAAACCATATACCAGCATCGAATTCATCCGAATGTTCGGAATCGGTCGGTAGAAATTGAAGGATCGACCGACTCCGGGGTGTATCGGTCAGTTGGCCGCAGTAGTATAGAAGCGAATATCCGCAACTCACCAGGATTCGTCCAGTGGTGGTCTGTCCGGAGATAAGTTCGCCGGCCCAGTCCTTGGCCTCGGTCATGAAAGTCCCCTCGAACTCCTTGCCCTGACGGCTGGTCTTCTGCTCCTTCTGCTTCGGGTCATTTGGTGCGAACTCGGGCTCCTTGCGACAGCAGAGGAAGGCGAACGCGCGCCAGAGGAGCACGATCAGCAGCCCGGCGAGAAACGTGAATATACTCGACAGCAGGAAGCACCACCATTTCCGATCCTTCAGGCAGTCGTCTACCGGGGGCTGCTCGGTCGTCTCTTCGGTCGTCGTCATCGCGGCGGATCTCTGCTGCCCCCGGGTCACACATTCACCGGCGGCGATCAGAAACGGTGGACAGCGGTGCGGCGCACTTTATCCGCTTCATAATTATAATGGGGAAAGCGCAGCTTCTCTCTCGTCGTCGGCCGGCCCGCTGACGGTAACGGCAACGATACGGTGACGGTGACGGTACGAGATACAGCGATCTAGCCTACGTAACTTCTTCGTCGTCGTCCCCTTTGACTATCTCCGTTCACTGTTACACGCACTATAGTAACCGGGTCCAGGCGCCCCTTCCGCACAGCCCCCCGCGTCACCCTTCTCCGGTCAATCTCTAAATCGTTATCGCTCCACTTTTTCCTCGGAACGACACCCCCCTCCCCGCGAGCTTCTCTCACTTTCGCTCGCTCATCCACTCACCAGCCCCCACTTCCCTCGATCCCTAGATCCTAGTCTCCTGCGGGCTTGTGCTGCTGCTGCTCTGCTGCTGCTGCTGCTGCTGCTGCCTGCCTACCTGCTCTTGCTCTACCTCTTGCTCCTGCTTTTGCTCTTCCACTCTCCTTCACCTCTTCTTCTTCTTTCTCCAAATCGCCCCCCCCCCCCCGCCCCCCCCCTCTACACCCCGTTTCTCAGGGGACCGCGCGCTCTGCGGCAGCTGGCCGTGCCGCCGCCAATGCTGCAGGTCGCTTCCGGTCCCGAAACAATCGGAAAACAACCCGCCGCACTCTCCGTTCACGCATACGCACGCACGCACGCGTGCTGACGGCGACTTGCAACTTGCACACACATCACGTTTTAATATTTGTGTATATATATATATATGTATTTTGAGAGAAAGAAATATATATATATATACGTATGGTTTATATTTATGTATATATATACATATACATAGATATATACATATATATGTATATATATATAGATAGATAGACAGATAGATGTTTAGTTGTAGCCGAGGATCGTGTTATGAAGCAGCGCACGTATAATAAAACCGGATGTCAAAGAAGGATAACCCGCACGGAGAACGTCCGGATGTATGGGGGTTCTATCCGCGCGCGTGTGCCCGCGTTTCGCGACCAGCTCGACTGTGCCAACGACGACGACGGCGACGACCACAACGGCGATGAGAACGGCCGAGTGTCCGGACGACCATACCACTGCTCCGCAGCAATCAATACGCAACAATGGACCGGGACCAATAAGCTCGGAGCTCTTCGCCTGACGTAGACGCACGCTCTTTCGCGACCGTGCCACCCCCACTACTTTCCCGAGACTGATAGGAGAGCTTAACGACAGGTGGAGACACCGGCGAGTCCGTAGGCTTGCGCGAGAAAGCTCGAGTCATGAGCAGAGTAGAGAATAGAGAGGAAACTCGATGTGGTTTATGTATCGAGCGAGCGTGCAGCGCTACGGTAGACTAGTCTTTTGGGTAGCGAGCGATGTTACCGACGTCGGTCTGTAGACACAGACTTGAGAACCGTGTAGACCATGGACCTAATTCTAGTTGTCTGTCTACGGTTCTGAATTACCGACTCTGCAGAAAATGCCCCAATGCAAACTACATGAGATGGCAACACAAATGTGTGTGTCTGACGGAGCTAGAGTTTACAGTGTTGTCAGTTTTACAAGTGCAATGTTGTCGCGTTATATTAGCACAGACGAGGTACAGAAGTAGAGTTATGGAAGAGGATATGTTATGGAAAAGAATATGTCCTACGTGGCCAAGTAAGACCCGATATGATGCGTCAAGCACCATCATGGGTGAAATGCGAATAGTAGGACCCCTGGTAGTGTTACTTCGGGCTCAGTGGAAAGATGGGTCAGCGGTGTGGTTTTAGTGGGTATGGGTTAGTGGTTAAGTCCCGTTTCTCCCCAACTTTCATTAAGGGAGGCCGAGTCCCACACGACCCCCAACTGCCATCTTTGGGGGGTGTACGTAACGTCCTAAGACAAAGAAAAAGGTATAGAAGTAGAGTAGACCACATATGCACAACTCGTAGCTCCAAGAGCGTGAACCGCTCACCTGCTCACGAGAGTGGTCAAAAGAAAGCCTTACGCACGTAGTGCTGGGCTCATGTCGCAAATGTTCGGCGACCCATACCCGCTAAAAAATCAGTCCACTCCCGGGACGACTCATGAGGTGCCCCTCTACTCATCTTAGTGCCCACACCTGTTCTTGGCTCATAGTTGTGCATGCCTGGAGTAGACCAACCATCCAATGTAATTTTTTATCTCACGTCCGAGGGGCTCTAGAGTGTCCAGATAGCACAGCTAATAGGTGAATAAGATCACATTGCCAATCTCGAGTCGCGTTCGACGATACCGATAACTCAAGTATCTAGGCATGTTAGTAAGAATCAATTATCTTGGATACTTTATCTATATTACGAATTTTTGACATGATTTAGAATTAATAGACACATAAGGCACGTACAACTGTGACTCCTTGACTTAGAAGCACCTTAGTCTTCAAGAAGTGGACTGATCATCTGATATAATTGTATGTAGCAAGTCTGTATTGCAGTTGAAGTCTGATGGTGATCCCGCATCTCTCTGAGGCAGTCAAGATTCTTGTTATTTCGGCCGACAACTTCAACCCCGATAGATGGACAACACGTGCGACGGACCCACCGAATAAGATCGATGGGATCATACACACATACACACACACACATACTTTACTATTTTATATACATAGATGTACAATACAAACATTTTATGTAAGAATTAACAATGAATAAATAAAGACAATTTAATAGAAAAGCATATCTGCGTATGTATTTATTGAACCACCAATTTCTCCGAATGTCCGACGTATCGTAGAGTTATACTCCTGATTTCCGCAAAAATGTACACCCATCTAACTTGTCAATGAGGTACTGTACTAATACAGAATTGCAAAAATAGCGAAACTTTGAAAAATACCAATTTTCGACTGCCTGACTTGGCATTGACTTATACTACTGAATTTCGTGCCACCTCCATCGATATCATGTGCTCCTAATACAAAACTCAATTTTCGAGATTTTCGAAATTTTTCGCCATTTTCGGCCGTCTGACTTGTCATTGAGTTGCACTACTGAATTTCGTGCCACCTCCTTCGATATCATATTCTCCTAATACAAAAGTCAATTTTCGAGGAAATTTTTCGAAAACCTCGAAAATTGAGAAAGTATTAGGAGCACATGATATCGAAGGAGGTGGCACGAAATTCAGTAGTACAACTCAACGACAAGTCAGACGGTCGAAAATTGGCGAAAATTTTCGAAAATCTTTAAAATTGAGTTTTGTATTAGGAGAACATAATATCGAAGGAGGTGGCACGAAATTCAGTAGTAGAAGTCAACGTCAAGCCAGACGGCCGAAAATTTTTCAAAAGCTTCGGAAATTTACGAAGATGTTAATCTAATTCTACTATCTAATATTCATGTACAGGGTGGGGCAAGAATAACACATTAATAACACATTAACTGTTGTAACTAATATCCTTTATTTTTCACAAAAGAATTACAATATTAAACATGTATCATCGTGAGATGAGAAAGAGGTCGCTGACATGATTGTGATGACGTAGGTACGAATGTGCAGCCGTTTGGATCAGAGTGGAATGATGACGCGTCGGTCCACATGTATTTTAGTCTCCGAAATATTGGTTGGAGCGGTGACAGTACTATGTAGCGTGTGACGTCAAACGTAGACATTAGGACTAGTGATCCTCTTCCCCTGTCTCGGATCTAATCTTGTCATCCCACCACGAAACCTATACAATATAGAACATAATAGAATATTAGACAATATAGAATATTCAATTCTTGCTAATACGCCTAAATCTGCGAACTATCGGTAACATGCTGACGACGCCCCTGCTGCTGACCCACGAATTGCGCCGTGGTTAACCGGTTGCAGTGCGTAAGGGACTTTAATTATCTTTATCATGCACAATATCTCATCACTGCAGTGATCACTATCCCATTCCAGCAGCATGCGTACACTCCAACGTCCCCCACTTTTTTTTTTTATAGATGTGGTTTAAAAATGCTTTCATGCACACCCCAGAAGGGGGTAGTGTGGGACTTCAGAAGGACGGTCAGTGGACCGCCCCTCTACAAACAATTCCCACGCCTGAGTTAGAGAGAGAAATCGGGGACCCGCTTCACGCATTACGCCCGATTTCTCTCCATCAACTCCAACGTCCCCCACTAAGACCGTAGTAAACCACGGTGCCCGTGCCGTAGACTGGTCTAGTCATCGGAGAGGGGGTACATCATCTCACCTCGATTCCCCTGATCTGGGAGCGGGAGCTCTCGACTCGGCTCGTGAGCTGGGTCGGAGCTGGCTGGCACACGTAGGGTGGGAGAACTGCAACAGTGTGCGTGTGAACTTGTGCTACACTCTCATGCTTAATGGGTTCCCCTTCCATACGTCCGAGCTAGGTCACGGCTCCGAGAGCGCACGGGAGCCGCTTGGGAGCTCATGAGGCGCTCTGAGAGCTACGAGTTGTGCATGCCTCGTCTACGGCCACGATGAAATCTAGGAGTGGGGGAAGTACCTAAGCGGGGTAGGAGCTGCGCGTGGCTCACGAGCCACATGTTGAAACTCTCTGGCCTAACACATGTATAACAATACATGATGCGACATATAACGTTACAGAACAGAATAGAATGCCGAACACAATAAAACACAGATATTTACAACGAACTATATAACTGTAATAAACAACTGGTATAAAGTACTGCAGCGGCCTGGTCGCGGTGGGAACAATTACGAATCTGGAAGTTGTTTGTTTCTGTGAAACAACTAGGTCCAATAGAAGTCCAACAGTTGGCTTTCTACCAACTAGGTCAACTTCCCAACGTGGCCCAATGAACCCAGCAGCCAACGTATCCGAGTGTCATCGTCCACACGTTAACGTATTAGCCTAAATCTTTTGATTCAGAGAACAAAAACCAACAAGGCGAGTGATGACCAACGTTGGCGCGCATAGGCCAGTTCTGACAAACTACGTATCTATACGTACATCCGAACAGGCCGTGTATACAGGTGGCATAATATATTTGGTTTTGGAACAGAAGCCAAATAAAACTGTCATTCTTCCTTTAATAATTCCGAGAAGATGAAAATAACAAATCGATTATCCCAAATCACCCCAATCCTTTTACAGTTTTGTTATAAATGCATAAAATCCGCGGTCTATTTACTAGTGTGCAAAATAGGAATTTCAAATATTATATTAACTAATATTTTATAGTGAATCGGTATTCTATAAAATGTCTAGGTATTTTATTACTAGACAGCGGATCTTTATGCAAAATAAAAATTGTCTACCTGATTTGCAACAAACTTGAGTGAAATAGAAATTTATTTTCTTTCGTAATATGTTTAATAGGTTGAAAATAATATAACAGTATTTCTAAATTCTTCTAATGTTTTTACTGTTTGAAATTACACCCACTCATTTTTGCGATAATTGCATAAAATCTCCTGTCTGCTGATTGCTACACTGCGGAGCTTTTTGCATTTAAAGAAAATTTGTAGAAAATTTTGAAAATTAAAGATGTCAACATAAGATTTCTCATCTATTAAAATCACTAAGGGAGGAAATAAAATTAAATTTGGATTCTATTTCTTGCAATTGACGCAGACAATTTTTATTTTGCATAAAGATCCGCAGTCTACTGATTACTCATGAGCACCGACCCCTTGAACCGCTACTATCATGCTGTCTCGCTCGACTCGCATAGGGGAATGCGTCTTCTTGTACTCATACTACTTAAAATTTAAGGCTATTGTTCGGGCAGTAGTATAGGACAACGTATTCCTCATCTACAGTCAAAGGTCGGCATAGTAGTAGGGGTAGGGGTAGTGGCTATTGGGGTTGGTGACTGTAAGCGATCAGTTACCCAGTAATATATGTTCTGCAATTTATTTCATTTATATAACAAGTAATTTAAATAAAGATTACTACGTAAAATAAATTGTACATTTTTTTTCAATCCCCATTGCATTTTTTCCTAACTTATATTAATTTACTTTAATTTTTTGAATATGCAACGGTTAGTCGCGTTCAGACGCGTTCATGTCACATCGTTGAATTACCTAATCTTGTCAGAACCAATCAATGACCGTGAACGTTTGAAAACGCGATGAATCAAAGTTGAACACTTTGTTATGAATTAAACAAATTATATTCGACTATTATTATAACCAATACGAAAACATTCATACAACAGTAACACTTCCACATCTGTACAACAACTGACAACAACAAGGAACAACGAATTATTTAAGATCATAACCAAAAATGTCAGAAGAGAAGTTCGAAAGGTATGTAAATACAAGTTTTTCTGTATATATAACAAATCTATGAGAAAGAAACCATTATTAAATATCGGATAAATATGTAAAACGACAATTTTATCGTTAAACACCTTTGAGGTTATGTTCAATTGTTTGTTTCTTGAACTGTGCAACTATTTAAAGCGACTATGTACATGAAAGTATACAAATACATTCAATTCAATTTTGCCGATCTTTTAATACAATTTTTATGCAATATTGTTACACAAGAATTAAACGAAGGTCCTAACCTCTGAAATAGAACACGTTCGGATCGAGTAAAATAATTTTACTTTGCACAATGTAAGAAATGTAATTCATCGGTGCAAAATCATATGAAATTACTTTATATATATATGTAAATACAATTTCTACAGCTCGATGGATAAGACAGACAAGTCTCAAACCGAACCTGCAGAAGATAAGAGCAAAGTAAAGGCAGATGATAAAAGTAAACAGAAACACAAGTCAGAGGAGGCATCAGAAAAGCCTAATGGTCGAGCTGGAAGCAGCGAATCTGGAAATTGTTATTGGTAACTTACATAAAATTCACTTGAGCAATAGAAATTTTGTACGTCGATCATAAATTTATTTGTATCGTGTTTTCAGTGGAAAGGAGAGGAATCTTAACATCGTAGAACTACTGTGCGCTAGCTGCTCCAGATGGTTCCACGAATCCTGTATTGGATATCAGTTAGGCAAGCTAGTACCGTTTATGATGAATTATATATTCATGTGTAAAAATTGTTCTCCAACCGGTTTGGAGAGCTTCAAGAAAAATCAAGCACGTAAGAAGAAGTGATTAAGATTATACGGGTTTTTATTAGGTTTGTTGTTTCCATTTTGCATATGTATTCTAGAAATTTCGTTTTCTAGCATTCCCACAAATGTGTGTAACAGCAATAGCGAATTTGCTACAAATGGCGCAGAAAGACAGTGAATCGAGGATTATTTTTCATAAGGATAAGGATATTATTCCATTCATCGAGTGTCATTGGGATAGCATGACTACCATGCCTCGCAGAGTCACTCAATCTTGGCACGCTACTGTAAATAATATTTGCACTATCCAACTAACACATTAACTATTGCATAAGTCATATATTACATTTATAAAATTAATTTTTGTCCCGTAATATTAAGTGTAATAAATAATATTCAATCCTACAAGATGTAAAGAGGTAAAACTAACAGTGACTATAATGAATCTTGGCTTTTTAGTTTTTCCTTCGCTACAAATTACTGATGATTTTTTAATGTGATAGTTGATGTGTTCGTTTAATTTGTATGTACATTCTATCTCTGATGATTACGTTTTAATGCAGATACACAGGGCTCTATTGAAAGACGTTGGTGTGTTATTCACTATCGATGAAAGTAGTTCAGACGGTCAATTGTTTGGACTGGTTTGTTCCGATTTGCTGATGATTAAACCAAATTACGAGGCTATGATTAAAGGAGGCCACTTGAAAGTAACTGAAATGGGTGTACAACATGTTGGTGAGCGTTAACGTTAATTATACCAAATATAGATGATCAGTTTTCTTCTTGATTACTGAAAAATTTAATTTCGAAAGAGGGCCAAGTTCTTAAATGTAAGAATTTGTTCTGCTTCAACTGTAAAAGCTGTATCAATGTTTCTTAGAATATTAATGGTCTGAAACAAAACCTAACTATACCATGCTATATGGCAGATCATTACCAACAGCTATAATATTTTGTTTTTAATTAACAAAGTAGTTCAAGTGTTACATTGCTAGAGAATTAATATCAAACGTTTTGAGTGACATCGTTTCAACAATGTTCAATCACAGAGATGGTATTATATTCACATACATTATCTATTTTTACACTATTACATCTTGTTGCAAAATACTAAATTTAACCTAACACTGATATAATTTGTGGTATTATAACACCTAATTACCCGGAATTATTTAGTATGCATGTATTTTTCAATATGTTTTCAGAATCGTTCTATTTATTTTGATCAGCTCTTATCTTATCAAGACTATAATCAGTAGTGTGATATCATACAGCAACCTGCTTAATCGTAATGCTTACAGTCAAATAATCTTTTTAATGAATCGTGTCATTCTTTACTCATTAAAATGTAGCAGAGAACGTCAATTACAAAAATCATTACGTAACAAATAGAACAAGTGAAATTCTGTTCAAAACGAATTAATTGTGTTCTTAAATCAATATATCTAAATTCAACGAACTACAGTCTCATCGAGTGTATACTACTTCAATAATATAACTATGGAACATTTAGTGCCTCTTAGTGGAGGGCTTCGTGGTCGCAATGCGAAGCGCAAATTCCCAGGAGAAGGTGCTGGCAGTGGCCCGGGCAAGAAAGGCAGAGGCTCGGATATGACTGCACCAAAATTACCTGCGCATGGATATCCCCTAGAACATCCCTTCAACAAAGATGGCTACAGATACATCCTCGCAGAGCCTGACCCGCATGCCCCTTTCAGACAGGTACATTACTATTTCACATTTTTCCTTGATCAGTGATTGATAAATTTGTAATATCTGCAGGAATTTGACGAAAGCAGTGACTGGGCAGGTAAACCGATCCCAGGATGGCTGTACAGAGGTCTCAGTCCAAGTACGGTGTTGCTGGCGCTGCACGATAGAGCTCCGCAGCTCAGAGTGTCCGAAGACAGGCTGGCAGTCACTGGTGAAAAGGGCTATTGCATGGTCAGAGCCACTCATAGTATGTCAGAATTGTGATCCAATTTTTAGATCTTCCATTATTTCAGTAAACGTGAAGTAAATTGTTATGAACCTTTGATCTATGTAGATTTTATGTTTGATTGATGTTAGTATGTTTTTTAGATGTGAGCAGGGGAGCATGGTACTGGGAGGCCACCATAGAAGAGATGCCAGAGGGATCAGCTACTAGATTAGGATGGGGTCAAGAGTACGCTAACCTTCAAGCTCCGCTTGGTTATGACAAGTTTGGATATTCTTGGAGATCTAGGTATAAACGTGTCTCTTTTACTTTTCGAATAATTTGCTTCGATAGTGTGTGACTGAAAACATATAAATGATGTAACCAAATGTATATTTAAAAAACAAATTAATAATTGTTGAAGGTATTTGTTTACAGGAAAGGAACACGATTCCATGAGAGTAGAGGCAAACATTACAGTCATAGTTATGGGGAAGGTGATACTTTAGGGTTCCTAATTGTTCTACCTGACACGCATGATGCTTCACACTTACCTAATACATATAAAGATCGAGTAAGTAAAGTTCTTAATAGAAAACGAAGGAAGGAAGTCGGAGGAAAGGATGATTAAATTTGAAAGAGCAAACATAATGCAAGTAATTTTTTCTCAGCCTCTAGTGAAGTTCAAAAGTCATCTATACTATGAAGAAAAGGACCAAGTACCTGAAGCACTGAAAGCTCTGAAGCCTCTAGAAGGCAGCAAGATTGTATTTTATAAAAATGGTGTCAGTCAAGGTGAAGCATTTCTGGATGTCAACAAAGGAGCGTATTATCCTACAGTCTCTATCCACAAAAGTGCTACAGTTTCTGTTAATTTTGGTCCTAATTTCAAATGCCCACCTACAGAAGTTACTTTCAGAGGGGTATGTAAAATACAAATCGAATAGGAAAGGATCTAATATCAGGCTTGAGCACATTTTATTATAATAGAAGCAAATGGATTATTATTATTGTGTAGAATATTCAAATAATTCAAGATAATATGTTGTTCGAATCTTTGTTCTTTAAATATATTACACAAATGATACTTAAGCCTGGTTGAAGTGACACTGTGTAAGTTATAAATAATTGTACTTTGCAGATGTACGACAGAGCAGAAGAGGCAATAGCAGAGCAATCTCTCGCGGATGTACTCTATTTCACAGAGAATGAGGGAAAGCTAAGACTGGACACTTTTGCTTTATGACATTAATGTAATCTTTTATTTTCTTTTTTACTCTTGGTTTACGATTCCGATTAAATGTTTTTTAACAACACTTGCTAAGTTTCTTTTGAGAGTTTTTGTCTGAGGATTAGCTTAGTTTCTTATCTTTAATTAGCTAAATTGAAAGATCTTTACCAAAGAATCTCATCTTCCAAAACCACCCCTACAAGCTGGACTTGGAGAGACTTTATTGTTGTCTTCCCACTGATCAGGTGTTTTTGCCTTTAAAAAGAGGTGGTAGGAAAATTCAGTCGAGTAATATTATTCAACTATAGTAGCACTAATTTTAGTTAAAATTCCAAAGTACTTACTACTATCGATAGTGCGTGCACTCCGCCCTCTAATTCAGCTTGCAGCAAATTATTTATCATTTGATGACGCTATTTAGAAAGAATTATATCATTTGAAATTCTACTTCATTTGAAGATCATATCGTAGTACACGTCCGAATATATTTTTTATTACAACTCAAGTCTTCCTGACTTATACCTAAAAATAACGTCGCACGAAACTGTGCAAAAGACTGCATTTGAAATCCTCACCTTAAGAAGCGGTTGGTTAACAAATTTATCGGACACAACAACTACTTTGAAATGTGTCTCAGCCCCTTTAGGAACATTATGCATGTAAGATTCATTAATCACTTCGAGATGAGACGGATCGAATGAATCTACCAACTTCTTCTGTATCAAAGACTTTACTGGATTATCCTGTGCAACGGTACCCATGTTTCGCAGGGTAACAAATGCGCTCTTATACCTTGTGTAGGATGATTGTCTGTAGATATCTGTAAAGTCAACATTTCCAAGGTTATTTCAACGTTGCTTGATAATACTTATGAGCAACATAAAGATGAAACAGTAAATGACTATTTTAAATATACGTTTTATATTTTATAATACGTTTTTAACAGTTAAATATTAAGTTTTAGACAAACTTCGTATGAGAGGATCACATAATGCAATAATCAGTATTTTTTTTTGAGATATGAATGCCAAATTCAAATTTTTCAAAAATTGGAAATTTGATAAATTTTTCCTAAATTTTGATAGAGAGAGAGAGAATATTTATAAGGGATTTTTATACAGTTAATAATATTGTAAATCATTTTCAATTGTCAAGTGACTCGTCATATAACTTAAAACAATGTTTTTCGAAACTCTATATACCACAACACAGTATTGTTAACTGCTTTGTAAGTGTTCATGGGAATTCGTACTTTCATAAATTTATATAAAAAACTTAAAATTGACCTAAAATTTTGTCAGATTAAAATTGTCTCGTGGTTGTAATCGTAATAAGTAGTAATGAGTGTGTAACATAAAGAAGCAATAATGTATGCTCATGAAAACGTGCTTATCGTTCATATTTTGCTTTGCCATAGTAAAGTAGCATAGTATAGTGCGTAACGGCAATAACGACTGATCTGGTGCGTAAATAAGAAGGGAGAGGAGTAACCTAACCTATATTTTTCGGTTAATACATCGTACAATGAGAATTTCAAATAAATTATTGAAATGAAAGTTGTGCAATATAGTCACTTACTTTTTACAATTGTTTTATACATTTATCAATATAATAATCTGTATGAATTTTATAGTATGTACAATTCTATTTTTTACGCCGCAGATGATTTCTGTATACATATAATATATAATCACGTGATACCGTATTGTAGCGACATATTGAACGGAGACAATTTTTAAACAACATAAATATTAAAAACAAAAAATGTTCAGGTTCATTGTATTATTGTACATAATTTTGTCTACATATTACAAAGTAAACAGACATTACAATATACTCAAATTTTAAATTTTGCTCGAATCGAAATTTAATTTATTTTAAAAAATGTAAGCTATTAAAGAATTATTGTTAATTAATAATTATACTGAGAACGTGTTACAAACATTATAGGTATTAACTATATTTATAAATTCGTCCATATGTCAACAAATTTTAGAATTTTAAAAATAAAGGGCTAATTGCATGAAAGTAAAACTCTATTTTATCTCATCATTTTTATGTAAATGGAGATTCTCACTAAAGTCCTTCAGAAAAAGTAGAACATCTAGCAATGTCCAGACTAACAGACAATTGTCTGCAGACTTATCTGCGGACAGTCCGTATTCCGTATATATATAATATACTCCGAATTTGTGCATATTAGTAAGAATCGAGTATTTTGTATACTTCATCTATATTAGGAATGTTTTAGAAACAACAAACATATAAAGCACGCACAATTGTGACTTCTTGTCATCATAGAGGCAAGAGACGAAGGAACCCCAGTATAAAGTCAAAAGTATATACATATGTAGTTGAAATAACAAGTTACTTCAACTATATTTCATTATATTAATTTTTATTGGAAACAAATATCGATTTGCTACTTACGTCATGAAATCAAGATTTCCAATGATATACGGTTTTATATATTTTATTCCTTATTTTATAAAAGCTTTTCACGTTCTTCACAATTTTTAACCTGTAAAAAGGGCTGTGCACCATTACTGTTTCTCCATGAAAAAATTGTTTGACATCTGAATGTACTAGTTTACTGAAATGGTTTTCTAATTATTTATATACAGGGTGTCCA
>CM052315.1:10392144-10426043 GCA_028455605.1 Lasioglossum malachurum
GGCCACCCTGTACAACTGCGAATATGTTACTTATCAATGTTTCCTGTAGCTTTTGGTAAATATAAGAACAAGAAAACATGTTTGCGAGTACGAAAACATTTTTACGATTTTCCGGGGTACACAATGTGGGCATAAATTTAATTGCTCGTAATTATGAAAAATCGTAGTGATATGAGATAAAAAAAAGAACAATCCGGATTACCGCGCCATAACGTGAGCGCGTTGAAGCGAGCATATTCGATCGAAAGAACAGTAATGTCACTCGGAGCAATTTGTTTTTAATAGTGCAGTACCACGTAGCGCCGACTGCGTCACCGAAACGCGATAAGTGATCCATTTCGACGAAAAAAAAAGAAACCGTTCAAGTGCCGGTCTAAGGTCGGAACAATTTCGTTAACAATGTAATGACTGGTAATGTTGGTTTGCGGAAATGATTAGCCACCCGGTACAATTTTGCGGCATCGGTGCCACATTTCCTTGCTCTCGATTCTAGAAAGATTTATGGAAATTACAAGATACTCAGCTTATTAATTTCATTCATTTCTCACTCGTCAGATAGAAATTTGAAAAAAAAAATAGTTTCGCAGTAATCGATATACGTAGTACAGTTGATAGCGCGGATACACGTGGACGCGACTATACGTGCGAAAAACATGGGGTCGCGAGCGACTGGCTCCGCAAGTGACTCAACTATAGCGGAAGTAACATGATCTACACATTTATGTGGAAGTTCCCAGACAACACACAAATAGACAGCGATTTTATGGATTTATTAGACATGCGAATATAAACCAATCTATAATAAATGGATTTTATTCTAACAGTGAATTAATAGCGACTTCATCAAGCTGCCGTTCAACTGTTTCACGTCCCACGATGAATAACGCGAATGATTTATCCTTAGTCAACTGTGGCAGAGATCCGCGCGAGACACCTTCTTCAGTTTTTAAAAGTTCGTATCGAGCAGTCAGTTTCTTTCTTTCGATCATCCTTCCCTTTTTAGACGCGGCAGACGCTCGCTCGATAGAACGTTCAACGCGCTCGACGTACATCTCCTTTATCCTCGTGGATGAATTTTGGCTTTCATGCCAAGTTCCATCCCCATCAATACTCATTACTTCAAAACCCTTTCAAGAACCCCTATCCGATGTACACACGGCCAGAAACGTTGCTATTCGATAGCATCTTCTCCACGATTCTCCAAAACTTTCATGACTCTGTTGCGCAAACGATTATATCACGCTATACCTATTGTACTATGTATCTTGTGGCATTTCAAACTGACGAGTCAGCTTGCCCGGAAACAAACCAACAAAACTAGAATCGGTGATGCGCAGGTAATTTATTTGGTGGACTTGACAGTTTTAAGAACACCTCGAAGTACCTCGTGAATTTTCTTAGAGTCACAACTACGCGACAAAATATACGCTAAAATAAATCTAATAAAAAAGATGATAAAACAGATTTTATTAATTTGCACAGACTATAGGCATCATACAGTTATCCTGAGCGGTAGGAATAAAAATAAACGGGAGTGTAGCGTAAGGACGACACAGGCTATAGCAGTAATAGCAGAGCGAGGGTTCCGGAAGAATAACGGCGTGACTATAGGCTAGTCAAGGATAGAAATAGTTGAGCAAACGCGGCAGAGAGAGAGAAAGAGAGCCTGTCTCGAAAAAGTGGGAAACGTCGTGTATCCAGGTGGCAGGTTGCGAAAGCGATCGTCAGAGGCCAGGGCTGTCCTAGCATAAAGACTCATGCTATGGTGGAATGAAGGAGAAGGTAACCTGGGACGGTAGGGAGGTGTATACACGATGGCTTGGAAAAAAAAGCGGATCTCCATCGAGGACATAAATTCGAAAGGAAAACATTTCCCGACGAACCGTATCTCCTGTCGTACAGTATATAGGAATGCTGGCTGCTGTCGTCAAGGATAGACGCATTATTTCGCCGACAGCTGCACCCTGTACTAGTTGTTTGGCAAACGGCAGCGACCGCCCACCCACGCTATTTTTAGAGCCAGCTAGAGGGGCGAAAGCGGGTTTTTAGGTGCGTCGTCGTCGTCTATCCGTCGAAAAACGGCTGACGCCGTTTTCTAAGACGAAGAAAACCGCCCGCGTGACGTCACGGACGCGACAGACGATAAAAGTCAACCGACTAGACCGGGGCCAGCCAAATTCGCTGCCATGCACGCCACGTGACCCGCCAGACAGCACGACACTCTGTTTTTACAGTGACGGGAATGGCGGGAATGTTCTCAAATTAAATTTCAAACGATTTATTTTCGTTTCGGTCACTTCACATCGCTAGTCGGAAAATGTGCAATCAAATTTTTGGGAATCTGATCGACGAAGGAATTATGTGCGGTTTTATCAAAAACGGAAAGCAGCCGTGCATGTACAGGGTGGTACACCTAAATATCTCTTTCAGTTGCCATTTTTAATGTATTATAAAAAATTGTTTGTTTTAATATACTAATAGGAAGTCGAATTATTAGACAATTTCTAAATGGAACTTTTTTACGAAGTAGAATCCATCACATAAACAATAAATATTATTGTTATATTGTTAGCCAGTTAAAAAGTCATTTAAAAAATTAAGAAATTTGGTTTTAACGTACTGTACGCGAATTTGAAAGGTTGCCGGTGCTATTGACCTTGGAATGCAGCGTCATATGTGCCTCCAGGGCCTACTTAGTCTAATTTTATACGAAAGAATAAAAATTTGTATGGAGTTTTATTTCGTGTTTATTTGAATGTAAAAGATTTTTGAAATATGTTGTAATATTTTCGAGAGAAATTCGAAATTTTACGGAAGTTATTGCGATTTAGGTATACCGTGTGCCCCACATAATATGAAGCCGTCCTTCTCATAACTGCAATTTTTGAATTGCAGACCAGATTACATACTACGAAACGGTTAGAGATATCGATATCAAACTTTACCAGTTTGTACGTATTGAACGTCCCCCTATACATTTTTCTGACCTACAATACCATATGCACTTTATTTTCCTTCGTGCAAAAATTAGAAACATTTTCTCTCTTATAAAAATTACATAAATTCATACTTTTGCCACGCTGCCACTATTTGTTTATACAGTTTATCTATTTTAGTTGAAACGGTGGCCACACTCGCGCAATAACTTATTTATTGTTATCATAGCAATTCTTCTGGGGCACGTTGCCAGATGTGCAATAACTTTCCACAAGATTATTATTTCAGCGAATTCTTCAAACATTGTTAGACGAAGCCACTCATTTTTACGTTGATATGTTTATCACTTTCGCTTTAAACGAATTCCAACATTTACGAAATCGTTACATAAACTATAATTGATTCTCCGAACGGCTTTAATATACAGGGTGTCTCAGCTGAAGGAGGCCACCTAAATGTCTCCTTTATTTTTAATGGCACAAGAAAAATATTTATGGCACAATTTAAATGGTATAGAATTTTTTTCATCTTATAGCGGCTGAAAAAATACATTTGAATATGCTTAAGTCATTAACAAGATGGAATAAAAAAAGATAAATTTTCCTGATAAAAAATAACGATGACCTTGAAAAAACTATGAAAAAATAACCGGACTAAAGAAATTGTTCTCCCATGATATTCCACCTTCGATACCATTTAAATTATGCCATCAATATTTTTTGTGCCATTAAAAATAAAGGAG
The DNA here is from genome assembly GCA_028455605.1 of Lasioglossum malachurum. Classification (NCBI taxonomy): domain Eukaryota; kingdom Metazoa; phylum Arthropoda; class Insecta; order Hymenoptera; family Halictidae; genus Lasioglossum; species Lasioglossum malachurum. Next base: position 10,395,824 of record CM052315.1, read on the forward strand.
ATATTTAGGTAGCCTCCTTCAGCTGAGACACCCTGTATAGTATTACATAACACACATGGTAACGTTACGAACGGCGAACTAATAGTGAGCATTGAATTATGGTTGGTAACATAATATTAAACAAAACGAAATTCTTTTTATCCAAATAATGCTTTTCATATGAATTGAAATTTGAAAAATTTGATTCAACGAAAATAAACGAATTACTACAAAAAACAAATGATAAGATTACAAAAAATCAATTTTTTATTCTGTCTAGTGATCCCTTTTACTTTTTAATTTGCACACGATTGGAATCCCAATGCAATAGTCATGCAAGTAGTATTTAAAACGATATAATGATGTTTTAAAATCAATTTCTTAAATTGAGAAAAATGTCGCCGCAAATGGGACACTGCACGAGGAAAAATTCTGAAGGAAAATGACGAATACGAATGTGATCATACTCAGCTTCGCGGGAATTCAAACTACATATGTGTACGCTGAACGTCGAATTAACAGCTGTAATGAATGACGTTAACGGTTACGTCGGCCGAACAAACGAGTTCAAGTTATTGAGCCGTTTTCCGCGTATTAGCTGTGTCCGGTAAATGACTGACAATGAACACTTGCAAGGAAAGAAGTTAGTATACTGCAAACACACAGATCAGTAATCACAGGGTATACGATGAAACACTGTTCAATAAACGTTTGGTGAAAAAAATTTTTTCAATCGACGCGCCTAATTTTTGAGGAAATATAACTTCCTTTTTAAAACCAGATTTATAACTAGACTGCGGATGTTTATGCAATGTGCAATTTTTGTAGACGAATTTTAAGAAAGTGGAATCAAATGAAATCTTATTTTCGGAGGGAGACAAATTTTAAACACTAGCATTTTTCGAAAATTTTCAGAACCCATAAATGCATAAAGATCCGCAGTTAATTTATAACTTTGAAGGCAGTATAATTAAATTTAAAAAACACGATTAAAGAATTATTTAAGTTTGAAGTGGCAACCAGACAATTTTTGCTGATGATTTTCAATTTATTTCGAAAACTGGAAACGACGTGGGAAATCTAATCACCGTAGATGATAGAGCGAATCTTCGACCTTCGGAAGGCGGTGGTACAAGTTGCAAATCACGTTCCGTTTTCAAAATACACACGAAATAGTTTGGCAAGGCGCGTGACGCCGCCGGTGGTTCTCAACACAAACACGATTATAGCACGAGTATAATGAAACTACTGCCATCTGTTACTCGTAAGTGTGCTCTGTCACGTGGTGCATCTCTATTTCCCCGAAATTTTCTAAATTAATTCCGAAATATCCGGAATAATTCTATCAATATCATTTTTACACAATTATTTTAAAAAATGCACACATTGATAATGCAATATGAAACTGTGTCATTCTGTTTACGAGAATCCGTAGACTGTCCAAGTAAAATCTTGATATTCATTATTATTCAACCACAAAACAGGTGTAAAAACTATAAATGGAAAATAAAAAACCAATCGCAGAGATTTGGATTCAAGTATGTGATAATTACTAAAGTACTCGGAAGTAGACGTAATCATTCCTGAGACTACGTCACGAATGAATCGATACGTCTCCAAATATAAAAATCCAATCTTATCAGTCTTCCGGTAACATTCATTTTTAATGAGGCATCAGGAACGTCACACATATCTTACATCATATACTCGTAACGCTGTCACGGAAATTCGAATGCACTATGGCGCTAATCACGTATGCTATGTATAGTGAACCCGGGCCTTTTATCGATCGTCGAACATTTAACTGACATTCGAGTTAACTGTAAATGTTTCAGTTGGTGAAAAGTTCTAATTTTCATTTAATTATATGAAAACAATTTCATCAATGTCTTATTTTTGCAAAATTTAATTGTAAACGAAGGTATTAAATCTATACATATTCAAAATGGAAGTCTTCTTAATAATTAGCTGTTCTAATTAGATATAAATTTTTAGATTAAATTTCTAGTCAATAAAGAAAACTTCTTCCTTGTACTAATCTTTCCTTATATGAAACTAGCCTAAGGGTCCATCCATAGTCTGGTGACATGTTTATTTCCGAAGAGGCGAGTCGTTGAAATTCGAAACCGGGAGATTTGAATAATATTCAAAACGAACGATCGCGTACGGGAAAGTAGCAAAAGATCTGTCGGTAAGTGGAGCATGAAACTGAAACGGCGTCATAACGGCAACAAAGCGGGGTGGAAATGTGGCAACGTAGCCGATTGTTTGGGATTTTTCTGGCGGCGAGCCTGGGACTGCGAGCCTCGACCTTACAACTCGTTTGCCAGTCCGTCTGCCCGTAAGCCTCGTCCTTGGAGGATCGATAGCGCCATCGACTATTATTAACTACAATTTTAAAAGGTCTTATCGTCTTGTCGTCGCAGGGTATCCTGATTTCTGGTGCCCCGTTCGAACTGCGCACATACGCGCAAGCGCACCGCATAACCTGTTGCACAAGATTTTACAATCGCGCACTTGATTAACGGAAATAAATTGTTCAATTCGCGCCATATCTGGAAGCATGTAAATGCTACCAATTGATCGATGATGTTTCAGCAAATAATCGATAACTAGCATTCGAAATCCTAGGGGACTGAACATTCTTCAATGTTTATTTTGATTGCGCAATAAGAATGTTTAAATCGATGTTCTTGCTGCATTTTTGTTTTCATAAAAATGCTAATTAATGCTAACGTCCATGGCTGAAGTATATGCCAAAGGTGTCTCATTAGTTCACTGTTTTTGTACATTATTACAACGGTTAACAAAATTATTTTCAAATCTTATGTTCCTTTTTATTTATGAATTTATCATATGAAAATAAGACTTAACATCGATTTCTCTAATTTTAACAGTTTTATATAAGACATTCTTTGTTATTTTGCAAATCGTACTTGTGTACAAAATATTGTGTACTAATTAATTTATTTTGAAACTATAATATTTTCTGGAGTATTGATGAATGAGAAGACTAAGGTTGTGGTCACCATACTCGAACTAATATTGGACAGAATGCATTGGAATATGTCGATATTAATTTTGTAAGTGTCAGGAATAGAGGAGAACCGTTTGTATTACTAATGTATTGATTTTTATCGGTAAGGGCAAGCGTTGTAATAGATTAATGTGTTGTCGTAACCCGGTAAATAAAGCAGTATGCGAAAATCGATCAGTTCCGAAAGAGTACGTTAAACAAGCCAGTGCCAACGTAATTGGAGAGGACATTGCCTTCGTTTCGATTGCAAAAATATTGAACCCACCATAGATATTTCTCTAAAACTATACACAATAAAACAAACTGTGAATACTATTTTCCTGGACTTCATAAAATGTTATGGAATATTTTGAATATTTAAAATAGGAAACATTTTGAAAAAACAATGTGCCCCAATCTTTTAGTTAAAATTTTTTAGCAGTACTTGAATTTTTATTTTTATCTCTATACTCTATACTAATTTCAAGTTATATCGTTTTATGTGGAGTTATACAATTTCACGCCAACTTTGACGTAGTACGTAATATAAAAGTAGACTATAAATCATTATGCAAAATAAAATTATCTCTAGTATTTAAAATATCAGACATATTTAAAAATAACGATGTTCACTAATGTTCTTATGTAAAGGTATTACCTAATCGGGTAATACATTCATGAGAGCATTCTTTACGAAAACTTTTAGCTGTACATCCATTATTGTTTATTGATTATTTTTAGTTTTCTATTCACTTTTAATTCAGATTTGTATAAATTGCAATGGAGTTATAATTTATCTTTTCATTAAATGTCAAGTTTGCAGTAATCTAATAGTTAGGTCTAATTGAAATGTAACGTTTTAATCTGTTGATCTACAACAGTCTATAAATACCCTAATATAAACAAGAGTCAAGACTACCGTATTTGTGTTCGAGACAGATTCAAAAAGCCCGCGCTTCTTTCTACTTGTCAATAAGCCTTCTCTCCCCCTCCGATCGCAGTTCAGTGTCCTAACGACCGTTGTATTATGATGTAAAGTCGGGATCGGCGTGTCTCATGCTCGAGCGGACTTTCTACCACCATGAGAGATGAAAATTAGGCTGGCCGAGCGAAATATAAATGGCGGTTAGAATCCTCGGGTTATCCTGCCGAGTAGGGGATAAAACCAGTGAAATCTGGTAATACTGGCTCTACTGGTCGACGCAGCTGGACGAAGGAGCAGAAAGGAGAGAGACAAGACTTCGGGATTATAAGAAAAGAAAAAAAAGAGGAATAAAGAAGACGTCGTAACTGAATCTACACTAATTCGATTTTCTCGAAATCTGGACTCTGCTTGAAAAAATAATATTCCATAACGGTCCGTTCAGCTTTTTACGAGGAATCGCTAGATACCACTATTTACTAAGATTTATCGATGGCCATGGGACTTCTGAGAAAACTACAAACGACCGTTACGGATTTTTAACCTCCATCAAATAGAAATCGTTGTACGACAAAACGGTATTCCACGATTTTCGCTCTCACTTTTAAGCGAAGAATTGCCTGACATGTTTTTCCCACAAATTATCGCGGATAGTCTTCCAAACAAGTTGTACACAATGTATTTTTACAATTAATCACAGGAAACCAAACCACAAGCACGGGACTTGATTACCTCAAAAACTAAGCGTTGTATGAACGAATAATTCGTACTCCATTTCTGCATAAGGGATCAGCTGACAATCATTTTTCTAATAATTGATCACAGGAAACCGTGAGATTTTCAAGAAGAACATAGACAACCGTCAAGAGTGTTTAAGGTGGGTTCTATTGGAACGGGTCCTACGTTCGGAAATATGACATTTGTTATTCTTTTGTAGATTTATAACATACACAGTCTACCTGAAGAGACTTCGAAGCCTGCGGAGGCTTGTTACGAGCGTCGTACACGTCTCACCGAGGAATTCCGCGGTTTTTTGAAAAAAACAAGGACGAAGGAGAAAAAGCAAAAAGGTGTACCAACCTGGCCGTTGCACAACGCGTACTGCGCCGGTGAGTGAGGCGGTGGATAAGGCGGTGGAAACTGCCATACGAATTGTTCCGCGGTTCCGTTCGCCGCGTACACGTTGTCCTGTTCTCCTGGCGTGTTCCCCAGATCGGTGGACGTCGTCGTGGTCGACATCTGCGTGCAGCATCCCTCGACAGAGTACGAGGACGCGACGATCGTCGAGATCGGCGACGTCGCCGTCTGCACGACGGTTGCCTCTGGGTGTACGGCATTCGAGTGATCCTCCCTTTTCCGCAACTTGCTGCGGACAAGGCGAATCGCGATCATCGTCCCGTTGCTCCCGACCATCTTTCTTTTGTATCTCAGGTACAGCTTCGAGAGTTTAACATGCAACGCGGCCAGCTTTACGGGTATGAAAACTCTCCGGGACAGAGAGCCTCCCCTTTGTACACCCCGAACAAAAACAAAACCACTGCCAACACAGTCTTTGTTCTCTCTCCTTCTATCTTCCTCTATCTGCCTGTCTGTCTCTCTCCCTCTCACTTGGTCATTTTATCGCGAGGATATTTTCTCTGTCGTTTCTCGCAAGTTGCCACCACTGACTAGCTTGGAAATCCTTGGCGTGGGAGACACTCAGTTGTCAACAGAGCGTATTTCGATCGCTCTGCTGTTAGCAACACTACCCTACACCCGGCTTCTCTCACTACCGAAGGCAGCGCGAGCAGAACTCACTGGCGACTACCTTGTGATTCTCATCGCACAGCCGACTCAGGTCTGAGCCGGATGATGGCACGCGCCCCGGTTTTATGTCCGACCGCTGTGACGCCACCGCTTCGGGAGACCCGATTGGACGGGCCGAACAAACCCGTCCAATCGTGGACCGCTCTCGTTGGAATTCGAACGGGACACGAAACAGGCAGGCCTTGTTGTTGTCGTCATACCGGCGGGACGCAGGAAGGCGAGAGACTTTTCGAAATTAGGAACAATGGGTTTAAATAACCTAGAAGCCAGTGACGATCAGGTGATTTCGCCGTTTCGGGGAAACGTTCGAAGATTCAAATATGTCCGAAGAGTTCCTGCGGGGGTGGCCTTAACCTTTTGTAAAGTGCTACGAGGCGATGGGAATATGACTTTAGTGATATACTGTTGGGGACTTTTGTAGCGTCATTTTAAACGTCATTTTGAATGACGTTTTTTGATGGAGTTGATGAGGTACTGAGATAAGAACGATTTTGATATTTATTTATAGTTTGTATCTATGTAGTTTTTATTTGAAACTCTGACGAGAGATCATATTAATGGATCTATAAATGTAAACTAGAATTTAATTACTGTGAAATATATTTATATCATTGTTATTGTTACTATATTAGTATTATTGATCCTACTCTTGATTTTATCGATTAATGTAATGGATTAAGGCTTTAAGTAGAGAATTTTGATTAAAAGAAATAGAGGAATTAGGAAAGTAAAAAGAAATGTTGATTACCGTTGCAAAAGACATAGCAATCAGTCATAGTGATCGATACCGTCGGTGTTAATTCCTCGCGTCAATTCGCATTAAGAACTAATCTAAATCCGATTTTCTTTGTAAGGATGTATACATGACGGTTTATCAGATATTAGTACTCTAAATTTAACTTAAGCTTATTATTGTGTTCCTGCAAATAAATGTCTGTTTTTAAACAATAATCTGCACTGAAATTTTATTCTGAATAAAATTAAAAATTCGATTTTAGATTTAATTTAAAAAAAAAAAACGAGATTTATAATCTCGCATTTTTAATTTAAAAGTTGCTGTAATTGTTAAACATTTAAAGATTCAATTCTGAATTAAATCGAATTCCTTTTTATATAGTACTAAGTGATTAATCAATCATAGTGACTGAAATAATCATTTAATGACAACTCTGATAGGTTTCTTTGAATTTTCAGCATGCATTCGAGTGTACCCTTCGAGTGAAATGCATCACGCGGTGACCAAGTGATGGAAGTAATGATCGCAAAGAAACGTGTTTTCTTTGTGTTTAACACGAAATGAAGTGTCGCTAATTATACGAAGAAATTATGACTCAGTACTCACGTATTGATGGTATCGTGCGAATTCAAAATAAAGTAATCAGTAATTCAACATCGGAAATGCATTACGATCTACCATATGAAGCAGTCGAGCAAGTACTTCAAAATTACTTTCGAAAAGTCATTATTTCAGAATATTTCGTGAATTCAGTAAAATTCTTGCGAAAGTACGCATGCAAATAAAGTACGTATTATGTGCAGAAGATCAACAATTGCATCGAGCAGGAGATTAAAAATTATACGACCATATTTACAAAAGAAAGTCGACCTTCACCATTTTTCTTTTATTTAATTATGCACTCCCTAAACCATCTTTTTATTATTTAAAACAACATCCGAAACCATCAACAGCTTCAAAGGTGTTCGATTGATTAATTGACTAAAACCCTATACACTCAATATAAAATTGAGAATTTCTAATTAAATCTTTTCAATATCAATGAAAAATTTTATCAAAAACATTTTAGAATACTTCTAGTATGATACGACTTGACTAATGAAATGGGACACTATATACTTTGTCCAACGAGACGAGGCAGTAAATGTAAACGTAAACACAGCCGCTCGAGTGCGACAGAGGTGACGTTACCCTTCTTAGGTAGAGTAAGTACGCTGGTACTTCACTGCTTCGTCTCGTTGGACAAAGTATAGGTATATTTTCTAATCAGCTGTGTTCTTCGAAGCACACATCCAGAAAACGGATATTGCAGAAGTGGTATGTGGAAACAGCGATTAGACATGCTAAAGATGAACAATCGTTTCGAGAGCTTCTGATTAGTTGTTTTTGTGAAGCAACATTATAAATAGATACCGATATCGACAGCTATATTGTGACTAACACTTCCGTTTCACTGTTAAAAAGTGTAACGCTCTTCCTCTTTCTACGTCTCTTGCTACGTCTCTCTCTCTTTCTCTCTCTGGCTAATACATTATTAAGAAATAATATCGATGTCTTTCTAGTTTTCAGGTATCGCGATAAAACGTATGACTCATCGTACCATTCAATATCTGTCGCGTAACGACCGAACTGATAAACATGCCGTCTTGCAAATGGGAATTCACTGCGCCACGACATTCGCGACTTTTCCAGGGTATAACAATGCAACGGTTGAAGGAAATAGATTTTCCTTGCCATCACGCGATTCCCCTCTTGCGAAGGTTCGCAAGAAATAAAGAATATATGATTCTCGTTCGAGCCTCAGTTTTCAAGAAAAATTAGTTAGAAAATCAGGTGGACGCTGAAGTGATTCAGAAATTACGAAATTACATTCCACAATTTCGCGAGGAATCGCTTGGTACCTCATTCCACTATAATTTTTAACGGAGTTTCACTTTCAAAAATCACAATCTCCGAGAAAATTGAATTTCCTTATCATCAAACACTTTTGCAAGAGTCTACAAAAAATAAAAAATACAATTTTTTTTCATTCGAGACTCAGTTATTGAAAAACAACGTTAAAAAGAATAGTATTCCGCATTTTCTCTTCGTTTTCGAACAAGGAATCGTCCGATACTTCCTATAAATTTTTGCCGTACTCGCGGAAACGTAAAAAAGCCGTAAACTACGACCAGATAAAGATCAAGCGAAGATCAGCGAAAAATTGTTGAAAATTCCTGGTGGTTCTAATTCGATGAAGAGTGGGAACATTAATTTCACTGTTTATCCGCTTCTCGCGGCCTTGTTTGCAGAGACACAAGTCACCGAGTAAAGAGATGCGAATGAGTGGTTGCTTCGGGGAAGAACGATGGATAAAGGAATACCGGAAAAAAATCGAGAATCCCAGTGTTAATAGGATTAAGAAGCCTTCGGCGGAAGCGTATCTATCGCAATAAAACACTCGCGGATTCGATCGCGATGCAGAATTCGTTAGCACGAAATCAAACGTGCGGGGAAACCTTTTCGCGAGATCTTGATTATGCGTGGTTCCGGCAAACGGGAAAACCTAGAGACGGGTAAAACCGCGATAACATCATTTATTGGGATTTATCGTGAAATTCTTTTATGGTTTACAGGATTTCCGTGTTCCGATCACGTGAAGTCGCGCGTGATCTTTCGTAAAAAGCGTTGGGAGTCTAGATAATTTGTTATGGTAAGAAGCATTGGTACATCAGGCCTGGACTTCTTCTTCATCGCGAGCCACACGGTCCCCACCATCGATCAGTCCCTTCCCCCACTACTTCTTGCTGAAACGTCAGTCCCAGCCTCAGCGGAATGAAGAAGCAAGGGAACGGGTCCAATGTTGCTTGCGGGCCGCGAGTTGCACAGACCAGGTGTACATAGTTACAATGCGAACAATTTGAAAATTGGAAGATTCGATAAGTTGCAGTTCGGCTCGCTCATAAAATTATTTAAACGTTCATAAGGGTAACAAACTATATATTTTTATATTCAACAGAGTCTGCAGAATCATTCTACGTAAGAAATACCTAACTGGCTTTTATAGTTGCAGGAAAAAACAAATTTTGTGAATTCAAATTCGGCGGATCGAACACTATGAGAATCTACTCAAAAAATGATGTCTTTCGTATGAATATTGGAACGTGAAGGAAATAATTTTTGTTAAAATTAGGCAGTAAGGTGTTTATAGTCAGTATAATACTCCCACATGTGGAAGAGGATTCATGTGAAAGTAGATGACAGGAGAGAGAGAGAGAGAGAGAGAGAGAGAGAGAGAGAGAGAGAGAGAGAGAGAGAGAGAGAGAGAGAAACGATTCCACTGTCGACCCTAATTGGATTGAACTTTAGTAGGCGAGCACACGCGATTTGTTGATGCACGTCCAATTAAAATGTGATTAATGCTCGGAGCCAAGATTAAATTCTATCCAATTGTGCACTTTCTATCTCCTCTCCGACTCGTTCCTCTCCTTCATCGGTATTATCTACGAAGTCTAATTAATCCGACTGATACAGCCGATCTTCGGTCCTAGGTTCCCTAGATCAGGCGGCGGCCACCATGAAAGCTCTCGAAGCTGTTCCTCTTGCCAAAAACAACAGATTTGTTGGAGCAGGTCGTGACAGCTCCGACGGGTTTGATAAATATTGTAAAATATTTTGCACCTGAGATACTAACGCCGAGTTCAACGTATCATCTGTGTTCAATTTTGTTTTCGAACGTAAACACGTTCAATTGTGTTTTCGAACGTGGTGTAAAACCTCGGCTATGCGAAGTGTATTGGATTGTAAACGGCGGATCTTTATGCAAATGCTCATTTTTATATCTAATTTTATGAAAACCGTTAGCTCAAGTTGTAAATAATTTAGAAAAGCAATTTTATTAATCAATGAAATAAGTTAAAATTAATAAAATACCATAGTATATTATTGGACAATATAGCAACTAAAAGATTTCTTAACTAAAAAAAGAAATAAACTATAAAATAAAATAAGTTAAACTGGTATATCAACTTTATTGTGTATCGATAAGATATAATAAAATAAGACTTACAGCATGAATGCATAAAAATTCGCAGTCTGTGATAACTAGACTGCGGATGTTTATGCATTTTCCAATTTTTGTAGACAAATTTCAAGAAAGTGGAATTACATAAAATTCTATTTTTAATGGAAACAGCTACAGCAAATAAAACTTGTACAAAATACTGTCGAATTTTATATTCTAGTCTATTTTGGACATTTTCATAAGCCTAATTAAAATAATGCATAAAGATCCACAGTCTAGTGATAATTATGATAATTGTTGTGTAATACCTGATCGTTACAGCCAGTAGGACGATGACAACGCCTACTAACACCATAGCAATCAGCACGCCGCATATCATATACACGCTCTCCACGGGAGGATCTGCAACAAACAGGAATTTATTAGTTTAAAAAAATTAATTATATTTATCACATTTACTTTTCTATGTCTGTGTATTTGTATATCTATATCTTTATTCTTTCATTTGTTCATCTATGTATTTTTACATTTTTAGCCACATTTACTTTGTTATTTGTTTAATCTTAAGGACGCCTAGTTGATTTTTAAAAGCGTTCTTTTTACAAATTATTTACATAATCACATCATTATAACTAATTACGATTACTGTTCTGTTTGATGTTTTATTTATTCCTCTATACTTGTTTAAGTGATAGTGACCGACATTAACACAATTTTATGAATGGAGCAACTGAATTTACATTTTTTGACTTGAATTGAATATTGAGCTTCAAAGTAGTAGCCTAATCCGTTACAGTGTTATCTGTTTTGCAAAAATTTGGCGGATGTAATTATAGTACGTAAAGCGATAGAGCTCGCTTTAAGGTTAAGGGTTACCTTGTCGTGATTATGTTTAATCTGCGGATTATTAATTCGGTGTATAAATATCTTCACCACACACACACACACACAAAATATTCTTCTTTCATAACGTTTCACGGCTTCGCGATACCGTGCTTCGCAGGGAGTTAGAAAAAAGTGACCTTCAATCATTAATCTGGATTATTTTGAGCTGCCGAGAGCCGATAATAATTGTTTTCTTTCTCGACATTTTTTCTGCCTCTCGGTAACGTCGATAATTGTACATTCGACGAGTATTCATAGACTTGGCAACAATATTTAGAACCGATAGAAAAAATTTATTGAATAAAAAATTCAATATGCTATAGCAAAGCTGATTAATATTCTACAGGAATTTTTTAATCGTTTATTTCATATTGTCTAGAAAACCAGATTCTAATATGTTACAATTACTTTATGAATTTAATAATTTAAAACTTATTTAAATTGATGATAATATCCGAGGGGTTCATGAATCGTTTAAATATCATTATATAGAAAAATTAAACTTTCTTTTAAGTATTTACTTTTATAATTAATACTATTGTTAATATTTATAAATATATACTCTGCAAATGAAAATTGAAGATCATTCTAGTATTTTTTGAATGACTTTAATTCGTTACACATTTTCTAATATAATTTTTATTGTTCTATAAGTTACGTCTGTATTTTTCAAAATTAAATCAAAGGTAAAGAAACGTCAAAGAAAATTTCATGTTATAAATTGTTTACACATATGTATGTACATCTGTATGCATCTGGTGCATTGTTCGTGCCAAGTTTTCGATCGAGGATTACATCTACATACATGATTACAACACACCGTGACGTCACGTTACAATTTATGAGAATATGTTCCGAAAATTTGGTCGAACTAAATTACTTGAAATGTTCACGTTTACATTTTCGCTCGCGGATATTGGCTTTTAAAATTAACCCACCGTGACGTCGTAAACGATACAAAACGTCAACCATATGTGATGCCATAAACATACTATATGACGTCGTTACAATGACGGCACCACAATGCGGTTTTTTTATTTTTAGATATTGATCGGGGGTCGCGCAGATTCTATCTAGACCATCAATGAAAAGAAAATTTAGCCATGCACGGTCATTTTTTATTCACTATTTCAAATTGACAAAAACAATTTCACGTAAATTTATATAATAAAATTGACACGGAGTAAATCAAAATACACAAGTATATTGCCGTGTTAATATTTTTTATTTCAAGCTAAGTGAATTGTAAGTTATTTATGCATTATTGGGATACAATTATTTAAGTATATGTGCGTGTATTTGAATTGGGGAAAAACAAATGTAAACAAATGACTATGTCAGCTATTTTAACCCTTATCATTCGAACGGCGACTCTGAGGCACCACTAAAAAATGTTACACCATTATTAAAAACATTCTTCCCATGATAAAATATTTTCGTATTTAATAAATTATTAAAGATTTGAAAAAATACTGTAGGAATAAATTGTATCAGTGTTTAACAAAAAAAAAGATTGTTGAATTTTATTTTTGGGAGATTTAAGAATCCCGAACAAAGTCAGCAGTTTTAAGCATTTGTTCAACTGCAGGAAACGGAAAAATTTTAATTTTAAAGATTTTAATGGAAGGGTCATTGTTCAAAAAATTCGAGCGAAAGAAAAATATTTTTGTAGCAAAATCGAATGGATTAATAGTAAAAGAAATTGCTCAGATATGTATTCAGATCGCCGACTCGTGCACCGACGTATAAGAAAGTATTTTCTTCGGTAAATACTTTTTCAAGAGATTTCACTGGTGGAGAGGTTAGAGCAAAAATTGGGCTCCGATGTAATCAATTTGAACATCTTTCTCGAGGTGTGCTTTCCTAAGGATCCCCTTTTACATCGTAACGTGTCTCAGACGACCGTGTCCTACATCGAGACGAAGCAAAGTGAATGGCGCGATGCTATCTTACTCTCTATTCTCTCCCTCCTTTGCCTTCTTTTACAAATCATGACAACTCTTCTGCTTCTTCTTCTCCACTCTCTATCTGTTCTATTGTACTTCCTGGAAAATCGACGTGTCCTCAGTTCTCATATTTTTTTTTTCAATTTTATTAGCTTGCACAATCTATTCGTACATTCACATGACGATTCACCATTATTAATTGTATGTAAAAATTATATAAGCAATAATAATGCCCTATCGTTATTAAATATATTTGACTGCATCTATTAGCGTATATGCACAGGTAGCGTTTTGTTTTGAGACCTTCTCTTATTTTGTCACATAACACACGGAAGAAATTCTCCCGAAGAATGGGATCCGGATCGGAGGAATCAAAGTATTTTGAGTTTGTCTGAGTTTTATTTTAACACGAGCTGGCGAATCCGAATTGAAATTTGAGATGCAAGGTTGAAGTTGTATTTGTTGGTAGTGCGGTCGGAATTGTTCTCGTCTTTTTCTTGTTTTGTCGGATTAGGAAAACTGAGGAAACTGAAACATTTTGACTTTGGACTGTGAACTGTATATTTCAATAAATAAGATTAAAAAGTTGCTTACGACCAAACATTAATTATAATTATTCTAAAATATAGCAATGATAATTATTGTTTTTAAAAGACGGCAGACGCGTCTTCTACTTTTGAATAGTAATAATAACAACAATATTTGTAGATATGATGGCAATAACAATAATTATAATAATTGTAAGAAATAAAGTAATCCTTGGCCCTTAAAACTAATCAGTTGTAACTTCAGTTCAAATGCGAATTTTGCATTCTTTAAATTAGAGATTTACCAGTTGTTTATGAGATGGGCAAATTCACAAAATCTGATCGAAATTATTTTCGACAATGGAAAATGTGTACTTTAATTGTTTGTCATTAGCAAACGAATTCACGGAGAAGAGGGTACGAATTCAATTAAATTCTTTTTTATTTTTCATTGATGAAAGTTTGACCAACTAAGGATTGCGTGGTACATAAATAATCAACGATCAGAAAGTATACTATTTTTGACCTTATTACTCGTCATATTGTATGTAAGCGTGTCTCAAACCAACGAAATTAAAGTGCTCGCTAATCTACTTCATATCGGGTATGTAAATGAACGAGGCGTTACTTTTTAGCCTACTTTTAATAGATCTCTCATGCGGATACAGAAATCACTATTTTGATCGCGAGCCGCAGCCAAGGACAGACTTTTGGCTTTGATACAGTTTCAGAGAAACATAATATTTACATACCTATTGAAGTCTCACGGAAATCCAAGCAATTAGACGCAGATTATCTTTACTATAGTCGGCTAATATTGATCACAAATATTGCTTCTATTTTTTCATTTTAATATTCAGTTCTCAATTTTTATAATCTCAATCATTCATATGAACGATGTGGCTGCTAGATGTTATTGTAACTAGTGTTTTATCTTTTACTTCATTTTATATTTAATTCTTCTATTTTTTATATTTCAATATTACTGTTGGGGACCAGCATGTGACTAAACAAGATAATGAAAGGAAGAATGAAATTTTTATTTGGCTCCTGTGTCTTGCAATCAATGCAAACATTTTTTATTTTGCATAAAGATCCGCAGTCTAGTAATTTAAGTAAAATGAAATTAAATGATAGATATACCATTAAGTAAAGTGATATCAACAATAAAACAATTTTATATTTAATTCTCTCTCTCTCTCTCTCTCTCTCTCTCTCTCTCTCTCTCTCTCTCTCTCCTGTTCCTACATTTCAATATTACTGTTGGGCCAGCACGTGAGACTAACAGATAACATTAAGTAAATTGGAAATATTGTGTATTCAATTCAAGCTGAATTAAAAATTTAACTTTATTGTCAGCTGTTTATTATAAATTTAATGATTTCTGACTTCTAAAGATCAGTTCCATCAACTGAGATGAAGTGTATTGCTGAAAGGAACGGATAAAATAAATAAAAGCGAACAATATAAGTGTTTGAGAAACACATACCACCTGGTATTTCCAATTTGCAATTTGATGAATACGTTTACGTCTACCGCACGAGAATATTCTGCACTGCTCTATACATATACTATAGTGTCTGAACATGTACCTACAGCTCATAAGGTCACGCTATTATAGGAAAGTGCCTATAATGTGACCAAACGTCTCTTCCTCCTGCGTTTCTCTTTTGAACAACGGTGTTATCGAAGTCTATGCTATTATTTCAGACCAATTTGTTTTATCAACACCTGACCAAAAAATGTGTATAGAATTTGGCAATTTAAATCCCTCTTAACACATTACCAATCGGTGATTATTGCATAATTTTGAAAAATCCATGGTACATGGCTGAACACTTTCTAATGGAACCTTCAATAGCAACAGCAATTTTCATTGTGAATTAACAAGTCACCCTCAATAACGTCATCTTATAGTTTCATTTAAGATTGCAATGTAAAAGAAAATTTCTATGCTTTCTTTTGGTACAGCACAATTATTGAAAATCCTATTAATAGGCTTCCGATGGGAAAAGTGTTAACTGTATTAAAAAAGTTAAAGAACGATGCACTTGGGCTCATATTTAAAGGTCAGAACGTGTACTTTCGATAGCTCTAGCTTGTTTGTTTGTCGGATGTGAAAATTTTATAAATACAAAAATCCTTACGTAACCCTAAAAATGGTTATACCCTGAAAAATGTCGTATCTACCTACGCTCATTAGAAAAACCTCTACTTTTTAAGCGACCTTTAATGTCTTGATGGAGTTTATCCACTTTAACCTTTCGCAACCTTCAGGAATCGGGTAGCGATTGTACCCACGCTCATTTTAAAAAGCGAATCCTCCATTTTTAACGGCCATTATGGTATTTCACTTAACTTGACCATCTTAAATATCACTCATTTTTAACGATAGAATAAAAGGTGAGATCAAGGTCACTTTTCTCGAGATTGCAATACATATTTTCCATTACAACAGTTTTATAGCTCATAAGAAAACAAGTTCAACGATGTGCGACATGTTGACCTTCACGTGGCCTTCCGCAGTCCCTTAAAAAAAATTACGATGACCTTGAAGTCTCGAAAACACTGACCTTGAAAAGAATACACTTTTCCTATGACCATTTTTTTATCATAAAAAATACTATTCAAGATGGTCAAGTTAGATAGCCAAATAAATGAATTCAAATCGGTAATTCCTATTTTCATAATTCGTATGAAATTTGTCCAGGTCTGAGTAACTCCTCATGGAACAACGAGTGACAATTGAATGAGAGAGTGACCTTGGCAGCATACGCGAAGGTCAAGGTCATTTTGCTGGTTCTCCTAAACGTCAATTTTACCATTACATTTACATATTAAATGACTCGACCTAATGTGGTAGATTAAGCGTTAAGAAACGTCACACACGTGCACAGTAGCAATACAATTGTTCCGGCGGGCGCTATTGTCTCTTGATATCCAGAGTGCAGTTTAGTTTGCCGGCGACCCGGTGCGCCAATTAGAAACCTTTTTCCATAATATTACTGTTATCATTTCAATGACACACGCCGTCTATTGGCTAACTTCCGCACGTGGCATTGGCAAATACGCTCGGCAAAGATGGCTGCACTTGAAACGGGACACGTGTGTGAGGACAACTGACAAAAAGTGAACGATTAATTGACGCAACGTCATGGGCGCGATTCAATGCGCACGCAGTGTTTGGGAGCATCCTTTTGTCACTGGAACTCTTTGAATCGTATTAATTGGCTTTGTTGGCCGCCGTTTGTGTCGCATGTGTTCCACGATGATAATGTGAATATAGAAGGTAATGTTATGATGTAATGTGATAAGTACGTATATGTATAGTAGTTTTGAAAAATTGATCTCCACTACGCATCAGAATTTAGAAGCGCAACGTGATACGGGATTCGATATACAGTGAACCACGAAAGTATTTGAACGCACTTTAAAATGTTTAAAACAGTATAACTTTTTCATGATCCGACTAAACGACCTGACATTTTTTTATGAGAAATTAGAAGAATTGATTTAGCAAATGACATGCAAAAAAGATTTTGAAAAATTGCGATTCCCAAGGATTACATGGGAAAGTAAAAGATGCACCATTTATGGACTTTTCTATTAGAGCCCGTAATGAAAATTTGTTTTAACCTTGTAAATTATAATTATTTGGAAAATCTTTTTTGCATATCATTTCGTAAACCAATGCTTCTAATTATCTTTTCGTGTAATTATAAAAAAGTTATTCTATTTTAAAGGGCGTACGAATACTTTTTACTATCTCGGTAACTCGGTTAATATCTCGGTAACTATTACTTTTTCACACTATATACCTCAATACTTTTTTACTCAGCATTCGATACCACACGTTATGATACAAAAGCTCAAGGTGACCTTTACATCTCGATAAAATATCATGTAGTTTTTATACATATCTTACGTATCGAGAATGTAAAAAATTATGATTGAAAAGAATCGGCAAGAAATATCTATAATGGTAGAAGTTCGAGTGTTGGTTCGCGGCATTTTGAGAGTATAATAATCGTTGCCAGAACGCTAGCAATAGCAGCTCTTCGTGCGTCACAGCTTTAATTTTCGCAAGTTTATTATGAACGCTGCCAGCTTCCAGAAACGTTTTAATACAATTAGTGTACACTGTTAACAGCAAAAAGCTGCGACCATGAAATCGCATTGTTTCTCTGCAGCTGATAAACACCGTCTGTCGTGCTGAAGATGTTGGCAATTTGTTCTCTCGAACTCTGGCAAGTTTTTTGAAAAATAAAAACGTTCAATGTAAATCAACACAATTTTCATTTCGTCTTCCTGTTTTTATGTATGTAACTATAACATGATAAATTATTTTTAAAATTGAAATAAAGCTGGAGAGAAAATTTTAGACAGCAAAAATGAGTCCAAAAGATGGAATTAAGTTGTGGCTAGTCAAATATAATGAAATAACTAGAAAATAATTGACAACCTAAAATCGATTGAATAAAATCAAGAATTTAGTTTTGAAATAATTCTAAATATGTCATTCATTAAATTTTGAGATCATTATCGATTTCTTTAAGCTAGTTTGATGATAAATCCCTTTCATCGAATTTTGTAATTATTGTAATGATTTAATCGAATTTCAAAGAATATTGTCGAAGCCTTGGGTTTATGCTTATCAAACTTCTTGGAAAAATTCATCAAGCATCACGTGAAGCTTCTACTCGAACAATAAATTTTCATTTTGGACGTTAATCTCCTTGGTTCGTCCTTTTATAACATATGTTCATAACAATGGAAGACGCTGAATTATTTTGTGTGCACGTGAAAAATCAATGAATACATAACATCAATAAAAATGATTAGGAATTTAAGATTTAGTTAATTATTGAAAACTATAGAAACATAATTATTTATTTAGAGATTGCCAGACAAAATTCTGTCCGCCATTTCATAATTTCAAATAGCGAAAGATGAATGAAACGAAAGTTCACTAAATGTTGCTTAACAAATTAGACGACAGGAAAAATATACATATATTTAGCTCATGTGCCTTACGATTAATGCGCAAAAGTTTTCATTTTGCATAAATATCCGGCGTCTACTCGTGGAATAGGTTATGTTATTAGAACATTTTCCCCGGAAGTCAATTCGAGAGTGTTCGTTCTTCCTCTAACCTGAACGAATCGATATCCACGGTATAATAGGACGTGTGGAGTGTTTCTTCTGCAAGTTCAAAGGTTGCCGACTTCTATTCCGTGTATTGATCATCCTCGCAAAGGAAATAAATAGATATAAATGTTACTGGAGCATGCGAAGTGAAATTATCAAACGTTCACTTGTTAATATCAATTTTTCAAGTTGATGACGAGGATATTGTTCAAAATGAAACACCACAGTGTGTAATACATGCAAAATTAAGGGACATTTAAGTCATCACTTCGGTAATTTCATTCATAAATTATTGAGTGCATTCTTGACATCGATGTCAACGATTGTAATAAAAATCGAACATACTATACAGTGTGTGTACTATAGTATACAATATAGTACACGCAAAATTACGGGTGAAGAAGTGTACAAGTCATTACTTTGCCAGTTTCGAATTATTGTACATATACAGACGACCTCTTGAACTCTCCACTTTCTATTTTCACTTACAAATTGATATTTACACATTAAGTTGGTTTAAGAAACATACGATTCAATTTATTACTTGAAACCACAGTACAAAAACCATACGTCTTTTCTCCCGTTCGATTAAACTGCGGATTTTCATGCAAAACGAAAGTTGTCTCCATCAATGGCACGACGTAAGAAACTAACAAAAATGTCCTTTCGTGAATGATTTCGAACAGTTAAAAAATACACATCGACAACCGTAGTTTTTCTAATCTTCCTGTTGATTCAAATTTCTCCTGTTTCATTTCTGTCGTAAATGCATAAAATATTACATGATACTAATGCTACAGTAAAGCCTTGATCTAAGAAAACAGAGAGAAACCGTACGATCTACGAAAGCGAATTTCCCCTCCACTGCGAGTGTGAAGTGTAAAAATGTCGCGTAGCCCAACACGGGATCGGGTATGTCGGTGTGAACCACTACTAAGCCAATTACAAAACTTCTTTATTTTTCATTATTTTTTTATGGGTCTATCGCCAACTTATTTGTGGCATTTTTCTGATTAAAATGACACTAAATACGGTATAATTTCACGAAGAAATAGTAGGACCACAGGATCTAAGGAACAGCATGGACCCAAGGTTTTTTCTTAGATCAAGGCTTTACTGCAATAAGAATTCAGTGTAACAAGGCTTGACTATTTCAATATAAAATCGATCATCCACTGTACTAAAATGAAAGTAATTTAATATTGATTGCAAAACACTTGTCGCAGCCGTACGTCCTATATGTATAGTCAATTCCATTTGGTGTGACGTCGCCTTTAGATCAGTGATCCCTATCAAGCGACGCTTATTCTATTTTCGCCTACTTGCTAAATTGGGTGGTTCTGCGTCTCGAAATAGCGAGGGAAGCTAGCACTTGAAGAAACCGATTAATCAGTTTCTAATTAGAGAAGTTTCTTGTTGTACAGTGGTAATTTTTTAACACGTGTCGTTTACATGATGTCGCCTGGTATCAGAGTCAACGGTATTTGTCGGACTTCTGATGATTAATTGATTCCTCGCACCGAACTCGGATTCATCAACCAGTGGAAACATTGTTGTTCGTTTATACATTTAATTCTCGCATTTATTTAATTACTTGATGTTACATCTGCGCCTTTCTATTGACCATTAATTTTATGCAAAATAAAAATTGTTTGCATAAATTGCAAGGTATAGTGGTCGGAAATCGCCAAAACGTGGCCAAAATAGGAAGGAGTACTCCAATTTAATTCAAAATTGATACTCAGGGGTTTTTCGGGTCGCCGATTACGAATCTGATATAAACATTTCAAAAAACAAAATGGCGGATCCGAAAAAATGTTTCATCTCTTAGAAACAATGAAAGAAAATATTTTGTTTGTGGTGTTCAAAAACATGTAAAAGAAAATTCTATATGTGGAACCATACAATGCTTATTTCAGTTTTAAAGTTCACCCACTTATCTTCGTTATATAATGCATAAAGTTATCACCATGCAGTAGCTATTTTCAGATTTCAACTCATGTCTTTGAAATTTCAAATTATCAATTTATCAGTGCCTCAATTTATCAGTTTTTAATCTTTAATTTTGCGTTATCGGGGAAAATCAGTTTCATTAGGAAGCATATAATCGCTATTTTTAGATTTCAATCCGTGTCTTTAATTCGTCAAATTGCCAATTTGTCCGTATGTATTTCAATGTCTCAGTTCTTAAGCTCTTCCAGCGCCACTGTGGGGACATTCATAATCAACGGCCTATAAATAATAGCAGCAATATTATTTTAATTCATATTCAAATAATTCTCATCTCGGAAAAAAATGAAGGTTTTGAAAATTTACATTTTTTAGTTGTACCAACTGAGTGAAGTAAACAAAACCGGTATGAAACGATGTCTGTGCATGTAATTCAATAATATAGTGTCCTATCTTTTTGTTCCCCCGACTGTACCTACCATAAGTACCTGCCCAGTACAAAATTGGGGAAAGCTAAATTCGTGCTGCTGTAAATACCCAATGCTACCTAGAAAATATCTTGTTCCAAGAAATCGTATTGAATCAGCGTAAACGGTCCCAACCTTCGTAGAACGTACGGTTAACGGATAATCCTAGGCTCTATCCGTCATAGAGAGAGGACGTAGTCGGGGCCACGATATCTCGAGGGCGTAAACTAAGCTCTTGAAAATCGACAACTGTTCGTCTGTTTCTTTGCACTGTCTTGATAACGGTTTCGAGTCCTAATCCATTAATAAATCGGCAGTATTGTCTCGACAACCGGAGTCCCCAAACTAAGTAAGACTTAATTGGGAAGTACATTTAGAAAGTCTTTGTTCTTAATTTTATGACGTCCGCGTTTGTCCCTTTGCGCGGAGGCTTTTATGACGAAGCTATTATGTATATATTTTTATTTGGGACATCCTTTGCATTGGATTTCGGTATTATTGCGATTTCGGTATGAGACGGTATGAAAGTTTCCTGTATTAAGGGGATAGACCCTAGGATAGGTCCTGACCATGGTTTCGAGTCCTAATCCAATCATAAATCGGTAGTCTATTGTCCTGACGACCAGTGTCCCCAAATTAAGACTCGTCTCTCTACCTTCCCCTTCCTCCCCACGCTTCCGACCCGGTCACGTGACCGTTTCATCTCTGCCGCGCATGTGGCCAACGTCACGTGACTAATCCGGTACTGTGTGGGTAACATTTTCTAATTATTTTACTTCTACACCTTGCAACTTGACTCCGAGTCGTTAATTTGACATCGGAAAAAGCTCGAGCAACAATATGTGCAAAACTACTTTGACATAACTTTATTGACCACACCATGGGGCGACGCGACACCACTTCATGCGCGCACGCTTCGAGAACCCGTCACGAAACCGTCGCATGATCGATAGTTACTAAAAATGGATCGTGTGTTTCCCTGGAGACCAAAGTAAATAGTTTTACATGTACCGCGATGGCTTTTATCGAACACTTCAGATCATGTTATGTTACGAGTAATAAAAAAAGAATCAGATCGAGACAAGTAGTTGAGATATAAGTTCATAGAAATTTTATCAAATTATTGCTGGAAAATTGTTCATGTGATGGATAATGTCTTTATAGAAGTAATAGTTTCCGAGATATCTGAGGGGATCGAATCGAACGGGATCGATAGATATATAGATCGCACAACAGGTGAATAAGCGGACGTCGTATGTAGCGGAGGCACGAAATGATAACACGGCACTGTTTAAACAGCTAATTTTAACTTTTGATTAAGTACTATGTAGCATTTGCTGAACAGTCTATGAAAACAAATTCGAAATTGGAAAGGAAACAAATAACCGATTCGGAAATCCGGCTGCGATATGTATTGCACGTACGCGGGGTGTTCGGCCACGTGTGTCAAATATTCTAAGGGCCACATACTATTGGCCAAATCAAAAAAATTCATTTTTCAAAGGTGGTATATTCTGGTAGTATCTCCTGCAATACTCTCCCCAAGAGAGATAAATGATAATTTCGCGATAATATCTTTAATAATATCTAGAACAGATAATAATTTTAATAATATCTCGTGTTTTTTTTTGTGACTATTAACCCTTTGCAGTCGGAGCTATTTTAACTCGAAAATGAAACATTTCCTCCTACCTTTTTTATTTTATGGATATGACATTGCTATATTACTTCATACAATACTTACAGTGACTTCCACTAATATTCAGACACTCGTAAAAAGACGATAACTTGTTTAATATTGGACCGTACGATCTGAAATTTTTTGGGAAATTAGAACGATTGGTTTGCTACACAACGTGACCAGAATTTTTGAAAACAATTGCAAGTTGTCTAAAAGTTGTATTTAGAAACTTTTTTATGTGGGCTTATATGGAAAATTTAGAAAACACGTTTCGTAGTTATTTGATCACCCTGTAGATTGACGTGCTTACCAATTAAAAACAACAATTACAGAAAGATTGCTAGTGCCTCATTTTGCGCGTACCCCCTAAGCCCACAAACAGCCTCACCCAGCCCCCCTGGACTCGTTAATTAAAAAACGTCGAAATGGATCGCATGTAGCATGAACTATAAATACGAACTAAATATGAACATGGAGACTTTGTCACCCGCCTTGACCGTTGAATATTCTATTAGTACCAGAATCCTTGATGTTAGTCCCACGGTTACGGGTGTATCAGATCGAGAGAGAGAGAGAACGAGAGAGGGGGAGGGAGGGAAGGAGAGAGAACGTGTACAAGAACGAAAACCATGCGAACACAACCGGCGATATTCTCGAAAGAAAATTAGAGTGGCAATTACCGTGACGCATCGCGGGTGAATCGACTTTCTTCCAACATAATTTCGTCTCTGTTTTTAACTAGCACGCGAAAGGCCGCGCCGCAGTGTATTAATGAAAGACCACTCACCGAGATGGGACAACAATTGCAAGGACTCTGAAACAATAAAAATGAAAATAGAGTTAATAGCGTGGCTAATGAAGAAAACACCGACGCGTGCATGCCTGTAATGGTCATTCGCTGTGATGTTAGTAAGTTCATGGTGAAACGATCGGCGGCGTCTCGCCGCTTTTACGATCGCATGCGGTGAAACGAACAAACGATGTTTATTTTGGAAATGATAGCGAAACGAAGTTCTCCGGTGAAGAATGAAAGCGGCATTCTCGCAGTATCTCACCATGAATATTCATCGATTCTGGAAATGCTTTTAATGCCGTTTCAATGCTGGTGGTTTAATTTACGGTATGTAGTGCGCCTTCGGCTGCGCGGTCCTTGTTTACCTTAGACCAGTCTTTCCCAAAGTTTCGACATCTGTGTACAGTGTACCCCTTCTATAACTGTCGTAACACTGTGTTACGACACTGAGCAACTCCCCCGTTAAGGGGGTTGACTCCTTTTGCCAGAATTGCAAGGGTGCGGGATTCGCCTTCTTATTTCTCGATAATACAAACACGGGGGTTTTCATCAAAAGATCGATCTAGGCCGCGATCACCTTCAAAAGTCCTATTTTTATGTTTGCGACGCGTAATTTGCATTATTCGGCAACATGATGCTGTCGCAGTTTTATGAAAATAGCTACATGCGCAGCTTTATGCTTCTGAATAATGCAAATTACGCCTCGTAAACGTTTTGAGGGAGATTGTGCCCTAGATCGATCTTTTATCTAGCGTTTTTGACTACTCAAAAACCCCGTGTTTGTATTATCGAGAAATGATTATGACAATATTGTATTATGAGAAATCCTGCACTCTTGCAATCCTGGAAACGAGTCTACTGCTTTAAGAACAATCGGTATTAAGTAGCAGCCGTGTACATCCTTTGTACACAACAGTAGACTCCCGCTGCACCAGGGTTGTTATTGTTGCATTAGAATCAGTGCGTATCCCCTCCAAACTCTTTCTGTACCCCCAGGGGTACGCGTCCCATACTTTGGAGAGCACTGCCTTATTGTTAGACCATACATATACATATACTCATACACCAGGGTTCAGATAACATGCCTTGTTCCAAGATTACATCGTCCACCAGATGACGGTTCTGGGCAAAGTGCTATATGTAATCTGTTGAGAAGTCGCAGAATCGCGAAGCTACAGTTAGAGGGAAAAAGGCAATCGTCGCCGTATTTCATTCTGTATAAATATTTATGGAAATTGTAACGGTAATATATATTTTATTTTACTATACACACACACACACATTTTTTTACATTTTTATTTTATTCTTATTATTTGAAATAATGCAATTATAATTTGGAGAAAGTTAAATTTTAACGTAGATGTCGATGATATGAAATCTGTATTTATTTCCTCGCAATTTACTTTGTATATGTATATGATCTAACGTAGACGAGGTCAGAAATAGATAGTAGAAAACAGCATGGACCCGAGGGTTTTTCTCAGATCAAGGCTTTACAGCATTGCATTTTTTATGGAATACGTAGTGAGATATGAAAAATATATATATTGCGTTCCCCTATTATCGAATACTCAAATATTTTACGCCTATATATTAATTGTAATTAATGCACCTTTTGCATTTTTTCCTAATTCACAAAGCTAAACCTTCGACAGTTGAATCCCGTTTCAAAAACTAATTAGAACAGTGCTATATAGAATTAGTATAATTTTCTTCCTATAAAGCAATATAATCCTCAATATTAATCTTTTTCCAGTCTCACTATTAACGGAGACAGATAATTAAACACTAATTGCTGCATTCAACATCCACGTGCTCGTTCCCACAATCATCACACTTCTCGACAGCGTGATATCAATCGATACATCATTTGGAAGTACTTCTATATCTTAATTGCAATCACTATTGCTGTATCAATATACCCTATAATATCGTCCAATCAATAACTGTGTAGCTTAATATCTAAATCCTAATTGATCCTAAATTATTAGTATATCTTCGTAATCCCGTATATACTAGCTCACTGATCTTCCTCTTATTATTAACTTAGGATTATTTATTTATTTTTTACGTTTTATAAATGATACGAATAAGAAAAAGATTCAAGACGAGAAATCATATCACAATCATGACTTGATCTTTCGTTTTGTTAGCGTGGAATTATTTATTTAGTCGTAAAAGTGTAAATCGCATTTTCATATTATAAATTTTCAAACATTATTTCTTTATTACTTGAATATTTTTACTTTTTTTTATTATTTTAGAAAATTTTTAATGAAAAAATTGTTTATTATTATAATAACCTTTATCCGAACAGTCTTACCAATTTTATTACTTTAATGTTTCGTTTTTTAGCAATAATGAAGCACATATCCTACAATTGCAAGGGATTGTGAGAGCAGATGAAGGAATTAGGAAGCTTCCGATGCACCTGGAGTGCAGTTGGATAGTTTCATATTCGTTCAGGAGCGATGAATCGGTAAGATGAATGCTTGGGATTATTTTCGCAACCTGACCTGGCTTTTGCGTTTATATTTGAATGCAAGAGAAGAGTTTTCAAGAGGCCCGACACCTAACGCGCCGCAGCACCATTATTTTAGACCGCACGCGCGTAAATTTAAACGAGAGACGCGCGCGCGCAGCCCGCTCGTTAAAGCCGTGTTCCCACGTGCGGCGTGCTTATACAGGGTGTACCAGGGTGTATCTTTTCTACTTACGGACACAATCCTCCACAAATATGCATCTACGGTCCTAGACAAAATATACACCGACTTGTGAGATATTCCTAGACACAGAAGCTTTAGAAGCAATTTTGATTGCACAATGAGACATTATAATTTCCTTGGGACACTTGTTGTCCTGCGTTTTACACGTTTCCTTATGCCACGACTGCAGATGCATTAACAAACGTTGCCATCAAACAGTTGCACGTGTTAGAACACTAGCACAACGTCTCTTTCAGCCCAAACTATGGCTTATTGTGTGCTCTAAATTGTTTTTTGTAAATAAGAACGTGATCGGTTCACATATTGAGGAACACAGTGTTCGGAGAGTTACATTGACTGGTTAACAAATAAACCAACGAGATGCTGACTGACAAAATTTACTGAAATATGTTAGTTATTCATTTACTTTAGTTTTGATAATGTTATAAATAGACTGCGGATTTGTATGCAAAATAAAAAATGTTTGCATTGATTACAAGACATAGGAGCCCCAAATAGAAATTTCTTTCGTGTTTTAATTGTCTCATTAAGCTGAAATTATTACATTGATGTCCTTAAATTTTCGAAATTCGCCCAGTACTTTAAATTGTACGTGCCCATCCTTGTCATAAATGCATAAAATCCGCAGTCTAGTTATAAATAAATTCAAAAATAAATAAATTTCATTGTGTATAAGTGTGTTATCTATTTTACTGGCATATACGTAACATATTATTTCATTTACTTGTCTAGATCATTTTATTGGTCAATAATCTCAATATTCAAGTTGTATTTCAATAAAAATTGGATTTTAGAATTTATGATATCTGCATGGTATTTCCGGTGCAAGATAATAACACTAATTCTTATTTGCAAAACGGTTGGGACAATTATCGATTTGCCGAACAAATTAAACGTAAATTACGAACCTGAATACATTTACATTAATTATCTTAACAATTTGGATATTTATCTAGTAATCTAATCGTTTTAATCTCTATCTGCAATATTAAACAGTTACATAACATCAGCATGTGACACACGCAGAAGTACTATCGAATTTCATTTGTATTATATAACGTTGCTAATCATTTTTTTCAAACTTTCAAGCTTTGAAAATAACTGTATAATTCCAATTAAAAATAAAATGTAAATATAAAATTCGATATCACAATTTTTGCCTCCATTACTTTCTGTAGTTGCCATTTTCATCAAATTTATTTTGAAAAATAAATGTAAGTAAATTGAATCACACATAAATAATTTACCAATTTTTAAATAATTAAAATATATAATTTAAGCAGTAACCTATAAAAATGAATAGTATATGAAATTGTTCATCATATTTATGTTTACTTTTTTTAAACATCCAGAAATAGCAAGAACATTGTTAACGAACTTGGAGCTTATGTAAAAATTGAAATTATTGAAAAGTACTTTCTAAAACAACAGTGGTGAACTAAGTAGAAAGTTCTTTTCCCCATCAAGAGTTTCGTTTGCATTAAAAAGAGGATGACTTTGCACGAATTAGATAAAGATTTTAAATTTCCTATTTTATTTTATTTTTAAGAATTAATATTTTTCATTTTACTGTATTACTCTTAAGATTCAAAATTTTCTAGTCTACTTGCTTTCAAAGGATAAAATCTTTTATTTTATTCTATTTGCAAAGTTTTTATTTATCAAGAAAATAATTTTGATAACGTGGCAAATTACAAGATAGTGTAGTTAAATGGAAAAGTTGTTGAAGAAATATGCAAATCTTCCGCCGTTAATTTTTAGGTGATAATAGCCACGATTAGCAACAATGTTTGCTACAGTTCGCAGCGTAACATGTATTTATAGTAATCACCATTATTGCGTCTTTTCGGGTGTCACATAGTTCTTAATTACGCGATAAAATCAACAAGTAAGGGGATTATGAGCAAGATTGAACACTTTCAAAGGTAATCAATTATTTCAGATCTAGATAAACTCGATTCTCAAAAACAGCATCGTCTTTCATGGATTTAACTGGATCGTGCAACTGTTTTTAACCATTGTTTACAAAATACAGATTATGTTACTTATGTAAAAACATCCATTTCGAAAACAAGAAATTAAAAACAAAAAATCTGTCAACAAGAATTGATAAGTTATTTGCTGAATATTCCACAAAGATTTACTCTTCGTTTAACCAGTTGATGAATTCTGGTTAACGTGTGTTTAACGAAATATTCAATAAATAAGGATGGAAATTTTTATAATTGACATGAATTGTGCTATTTTCAACAAAATTTCATTCCCAAGAATTAAGACAGCTATCAAAAGTTGAAAAATTACACTAAATATATTACAAAGGTGGGTTAAAATAGACTTGGACTTCGTTTTCTGAAGGTTAACAGTCGTCAGTGTTGCATGACTGCAACACATATTGAGATCGTGTAAATAGTTGCAAACATTGTGCACTAAAAAATTCCGAAATTATTAGATAGAACAATGAAGTTATAAAAGTTTCAATGCTCATTAGTTTCAAAGTTTATTATTTGAAGATTTTTAGTTGCAGATTTTAAAACGAGTGTCCAGACACTCTAGGGCTACTTGTAGACTGTAGACATAAAAATGCCGGCGTGACTCGTCAGGCAACGCAACGGTAGGAAAATTTCAAAGCCATGAGCAGACACTGACAACCGTGTGATTACCACGTGCTGGTTGATTACGTTTAGGAAGCAGCTGGCGGTAAACTAATGTTGATTGTCCCGCTGAACGAAGGGTTAACTGACAATTGAACTTAATATTAAAGAACAATAACACCAGTTTCGGTTGCACTTTTTTCTATGTCGCATTTATATATAAAAAACGAATTTTCTCATTACGGAAAACTACATACAATGCATCGACGAATAAGAACACCGTTAAATTATTATGGTATCGAATTAAACGTATTTTCGTCCATTCTGTTGGCAGTTCTGAAAGATTCAATTAAATTGATGCATATCGAATGTCTTCGTTAAAGACCATGAGTTTTGCAATGTAATAACGTGAGTTGAACGATACTTAACCTTAAAATGACAGTGTAGGGTCGTCTGAGACCACTGGGGATATCAGAGTGCTCGTTTAACGTGTCAATAAGTTTTGTTTATGTGTATCGTCGTCTAAGCTTTTAAAATTATCTTCTATATTTTTCTACTGTTATGTTTTTATTTAAAATGTTCTAAAATGATGCTTATCAACAGTGAAAGTAAAGTAAATCAGTAGCTATTTTACAATATTATTATTATATCAAGTATAAAATAATGGTTTCATTGACGCTCGTTAAAATATCTATCTTATTGTAATTACCGTATGAACGATCATGCAAATGATTCTTGCCGCTCCGTCTGGTGGATGTAAAGTATAAAGTATTGGCAATAATTTATCGAACGAGCAAACTTGCGAATAATTCTTTCCGTCTCGGCTGTAAGATTCAATTCAAATAGCGGCAAGAGTTTTCTGCTCCGCAAAATCTCGAAATAGCGCCATTTTACGTAACGGCGAAACGCTCAAACTGGTAGACAAATTTTATCGGTAGAGCAACGTTACCGACGGTTCTTAGTTTGGCGAGTTATCAAGAACCGAGTATCCTATATCACCGACGAGATGCTATTAAAGACTGCCAGCCTTACGGGAGTTGGTGT